>OZ025302.1:90787592-91195157 GCA_964019185.1 Maratus speculifer
TTCCTGAAAAGATAAGTAAGTTCATAATTCTGTAATGTAATTTATAAAAATACTTTATTTGTAATAATTTGTTAATTATGTTAAAATATGTTTATTTGTAATAATATGTTAATATTAAATTAGGAAATCAAACCACAAAATATTTACAGAGATATTTCTAGCATTGAAAATTTCCCATGTCGTCTTAGTATAGGTATGAAAAATAGCTCGACAATGGATAAACATAATTACTTATTTATTATATTTACATATTCATTTTGTAAAATCTTATATGTTTGATTAAATGGTGCATTAAAAAAATTATTCATTCGATTTTTACAAACAGCAATAAAAACAGGTGTGCATATACAGGATGTTGCAAAATTCAACCGGCAAATACCTAGGGGAGATAAAAGTCATCAAGAGGATGAAAAATTATCATAATACAGATGGTTGGAAACCACGTATTTAATCAAGTATGCCTGTAATATAATAGCATATGGAGTGTTCTATTTTAACCCTTTGAAGGGCAAGCAATTGCGTTCGTGTAATTCTGAACTCCCACCGGAAATTTGTAAAAAAGTTATATTAAAAAGAGGATAAGCATGCATTTTCACGACTGTTTTCCACCAAAGTTAGAAAAGGGAAATTTAATTACATTTTTCTGGTGTAAATCTTCATCAATCGTAGGTGGTATATAATATATACCACCGCCCCTCAAGGGGTTAACTCAATTTTGATTGATGGCAATAACTTTCAGAAAACTGAAGTATATTATGATAAAACTTTTAATATACAGTTTTACCTGTGTTGTAAATGCGATAATAATAACAATAACAATAACTAGTTAATCTGCAGATCAGGAGCCTCGACGTCAGCTCTGCAAGTCATTGTATTTAAACACACTTTGGATAGTATTCATCTTCCAGCAAACTGCAATTTAAAGTTTTCAAATTATGTTACTATTTATAAGAGTAAAATATACGGCGTTTTCAGACATTGGATGAGTTAAAAACTTTTTATGTTAGGATATTCAGAAATTTTCATAAAGTACTAAATCTGGTATTTTTTAGATAACAAAGTACATTTCATTCGGAAGAACTGAAGAACAGGACCGACATAAAATAATTAACAAGACGTGAATAAATCCTTGGAAATAGCTTATCAAAGTAGGATAGTAAAAAGCTGCGATGTGAATGGAAACAATAGCCTTCCTGTCCTAATCCCTTGCGAGTTGATAAAAATACTTTTCTTTTGTAAGTAAGTTTACTGTACAAAACAAAGTACTTTGTAAGTAAAAGTACTTTTCTCTACACATTACTTTCACATACAGATAATATGCCGCCTTAGCCTAGAATAAATATTTTGTCATTTTCTGAACCCCTAAACTAGAATTAAAGGTTTCGGAAGAATGCGAAAAGGATAAATAATTATGTTGAATAGACGAAATAATCTAGAATTTCTAATTTCTTATTTGATAGGTGACGAAACGATATTCATCCATTTCGGCAACGAAAAAGTATCACTTGATTTCTGGAATGTTTTCATAAACTTGAATTATAGTCACTAAAACAAGCCTCTTGTGTTCGCATCTATTTGCAGAGACTTTTAAATAAGTTTCACTTGAAAATGTTGGTAAATGCTCTTGAATTCTAGTAGGAGACTGTATAACTCTCTGGCAAAGGGAAATAGAATTTATAGGGATGACATGAAACTATTTTTTTAGGATCCCAATCCAGATTCTAGATGCTAGAACCATATTTTCTTTTTTTTTTTTCGTTTAAACTCCGAGAAGTTTGTACATCTAACCTTCTAGATTCTAGAAAGGTATTCCAGAAGAATCACATCACCTAAAAATATTGTAAAAATTGGCAAAATATTTTTTTTTTCAACGAAAAACACAAATCTCTTTTCTTTTTTCTTTTTTTTACGTTATTGGCAAAGAATCTACCCGACAAATTTCGGTATTCAAGATATACGGCAAAGGAATTCAACTGCCGTTATTTCTCGAAAATTGTGAGCGTGTAACGAATGTGACTTAACAAAAATGCATTTTTGCGTTAAATAGTTGTATCTAACACCAGGTATGTTTTTATTGAAAATAACTTATGATTTAATAGACAAGTATATATTTTTTCAGACTTTCATATTACATGTTTATTCAAGTCTGCTTCCAATTAAGTATTTTTTTAAACAAATTTCGCACCACTAAATTAAAACAATTCTCCTTATCCGAAGATCTTTTTCACCCCAATAAATCCACATTAAACCTGTATAAATTTATTTTTATTTTAATAATTTTTATTAATCTTTCTTTACTTTCATAATTTTTTCATAAAGTCCAAAATAACGGCTAATAAAAATGAGTTTTCTTACTATAAAGATTGACCCAATAAACAAGATTACGGGATATAAGTTTAGACCTTCATAAAATACTGAAGAACAGGACCGACTTAAAATAATTAACCAGACATTGTTGGAAAAAGAATGAATAAAACTTTGGAAGTAGCTTATCAAAGTAGGATAATAAAAAGCTGCGACGTGAAAGAAAACAATAGAGTGCCTGTCCTAATCCTTTGGGAGTTGATAAAAGCACTTTTGTTTTGCGCTACACACTATCTTCTCACGTACGCCAAGCCCCCTAAAAAATTATTCAAGCCTCTTCTAAATATTCTTTATTGTTTTGTAGTTAAAACTAATTATACTATTAATTATTTGATCTACAATATTTATTTGCTGTGTCAAGGAAACTGCATAAAAGTCACAGAAAAATGGTTACTGATAACAATATCGTTATCTTTTATATTTTACGTATGAAATATAAGGTGTTATTAGAACTTAATTAAAAAAAATAATAAACTGTATTATAAAGCAAAGACATGAACATGAGTAACGCTAACATTATATCGACGATGACAATTATACATTTCGTTTTATTTAGGATTTTTAATTTCTAAATATATCATAAATAAACTTTTGTACCGTCCAATACATACATTAATAAGCATTTTTTTTTACAAAACTGTATGTCGAAATTTAGTCAGTTTTTATGAAATTAAAAGTAATTTCCAAGCAAGGCTTTGTTTTTAATCCACCTGATCGTAAAATATTAACATACCTGAAATTGAAACTTTTTTCAATGCTTTTTAGGAATTAAATTTTTGCGTAAACTTTTATAGTATCGCTGTTCTGTATATAATGACTCTTTTTTTTTTCAGATTTTCGTATTTTATGTATACTGAAAATTATTTTAGCTTAACACTTTTTTCTAACCCAATTATACGTTGCTAAATAAAAATAATTTTAATTATTTAAAAAACTTTTTGACCTCAATAAATAAACTGTAAAAAAAAAAAATAAAAAAAAAAATCTGTAAAGGTACTATACTTTATCTAGGAAACTGTTATTCCAAGAACTTTTCCTGTAACGGTAACAACAAAAACTCAAGTTTTAGAATCGGTCACATGGATTTTTCCTGTTATCGTTACATGAAAAGTTCTTGGAATCCCAGTTTCCTAGAAAATGTTTAGTACCTTTACAGATTTTTTTTACAGTGTATATTGTAAATTTATGTAACTTTACCTTTACTTAATATTCTTATTTTATAAAAATCTAAAGAAAGCAAAATGAAAGCTTAAAATTATTTTAAGTCGTCCAAAGAATAGCCCAATAAACAAGATTACAGGACATAAGTTTGGATCCCATAAAGTACAGAAAAAGAGGACCGACTTAAAATAATTAATAAGACTCTTTTAGAAAAAATATTGCATAAAACCTTGTATGTAGCTTATCAGAGTAGGATAATAAAAAGCTGGGACGTGAAAGAATACAATAGACTGCCTGTTCTAATCCTTGGGGGATTGATAAAAGCACTTTTTTTTTTTTTTTTTGCTCTAAACTATCTTCTCACGTACGCAGAGCCCTCTAACAAATTATTCAAGCCTCTTTTAAATATTCTTTATTATTTCGTAGTTAAAAATAATTATATTATTATTTTTAACTATATAATAATATTGTCTATAATATTTATTTGTTGTCTCGAAAACTGTTAGAAAGTTACAGAAAAATGGTTACTCATAACAATATCGCTTTATATTTTACGTATGAAATCTAAGTTATTATTAGAACTTAATAAAAAAAAAAAAAACTGTACTGTAAGGCAAATGCAGGAACTTGAGTAACGCTGATATTATATCGACGATGACAACTACACTGTAAAAAAATATCTGTAAAATTACTAAACTTTTTCTAGGAAACTGGGATTCCAAGAACTTTTCATGTTACGGTAGCATGAAAATTTCATGTAACCGATTCTGAAACTTGAATTTTTGCTGTTACCGTTACAGGAAAAGTTCTAGGAATCCCAGTTTCCTAGAAAAAGTTTAGTAACTTTACAGATTTTTTTTACAGTGTACTGAATTATACATTTCGTTTTATCTAGAATTTTTAGTTTCTAAACATATCATAATTAAATTGTTTACACCGTCCAATGCATACATTCATATGTAATTTCTTTCAAAACTGTATCTCAAAATTTAGTCAGTTTATGTGAAATTAAAAATAATTTCCAAACAAGGCTTTGTTTTTAATCCACCTGGACGTAAAATATTAACGTAGCTGAAATTGAAACTTTTATCAATGCTTTTTAGAAATTGAATTTTTGCTTAAACTTATAGAGTAAACCATACACCATATAATGAATGCACTATGCACCATATAATGAATATCTTTTTCTTTGTATTGTACGCATACTGAAAATTATTTTAACATAAGACATTTTTCTAAGCCAATTTTACGCGGCTAAATTACAATAATTATTATTATCTGAAAATAATAAAATAATTCTAACCTCAATAAATATATAGTAAATCTGTATAACTTTGTATATTTACTTAACATCCTTTTTTTTTGGGGGGGGGGGGGTGGAGAAATCTAAAAGCATCAAAATACGAGTTAAAATGTATTTTAAATTTTACAACAAAAAATAGCCCAATAAACAAGATTACGGAATATAAGTTTGGATCCTCATAAGGTACTGAAGAAGAGGAACGACTTCAAATAATTAACAAAGCTTTGTTTGAAAAAATAATGCATAAACCTTGGAAGTAGCTTATCAGAGTAGGATAATAAAAAGCTGCGACATGAAAGAAAACAATAGAGTGCCTGTCCTAATCCCAACGGAGTGGATAAATTTACTTTTGTTTGTTTACCACACACTAACTTTTCACGTACGTCGAGCCCCCTAACAAATTATTCAAGCCTCTTCTGAATATTCTTTATTGTTTCATAGTTAAAACTAATTATTTAATTAATTATTTGGTCAACAAAATTTATATGTTGCGAGGGAAACTGCAAGAAAGTTATAAAAAAAACGGTTACGCATAATACTGTTGCTGTCTTTTATATTATACTTTATTTTTAATATATTTATGTGAAAAACATGTAAAACTGAGGTGTTATCGGAACTAAATTTAAAAAAAAACTGTATCTTAAGGCAAAGGCAGGAAATTGAGTAACGCTGACATTATGCATTACATTCACTGACATTATACATTTTGTTTTATCAAAATTTTTAGTTTCTAAACATATCATAATTACAATTTTTACACCGTCCAATACATAGATTCAGATACAATTTCTTTCAAAAAATTTTCTCAAAAATGTAGTCTGTTTATGTGAAACTAAAAATAATTTTCAAAAAACACTTTGTTTAAAATCCACCTGATTGCAGAATTGTAATATACCTGAAATTGAAACTTTAATAAATTCCTTTTAGAAATTAAATTTTTATGTAAACTTTTATTGTATCACTGCGCAGCATATAATGACTTTTTTTAGACTTTCGTATTTTATGCATATTGAAATTTTTTTTATAATAAGACTTTTTCTCAAGGTAATTTCACGCCGCTAAATTAATTTTCATTATCTGAAAATCTTTTTGACCTCGATAAATATATAATAAATCTGCATAACTTTACTTTTACTTAACATCCTTATTTTTTCAATAATTTAAAAAAGGAGAAAACAACGGATAAACACAATAAGCCTTTTCTATATAAAAATTAGCCCAATAAACAAGATTACGGGATATGAGTTTAGATTTGCACAAAGTTCTGAAAAAAGACCAACTTAAAATAATTAACTTAGCATTGTTAAAGAAAAATATTAATAATAAATGAAATCTTAGAAGTAGCCTATCAAAGTAAGATAATAAAAAGCTAGGAAATGAAAAAAAAACAATAGAGTGTTAATCCTAATCCCTGGGGAGTTCGTAAAAGCACTTTTGTTTTGCTCTACTTTTCACGTACCCTACTTTTCACTGAGCCCCCTAAGAGATTATTCAAGCCTCTTCTAAATATACTTTATTATTTCGTATTAAAAATTAATTATTTAATTAATTACTATAATCTACAATATTATTAGTTGTACATTATTATTACAAGATTATTAGTTGTCAGGGAAACTGTAAGAAAGTCACAATAAAATTGATACTCAACGCAATATTATTTTTTTAATTTTTTAATAATTACCGCAGACTTTTATATTTTACTATAGTTATATGAAAAACATGTAAAAACTAAGGTGTTATAAAAACTAAATTTAAAAAAAGAAAGAAAGAAAAGACAGAAAACTGTATTATAAGGCAAAAACAGCAACTTGAGTAACGCTAACATTATATCAATGATGCAACGACCTGAATTATACATTTCGTTGCATCTAGAATTTTTACAGTCAAAGATCTATAAACCGCACACCCATAATCCACTGTTTCCTATAATTCACGTTATTTTACGAATATAAGCAATGAAATAAACAGTTGAAAAATTTACAAATTAGTGATCCAAAAACGGTTTTTTTTTTTAGAAAAATTTTAAAAAAATGAGAAAACAATGAAGAAACAGTGAATTATGGGTGTGCGGATTATAGATCTTTGACTGTAGTTTCTAAAGATATCATAATTAAAAGTTTTACACTATTCAATACATATATTCATCTGCAATTTCTTTCAAAACTAATATATCTTTAAATGTAGTCAGTTTTTATGAAATTAAAGTTAATTTCCAAGCAAGACTTTGTTTAAAATCAAACTAATGATGGACTAGTAACTTAACTAAAGTGGAAATTTTAATAAATGCCTTTTAGAAATTAATTTTTTCCATAAACTTTCATACTATCGCTGTACAGTGTACAATAACTTTTATTTTCAGACATCGTATTGTTTGCATACTGAAAAGTACTATAGTTTAAAATCTTTTTTCTAAGCCGATTTCACATTGCGAAATTAGAATAATTGACATTATCCAAAAGCCTTTTTGACCTCCATAAATATAGAGTAAATATGTACAATTTTATCTCTACTTAGCATCGCCTTTTTAAAATAATTTAAAAATGGACAAAATATCGGATAAAAAAAAATCTTACTGCAAAAGATTAGCCCAATTAACAACATTACGGGATATAAGTTTGGACCTGCATAAAGTACTGAAGAACAGGACCGATTTAACAAGACAATATCGGAAAAAAATGAATAAAACTTTGAAAATAGCTTATCAAAGTAGGATAGTAAAAAGCTGCGACGTGAAAGAAAACAATAGTGTGCTTGTGCTAATCCCTCGGGAGTTGATAAAAGCACTTTTGTTTGGCTCTACACACTATCTACTTACGTACGCTGAGCCCCCCTAAAAATTATTTAAGCCTCTTCTAAATATTCTTTATTCTTTCGTAGTTAAAACTAATTATTTAATTAATTATTTGGTCCACACTACAATATTTATTAGTTGTCAGGGAAACTGCAAGAAAGTCACAGAAAAATTTATACTCATAACATTATCATAGACTTTTATTTTTACATTATTTTTTACTATATTTATATGAAAAGAATGTAAAACCTAAGGTATTATCAGAACTTAATTAAAAAAAACTGTGTTATAAGTCAAATGCATGAACATGAGTAACGCAAACATTATATCGACCACTTAAGTTATACATTTTGTTTTATCAAGAAGTTTTGGTTTCTAAAAACATCATAATTACAATTTGTGTACCTTCCAACAATTCATATGCAATTTCTTTCAGAACTGTATTTTAAAATTTAGTCAGTTCATATGAAATTAAAAATAATTTCCAAGCAAGACTTTATTAAACCTGATTATAGCCTAGTAACTTAACTAAAATGGAAATTTTAATAAATGCCTTTAAAAAAAATTGCGTAAAATTTTTATATTGCAGCATAAAAGGAATATATTTTTCTGCCTTTCATACTGTACACATATTGAAAGTTATTTTAGCTTAAGATTTTTTTTTTCTAAGCCGATTTCACACTGCTAAATCAAAATAATTTTCATTATCTGAAAATCTTTTTGACCTCAATAAATATATAGTAAATCAATATAACTGTACCTTTACTAATCATCTTTATTTTTTAATAATCTGAAAGAGGTAAAATATGAGCTAAAAAGTATTTTAAGTTTTACTACAAAGAATAGCCAAACACAAAAGATCGCAGGACATAAGTTTGGATCTGCATAAAAAACTTAAAAACAGGATCAACTTAAAATAATTAACAAAACTTTGCTGGAAAAAATGATGAATAAACTTGGAAATAGCTTATCAAAGTAGGATAATAAAAAGCTGTGACGTGAAAGAAAACAATAGACTGCCTGTCCTAATCCCTCGCGAGTTGATAAAAGTACTTTTGTTTGGTCTACACACCTCACGTGCACTGAGTCCCCTGACAAATTATTCAAGCCTCTTCTAAACATTCTTTAGTATTTCGTCGTTGAAACTAATTACTTAATTAATTATTTAGTCTACAATATTTATTTGTTGTCAGGGATACTGCAAGAAAGTCACAGAAAAATTTATACTCATAACATTATTGCAGTGTTTTATATTTTACATTATTTTTACTATATTTATATGAAAAACGAGTAAAAGTTAAAATGTTATCAGAACATCATTTAAAAAAAAACTGTATTAAAAGGCATAAGAGGGAACTTGAGTAATGCTGACATTATATACACGATGACAACGACCTGAATTATACCTTTCGTTTTATCAAGCATTTTTAGTTTCTAAATGTATCAGAATTAAAATTTTTTGCACCGTCCATATATGAATATGGACCCTATACATTTATATGAAAATTTTGGCAAAACTGCATTTAGTCAGTTTAAATATTTTAAGTGATTTTCGTGCAAGTCTTTTTTTTTTTTTTTTTTTTTTTTTTTTTTTAATCCAGTTGGTCGTTAAAAAAAATTTACACACCTGAAATTGAAACTTTTATCAATGTCTTTTAGAAATTAAATTTTTGCATAAACTTTTATAGTATCACTGTACAGCATATAATAACTCTTTTTTTTTCTTTTTCAGATTTTCGTATTGTATGCATACTGGAATATATTTTAGCTTAAGACATTTTCCAAAGTAAATTTCACGTCGCCCAATTAAAATAATTTTCATTATCTGAAAATTTTTTTGACCTCAATAAATATATAGTAAATCTATATAGCTTTACCTTTACTTAAAATCCTTATTTTTTAATTATAAAAAAAACAGCAAAAAAAAAAAAAGTTAAAAAGTATTTTAGGTTTTACTCCAAAGAATAGCCAAGTGTGCAAGATTACGGGATGTAAGTTTGGATCCCCATAAAGTATTGAAAAACAGGACCGACTTAAAATAATTAACAAAACTATGTTTAAAAAAATGCATATAGCTTTGGAAGTAGCTTATGGTAATTACGTATTAACGCCATCACAGCAGAAGTTGTGCTAATGCGCCTATAAAGAGCAATCGTGTTGTTCGCATGCTCACAAAAATAAGCAAAAAAAAAAAAAGCACTAAAACACTAATAAAAGCACTAAAAATGGCGACAAAAATGAGCAAAAAAAGAAAGCACTAAAATAGCACGGACCACAAGATTGCTCTTTATTGGCGCATTACAGTAACTACTGCTGCGGTGGTGTTAATACGTAAGAACCTAACTTATCAAAGGAGGATAATGAAAAACAGGGGCGTGAAAGAACACTTTTGTTTTGTTCTACACAATATTTTCTCACGTACACTCAGCCCCCTAAAAAATTATTCGAGTCTCTTCTAAATATTCTTTATTGTTTCGTAGTTGAAACTAATTATATGATTAATTATTTGGTCTACAACACTTATTTGTTGTCAAGAAAAGTGCAGAAAAGTCACAGAAAAATGGTTATTCATAACATTATCGTTGTCATTAATATTTTACGTTATTTGTACTATATTTATATGAAAAACATGTAAAATCTAAAGTGTTATCAGAACTTAATTAAAAAAAAAAGAAATAATCAGTATTATAAGACAAAAGCAGGAACTTGAGTAAAGCTGACATTATATCGATGATTGCAACGTCCTGAATTATACATTTCGTTTTTTTTAAGAATTTTTAGTTTCTAAACATACCATAATTAATATTTTTACACCTTGAAATACATACATTCACATGCAATTCTTTTTCAAAACGTTATATGCATCCAAATTTAGTCAGTTTTTATGAAACTAAAAGTAATTTCCGAGCGTCTTTTTTTTTTTTTAATCCACCTTGTCGTAAAATATTAACATACATGAAATTGAAACTTTTATCAATGCCTTTTAGAAATTGAATTTTTGGGTGAACTTTTACAATATCACTCTGCAGCCTATAATAAAACTTTTTTTCAGATTTTCGTATTGTATGCATACTGAAAATTATTTTAGCTTAAGACTTTTTTCTAAGCCAATTATTTTAAAAATAATTTTCATTGTCTGAAAACCTTTTTGACCTCAATAAATATATACTAAATATGGATAACTTTGCTTTTACTTACTATCCAGATTTTTTCATAATTTTAAAGAAGCAAAATAAGAGATAATAAGTATTTTAAATTTTACTTCAAAGATTAGCCCAATAAACAAGATTACGGGATATAAACTTGGAACAGGACGCACTTAAAATAATTAACAAGACATTATTCGAAAAAAAATAATAATGAATAAAACCATGGAAGTAGCTTATCAAAGTAGGATAATAAAAAACTGCGACGTGAAAGAAAACAATAACCTGCCTGTCCTAATCCCTCGCGAGTTGATAAAAGCACTTTTGTTTTTCTCTACACACTATCTATTCACGGACGCCGAGCCCCCTAAAAAACTATTCAAGCCTCTTCTAAATATTCTTTATTGTTTCGTAGTTGAAACTAATTATTTAACTAGTTATTTGGTCTACACTACGATATTTATTACTTGTCAAGGAAACTGCAAGAAAGCCAAAGAAGAATTTATACTCATAACGCTACCGTACTCTTTATACGCGTTTTAATTTACTTTTTATGCACTTATATAAAAAATATATAAAATATGTAAAACCTACAGCTTTACAATATATACATATACTAGCTGACCCGCCCGGCGTTGCCCGGGTCCGTATTAACAATATTAAACGAACTTGAAATTTGTATGATTTTATCATTAACTCGTTACATGCAGAAATGCATTGTCTGAAATACGTAGCCACTGACTGTGTGAAAAATCGGTTTTAAAAACAACAACTATTATTAAGCTCTAAAAATACTCAAAATGAGCAATGAAAAACGCGGGAAGGAATATGTATCCAACGATTGCATTATTTTCGTGTTAAAAAGTTGATATTTACCCGTAAAAAACACTGTTAAGTCACGTAACTAATTGTTATTTTCACAAACAAATCCCAAGTGAAACATTTTGAATTTCAAACTAATTATATCACTCTTAAATCTGACAATACCATGAGTGAAATCGATCACGATGGTAGCTAAAAGATTGGTATATAGTATTATAATTTCAGAGCTATTTAACAAAAGCAAGTGTTATTTTTAATCAAATCTTGCGTAATTTTCACTCTGTGTATAAATTCCTAACCTTAAACTTTTGTACCGTAACCAGAACCTGTGCGTAACCTAACAGCGACTTAACAGTACCCTACCGTAAATTAAATATAACAGAAATGTAACCTAGCCTTCACTTTATTGTAACATATCCTTATTCTAACCATAACATAAATGCAATTTAAATTTAACCTAAATAATATAATAGAAAAAAAACATTTTAAAAAGTTACTATTTCTTCGTAAAATATGCTTCGGCTGTAATTCCTTTCTTTCAATTCGTTTTATTAATACAAAATTCCTTCCTCGTGCTTTTGTTTGAGACATTAAAATTTCCGCGATAAATGGTTTAATATTGCAAACCTTTTTTTCGGTTTACTTCGCCTCCACCTAACTTTTTCTCCATGGTGTACAGCAGCTGTGATTAAAAAAAAATCCTCATTTAAACTGACAATTTGCCAGTCTATGAATTTTAAAGGTCTGTCCCAGCTTTTTAAATTATTTCTGCGAAAATTTTATGCAACCAATCAACCATAAGAAAATGAAAGGGAAAAAAAGCGATTTTTTATGAGAGTGAGCTTTGGAATTTAATTAATTACTCAGATAATAAATAGAATTTTGAAATTCTGAGCTTCAGGTGCATCAGAAGAGACATTGGGCTACTCTCAAAAAAATTTTGAGCTTCGTACGTGCTGTAGATTTTGCTAGCCATCGCAGACACACAGACACACAGACACACACACAGACAGACAGAGCGTTTTGTTCTTTTATTAGTATAGATATTATAAAGCAAAAGCTGACCTTTGAGTATTGCTGACGTTATATCAACGATGGAAATGGGAATGACCGGAAGTATAAATTTCGTTTCATCAAAAATTTATTTTTTCTAAACATATCACAATTTATATTTTTACACGGTCGAATACGAAAAAAATATATACACACATACGAAATTTGTTTCAAAACTGTATCCCAAAGTTCAAATAGTATTTATGATATTGAAAATAATTTTCAAGTAAGAATTTTTTTAAATCCACCTGATTGTAGAAGATTTGCAAGTGAAACTTTTATAACTTAACTTAAGCTTTTATAAACTTAAATTAAATTTTTTCATTAAATTTTATAATACCACTCTGAATTATGTAACCATTACTTTTTTTTTCAAAATCTCATATTATACGTGCATTAAAAGTTGTTTTATCTAAAGGCATTTTTTCTAAACTAATTTCACACTGCTAAAATAAAATAATTCTCATCATTGGAAATTCTTTTTGGTCTCCATAAATATGAAGTAAATCTATATGCTTTTATCTTTACTTAATACCCTCTTTCTTTAATAATTTAAAAAAGGGAAAAATAAGGGCTGAAAGAAAATAAGTTTACTACAAAGATTAGCCCAATAAACAAGATTACGGAACTTAAGTTTGGATCTGCATAAAGTACTAAAGAACACGACCGACTTAAAATAATTAACAAGGCATTGTTCGAAATAACAATAATAATAATAATTAATAAAACCTTGAAAGTAGCTTATCAAAGTAAGATAATAAAAAGCTGTAATGTGAAAAAAAACAATAGCCTGCCTGCATAATTCCTAAGGGAGTTGACAAAAACACTTTTGTTTTGCAGGGATCTACACGCTATATTCTCATGTATGTTGAGCCTCCTAGCAAATTATTCAAGCCTCTTCTAAATATACTTTATTGTTTCGTAGTTAAAACTAATTATTTAATTAATTATTTGGTCTACAATATTTATCAGTTGTCAAAAAAATTGACAAAAAAATAAATAAATAAATAAATAAACAGGAAAATTTATATTTATAACGCTACCAGACTTTTATAGAAATTTTACTTTACTTTTTATATATTTATTTAAAAAATACGCAAAATCTACAGTATTACTAGAGCTGTGCAGTACATATATATTTATATATATATTATAAAGCAAAAGCTGGTCTTTGAGTAACGTTGATGTTATATAAAAGATGGCAACGACTTGTATAAATTTAGTTTTATCAATAATTTTTAATTTCTTAACATACAGAATTTACTTTTATGCACCGTCGAATACCTAAAACAAATATACATTCATATGAAATTTGTTTAAAAATTGTATTATACAAGTTTAGATAGTCTTTATTATATTAAAAATAATTTTCAAGTAAAACGTTTTTAAATCCACCTGACTGTAGAAGATTTGCAAATGAAACTTTTATCAATACCTTTTAAAAAATAAATTTTTGCATAAGATTTTGTAGTATCACTCTGCATTATATAATCATCATTTTTTTTTCAAAATTTCATATTATACGTATATTAAAAACTGTTTTAGCTTAAGACATTTTTTCTAAACCAATTTCACGGCGCTAAATTAAAATAATTCTCATTATCCGAAAATCTTTTCGATCTCCATAAATGTACAGCAAATCTGTATACTTTTATCTTTAATTAATAGCCTCTTTTTTTAATAATTTAAAAAGGGGTCAAATAACGACTAAAAAAATTAAGCCTTACTACAAAGGCCCCACCAGTGGCCGCGAGGTTCTGACCTCCAGACTGGTAGACGGTAGGTGCTGGGTTCGAATCCGGTCGCGACCGTCGGCCTAACCGTTCGAAGTTTTCCGTGGTTTTCTTCGAACCTTGCGTAAATACGTGTTAGGTTCCCTTAGAAAGACCCCCACGGAGGGCATCCCACCCCTTAGGGCCTATATCCCACAGTGTAGATAATTGGCCGACATAAATACAAACAAACAAACCTTACTACAAAGATTAGCCCAATAAACAAGATTACGGGATATAAGTTTGGATCTGCATAAAGTACTGAAGAACAGGACCAACTTAAAATAATTAACTGCTCCTTCAGTAACGCTGACGTTATATCAACGATGGCAATGTCCTAATGTATAAATTTTGTTCTATCAATAATGTTTTATTTCTAAACATATCTCAATATACATTTTTACACCTTCGAATATGAAAAAATATATATTCATTCATATGAAATTTGTTTCAAAACTATACTTCAAAGTTTAAATAATCTTTATGATTTTAAAAATAATTTTGAAGTAAGGCTTTTTTTTTTTTTAAAGTCCACCTGATTTAAGAAGATATACAAATTAAACTTTTATCAATACCTATTGCAAATTATACTTTTTTTGCATAAATATTTATAGTACCACTCTGCATCTGCATTATATAACCATTATTATTATTTTTTTAATTTAATAATTTAAGCATATTAAAAAACTGTTTCAGCTGAAGACATTTTTTCAAAACCAATTTCATACCGCTAAATTAAAATCATTCTCATTATCTGAAAATCTTTTTGACCTCCATATACAGCAAATCTGCATACTTTTATCGTTATTTAAAATCTCCTTTCTTTTATAAATTAAAAACGGGCAAAATAATGGCTAAAAATTTTAGGTCTTACTATAAAGATTAGCCCAATAAACAAGATTACGGAATATAAGTTTGGATGTGCATACTGAAGAACAGGACCAACTTAAAATAATTAACAGGGCATTGTTCGAAAAAAAAATAACGAATAAATCCTTGGATGTAGCTTATCAGAGTAGGATAATAAAAAGCTGCAACATGGAAGAAAACAATAGAGTGCCTGTCCTAATCCCTCGGAAGTTGATAAAAGCACTTTTGTTTTGCAGGGAGTAAAGATCTACACGCCATTTTCTCACGTACACTGAACCCCCTAACAAATTATCCAAGCCTCTTCTAAATATTCTATACTAGCAGTTACCCGTGACTTCGTTCACATAACATTTAAAGAAGAAATAATTGATAAATCAAGCAAAAAATTACGATGATGAAAAGCATGTGTAATTAACTTTTTATCGCGAATTTATGGTAAAAAACTTCTGATAATCCCTATTTGCTAATTTGTTTGCTGGTTAAAATTTTCCTTTCAGCGATTAATACTAACAGATAGAAACATTCTTGAATTCTTTTGTTCAGCCCTGTAGTTTTCCAAGTGCCTTTAATACACGAAAGTATCTTTCTAAAATTTAGTTCAAACAAAAATATTTCTTATTACTACCTAAATTACATTTTTCAGAAATTATCATCCGAAGGCAACCTTGTATCCAGTTCTTTGCAGGAACCTGTATATCATTTTATATATATACTACAAACATTTCTTTGTTTACTAAATGCAGTTCAAAATAAAAATGCTTTATTTTATTTAAAAACCACCTTTAAGTAAATTACGCTCATATTCAGTAACCTTTCCGAGATCTTTTGTGTAACCCTGTATATCTAAATTTAACTATTTATACTATTACCATTTACACTCTCCATTTAATATGCATACATTTAGCGAAACTTAAAAGCACATATCATAATTCAAAATGCATTTCATCCATGCAACAGTCATCATCCATCATATACAGTACTTCGAACAGAATATATAATATTTGAAATCTTTTGTGTGTCCCTGTAAATGCTATGCACTTCGTATTATGCATGAAATAACTCACATTAAGCCTCAGCAACGTATATCAATTTGATTATACATGAAATCGTTTACCATAATTAAAATATGTCGGAAACTGTTCCTCCCTTTATTCTTATGCAATGGAATTCTTCTGTGTAACCCTGTAAATGAATAATAAGTGTCCTTTTCACTACATACTTTACAAAATGCATATTTTAGTGCACTTTGTAAATGCATATAAATTTGAATATGTTTCACAGGGTGTAACATCGTTAAATTTAATTAAAACGATTTTCCCCATAATGCCGTAATGTAAGGAAATTTTTTGACAATCCCTGTAAATAAACTAATCATGGTAGAAACTTTATTTTCAATAGGTATTCGTGTTAGGTAAACGTTAAGAACGTCCAAAAATTTCATGGAAACCGGAGTATATTTACTAAAGTTAGAAAGCGACCAGACAGACAGACAAACAGAAAGCATAATAACTTTTCAACTTTGTTGTAAAGTGTTAAAAAATCGAGCCAAAAATATATTAATCAGTAGTTTTATTTTCCGCCTTTTCCCCACAAAAAAATTTTCTTCCATTGATAATTATGAGCTTTGAATAAAAATATTCATTTGTATGTAACTTATAACTTATTAATTAATATAAGTAAAAAATATTTCTGATTCATTTTAAATATGACGTCATTATTTATCTCGCTCCATTAGCTACTGATATTCATACCCCTTATATTTTTAACGACTGCTATAAAGTACCTGCTTTATTTCAACTATGACGTCACATTTTCATAAGTGAACCATTTTATTAAAAATATAACTCTTTTTCATTCTTTTTACTTTTAATTTATGTCACCATATTTTACACAAAAATCCCCATTAACTAAACAAATATCCTTGTTAAATATACTATAAAAAATACACCTTTTATTTTTATTTCAAACATGACGTCATATTTATTTTTTTGTAAATTATTTTATTATAGTTTTTCGCGTGGAAGTTTTTTATTAAAAATTCATTGCCGATGAAAAAATAGTATTCCAATTTTTTATTTTCTTGGCAACAGGAAAGGAAAATGGTTAAATTTTATCTGAAAAATGCCTATTGATTTTGTATGAAAAATAATTAAATTTTGAATTATTAAGGAAAATATTTGAATAAAATAAATAAAAATTAGCCTATGTTCATTCCACTCCTATAATCTATCCATATGCAAAGATACAAAGACATTAATCCATTCGTTTTGAAGCCAAGTTCATTCCAATTTTTCGGACACACTTTCACATTTATAATATACAGCTCATATTCAAAATATTAGAATAATTGAGAAAAAGTAATAAGAAAAAATTATTTGTCATTTATTTATTTTTTATACTAAGTAAATGCAATTAAATTTCTTATAAATTAAATCTGGAATGTTTAGATAAGATTTTAACATTTATAAAATATAAAATACAGCACAATAAATTAGGTATACAGCTTCCTTAAACACACCAGAATATTAGAATAAAATTTAGATTGGTTCAAAATATTAGAATATTTTATTTTACGCAACAATATTACCTTATGAATATGAAGTAAATGGTAGTTAATATTTTGTAGCATCCCCTTTAGCTTTCATAACAGCGTACAATCGATCTTGCATACTATATACAAGGTGTTTACAAACATTTCTATCAATATTAGCCCAAATAGACTTTATACGTGCCACTAACTCAGTTTTACTTGAAGGAGGAT
Source organism: Maratus speculifer (assembly GCA_964019185.1). Taxonomy (NCBI): domain Eukaryota; kingdom Metazoa; phylum Arthropoda; class Arachnida; order Araneae; family Salticidae; genus Maratus; species Maratus speculifer. Next base: position 90,805,636 of record OZ025302.1, read on the forward strand.
TTTCTTGAAGTTTTTTCTTCGTTATACACCATAAGTTTTCGATGGGATTAAGATCTGGTGAATTTGGTGGCCAAGGAAGTACCTTAATGTTGCGTTGGCGGAACCAATTCTTAGTTGACACCGAGGTATGCGGGGACGCTAAATCTTGTTGAAAGATGAAATCATCTTCAAATAAATCTTCTGATGATGGAATCATGTAATATTCTAAAATTTCTTGATATATCAGAGAGTTAACCTTTTCGTAGACGATGCATAACTTTCCAGGTCCTTCTGCACATACAACCCCAAACCATGACACTAGCAGCAAATTTTACGGAACGTTTAAGGCATTCTTTATCAAATGCTTCTTGCTTCATTCTCCAAACTCGAATACCTTGATTACCATATGAAACACAAAACATACTTTCATCACTAAATAATATATTTTTCCAATCTTCATTGCTCCATAAACGTCTTGATTTACACCAATTCAATCTTATACGCTTTTGTCTTGCAGTCATGAGAGGTTTTGTTTTCGGTACACGAGATTCAAATTTAAATTTATGGAGACGTCTTAATGTTGTCGATGTAGAAACTTCAACTCCTTCTTCTTTCCATTTTCGGTGCAAGAATCGCACACTTTTAAAATGGTTTTTCCTAACTAAACGCTTCAGTTTCCTGTCATCTCTAGCAGATGTTTTTGGTTTTCGGCCACCATTTCGGCGATTATTTTGAAATTTTCCAATTTTTGAATATTGTGTTAGTATTTTACTAACGCTCGATTGCGAACAATGTAAATAATTCGCTATAAAACATTGATTTTTACCGTGCCGATACAAATCAACCATACGAAGTTTAGTAGATTCAGGAATATCACTCACACGGCCCATTTTAAGACGAAAAAGAAACAAACTGCAAAAAAGAATACTGATTTTAAATAAAATAGTCTGAATTTAATCAATGATGCTACCAGTTAAGAATTGGTAATAATTAAAGGAGAATTAATGTGAAATATTCTAATATTTTGAACCACTTGAATAAATATTCTAATATTTTGACTTTTCAAAATAATTTTTTTTGCAATTAATCTTTTCAAAAATGATATTAAATTTAAGATAACAAGTAAGTTTAATCAACAATAAGTTCTTAATAAAAATATCGTTTGCATATTTTCATTAAAAGACATTAAATTACCAAACGATATTTTCAATTTCTAAAAAAAAAGGTAATTATTCTAATATTTTGAATATGAGCTGTATATAAGGATTATTTGGTAGTTGAAACTAATTATTCAATCAATTATTTGATCTACAAAATTTATTAGATTTCATGGAAACTGAGAGAAATCCACAGAAAAGTTTATACTCATAACATCAATATGAAATATAAAAGAAGTAAGTCATGATTACGTCCATAAATAACTATCATAATATTAATAATATATACAGGGTGTCTATAAAAGAACTCCGGGGTTTTGAGGCAAAATATTTTAATGAAATAAAAAACATACATACATGTTTTATACATGACTGAAAAGCTTACATTTTCAAGTTTTTTTTAACACTTGAAAAACTTGAAACACTTTTTAAACACTTTTTAACACAAAGTTCTATATGAGCCCCGTTAGTGGCACGGCAGACGTCTAAACGGTATTCTACCTCTTCCGTCTTTTAAGACGTAGTCTTTTATGAAGTACCTTACCGACAGTTGATCTTGATAACCCCAACTCCAGGCTACGTCTTGTCAAAGATTTCTTAGGGCTTCGAAGGCATGAAGCTCGGATTCTGTCCACTTTCTCTTGAGACACACTCGGCCTACCCGGCGACTTTTGCTTCAAAACACTTCCTGTTTCCTTAAATGCACTGAACCATTGACGAATGGTTTTGTCAGATGGCGGGTTAACACCATAGTTACGTCGAAGGTTTCTTTGTACGGTAACTACAGACTTCGTTTCTATGAGCCAAATAACACATTGAGCCTTTTGTTGCGGGTCGCCATCATTTCAAGGTCAACGCCCTGTAGCGCCGCCAACAGTTGATGTAAACATTCCCAATTCGTATGAGTAAAACTTTTTGAGCTACTCTTTTCAGAGAAATCGACTAAATTTTGCTATCTTTTATAGTTAGTGAGATATGAATTTTTAAAACCCCGGAGTTCTTTTATAGACACCCTGTATTCTACAACGGAAAGGTGAAAACTTATGTTATAAATAATTATTTTGCAGACGTCTTTTTAATTATAAAACATTTAAAATATATTAAAAATTAACATGTTTCAACTCATTTTCATAATGTAAATAGAAAATTACAAACACAATGAACGTAAAAAACTGGAATAAATTCCTGTAAATTAGAATTTTACAAAAGGATAATCCAATGCTTTCTTCTTATTAAGATTGAAGAAAATAAAAACATTTAAAACTATAGAAATGTAAATGAGAACTTTGAAAAGAACGCTGCCATATATTCACATGATAAGCGTAGTTTCTTAATATATCTAAAAACTAGGGTGTTATTAATGCTTTAAATATGAATAAAATAATTAATATGGGGCAGACTGGTGAGGGTTGATCTTTTTTTTTTGCAAAACTCTTTTTTATTTTAAAATACTGAATTTAGAAGAAAGCTTTACAGTTTATTTTAGTTGTTATATAATCATTTATCAAAATAAAATTGCGACATAAGTGTTAAATATAATAAACTTGCCAAACATTAATTTTAAACATGAGAAAATAATGGTTCAATGCTCCCACATATGGGAGGCTTGACCCACTTTACATTGAAATGTTCGTTAATTTTAATAAAATCAATTAGAAAAAAAGCAGAATAACATTTTATTACATTGTTTAATTATTATTCAAATTTATTAAGGAAAATGTGAGTTGTAACCAAACCTGTTTAGACGGAATTCATTGCACAATAGAAAAATTCATTTTCAATACCCATTATTTGTATGACGCGACCTGGCAACACTAGTTAACATAAAGTTTGGCTTAATTTCATTGTGTTGATCTTACAAGGGAACCATTTTTGGTGTTGCCTGCACCTAGCATTGACACTTGGTGCTTTTTTAAAGCCCTATATTAGGAAGTTTGAGAATCAGAAAGTTTTTTTCTGTCAAACTCATATTTTTTATTTTGCTGCAGCGCAACTTTCTGAAAATGTTATTTTCAAGGCCAAGTATCATACTATTAAAACAGTTTTTTTTTTTTTCTTTTTTTTAAGAAAAGCATTTAAAAATATAAATTAGTTAATAATATTGAAAAAATGTTTAAAAATTCCCTCAAAAACCTACGAATTTGGTTTTGAAAAAATACGACATCATAGATTCACATTTTTGGCGGGGATAAAGTTGGCGTATTTTCAAACGTAGATTTTTTCAATAACCCTAGCCGTATGACATAGCCCCAAAATAAGGCAAGTGAAAAATTCGTAGCGCTATATTTGGCGACTAAACTCACTTTTGGCTTGAAAAAATAAATAAAAATCCAATTATAAAAAAATTAAAGTATAAAAAATACATAAAAAATATGATTTTAACAGAAAAAAATATATCGGTTTTCTAACTTTTATGTATAAGGCTACAAAATGCACCAGGTCTCGATGCTAAGTGCAAGCAACCCCAAAAGAGATTCCCTTGTTAGTGAAATTTGTCTACACACCCTCCTAAAGTGTTTTGCTCAGTTTTATGTTCTTTAGCAGAGACATCAACAGTGAGTACTTACCATTTCTTAAGGGTGTTCTTAACTGCTCCGCTCAACAAGCGCAAAACGTTTTGACACATTTACAAATTAATTTTTTAACATAAAGTTACAAAATCGGAATGCCTGACTATGGAAGAGATTTCGAATCGAACTTATTTTTCCATTTTTTTGATAATTAAATTATCTATCCAGTTCTAAGCTATTTCGATGACGTAATAACTGGTTTTTCTCCTGCTTCTCGACCGGTTTTTCCGCTTTCGTCGGGATATGTGCTCAAAAGTGTCAACTTTGAAAGCTTGTTATGAAAAACCTATTATTTTTTTTAATAGAAAATTAAGTGCAATTAAACAGTTTCTGGATAAAAACACGTGCTATTTTCATGCATTTCCGAACAAAAATAAATTAAAGCATGTGTCACAAATTTACCCTTTTTGATTTAAGAACACCTTTAAGGTTGCTACTTTTATCTTTTCTAGTTTTTTACATTATTTCTTACTTGCTATGAGTACTACTAAATGGAATAAAAATTCCTATCAACTTTCCCATTTATATTTGATTAAACTTTTTCTTACTTCTATAGCAATTCCTCACATCTTCCTTTAATTGATTTTGCACATTTTCGTTTCTATTTCCCCTATTTTACTGCAGCTTTAAAGAATAAATTTACGCTATTTTATAAATATGATCATTAATTCTCCGTTTTGTATAATGTATAATAAAGTATTTTGGAAAAAACACTTAAGGGAGACCCGTAAGAAAAAACCCAAAATTTTTATTATTGATTTTAAAGTAATGAATTTTGGTGTACTATTTAAGAATCTTTTTGTAAGGAATAATTAGCAAAAAAATTCACTTTTTATTAAAAAGTATATTTTTTATGTCGATTTTTATGATTTTTTTGTGGAAAAATACACTTTTTAAATTTACTACTCTTCATATAACTTCTCTCAATATTTTGGTACTTCTCTCAATATTTTGGTATTACTAAAACTTCTTAAATAGTGTTATAGTATATGGAAACGACCTAGGGAGAGATACTTTTAATTTTCTATTTTAATCAGCGAAAAAAAAAAAAAAAAAAAAAAAAAAAAAGAAAGAAAGAAAGAAAGAAAGAAATTACGCATAGTAAATTTCCTTAAATTCGTTATAATTTTCATGTTTACCAACTTATGTAAAATTTTCAGAAATAGTTAAAAAATATATCTCTCCTTACTTTTGTTGCAATTTTTTTTTAAGATTCTAAAAACATAAACACTTTGTTTCTAAACCATTTTACCACTGAGTCTTAGTACTTTGAACTTAGGCAAAATATGAAAAAAGTCATTTTCAGGAAAACACATTTTAAATGGCCGCTACTCCTTTAAACTCTAGTGACTACAATTAAAAAAAGCTCATTTGCTACCTGTTCCAAGTGTCCCCGAGTTCTGAAATTTTGCATGGATATTTGCAAATATGTATTATATCGTTTTCTGAGATAAAAAAAAAAATTTTGAACTTTTGATGATTTTTGGCCGAAAATGGTGTTCGGGTCTCCCTTAATCAAGGCAGCTTTGACCATTTGGTAGACAACCCTCGTTCACATTGATTGGGTCAAGCCTTTCCACATAGCCACTTTTAAACGTATAGCACATGGTTATATTTAGCCTATTTTACTATACAATCTTTATGGCTGAAATGAAAGCTCTATATCTCTTCATTACTTAAAACGTTCTTACTTAAATTTCTATGATGTATTTTATCGAAAAAATACATCTTTTAAGTTGAAAACTTTTTACAATTGATTTCTCGACACCTGTTTCTATTATCTGCATGAAACAAAGACTATTGTTTGAGCATTTAAGTAGCTATGGTTGTCACACATATTGGCAAAACTTTAAAATTCTTTTAATACACTGTTATAAATAAATCTGTGAATTCACAGTAAAATTACCGGTTCCAAAGTTGCCGGACATTTTCCGTAGGATTAATAAGCGGCAAATTTCGATTAGTAAGCGGTATTCCGTTGAAGTTTCAACTTGTACGGGCAATTGCGCTAGATGTATCAGCAAAATTTTCAATACATTGCGATATAATTGCCGTATGGGTAAAAATGAGGTGTCACAATATTCACAATTAAACAAGTTTTCATTTAATATGAGAAAATCGACAATTTGACCAATTTTGACGTATGTTGTCCCCGTAAAATACTAACAATTCTCCATTAACACACTGAGCGCCATGTCAGTCACCGGTGACTAACACTGAACTTTCCGTTTTGGTCACTTACTTTTCACTGATGACTGACAGTCTAAAATACTATATAAAACTAAAAAAAATATGTATTGTTTTAAATAATTCCTGAAAAATTATTTTAAATTTACAAAACTTTTCCTTATTACAAGATTTTACTTTCTTAATAATTATTTAAAGCAATATAAATTTTTCAGCTTCAGTGTCAGTCACCGTGGCACACAACGTGTTAAATATTTTCACCTGCGTAATAGAATTTATTCCTAAAATAGTAACAAAAGAAGTATTAATTTTAATGTCAATGATAATGCCGTCAATTTACATGTTAGTCTGTAAAACATGTTTGTAGAACATGGAAATGTTTACTAAAGAATGGATATCATCCAAAAATATACATTCTCGGTTCAAAAAACTTATTAGAAACGTTTCTGAACACCAGTGGAAGGACAATCTCAGTTGTCATAAATCCTTTTTTGGATCCTGAAAATATATTGTTTTCGGACATAGAATTATGAACAAAAAGAAAATGACAAATTCTCAAAATGGAAAAGATTTAACTGTAATTGATTTCGCAATGACTCAACTTCCACCAATATATTTGAATATAATTTTTCTATTTTTTTAAACGACTTATTGTTGCAGAATTATAGTCGAAAATAGATTTTATTTTTACTGGTGGAAATTTATTTCAGCGGTATGCTGTTCTTGCGTTTCGACGGTATTATGAGATCCTGAAGCACCTCCTGTCACTATCATAGAAATAGATTATAATACCTATTTTCACCAGTAAAACTAATTAGCTATTTTTGCCACAATTTTGAAAGAAATATCGCATAAATTTCCAATAAAATAAGGAGAAATATCCAGTTCAAATTTTGCTGGCGGAAGTTTGCTTCGTTGGTAATCAAGGTCAATTTCGTCCGATGCAACTGACAATCTTGTCAGTTGTTTTTATCTCATCTAAAAGACTCCACACAATATGTTTCCTTCTCTATATTCACAACGCCATTGCTTCTGAGGTGTTTAAAGATAAAGAAAGTTTTGCGTAATCATGTGTAACTCAGGAGAGTTTGTAGTACATTTCCGTCAGTATATGTTTTGTACGCAAGGCATTATATACGTTTTAACCCAGAAAACCCAAGTTGTGTTTTATAATTACATTTAAACACTAAAAACATCTTAGGAAAAAATAACGGAGTTTGGAAAAATCAATTCTTATTATCTCAATTGGTACAAATGTGAAAAATGGATATTAAGTAACACATTTTAATGCGATAGCCAAAATAAACTTTTTTTAGTTTTTAGCCTTCATATTAAGCGGATTATTAAGAAGAGAATTATTCTCTTTTTCTGTTATAAATAGCATCTAAATCGCCAAATTTGTATTTACACTCAAATAAACGGATTAGTTTGAACACAGATTACTTGTTTAATTCTTAGTGCTTCATTTGTCCTTGCTTATTCAATATTACTTGCGTAACCTCAAAAACATAAAAATTACTTTTTTTCGGATCTCTACATGTATAGACGTTATTATATTTATCTGTAGACAGAACTGGTAGATAATCTGCGAGCTTATTTAGCAGTGAACTGGAAAGTATGAACTTATTGATCAATGCTTGTTCACTATTGAAATTGTACAGCAATGTTGCGTTCAAACTTTTTTTTTTTCGCTGTTGGGACGGTGCGGAATAATGCTGAATTCAAGGAATGACCGGGTGTTAATCCTTTCTGGAGCAATGATCCTATGTTGAGGGAATGCTATTTTTATAGCATCCTATTTTTATTGTGTATGTGTTTTTTGAAGTATTTATTATGGTACCTCATTTCAATGTATAACCCCCCCCCCCCCCACCAAAAAAAAAAGAAGAAATGAAGGAAGGAAAAATATACGGAAAAAAATTTCTTAACATTATCCTGACAGTTTACGAACAGGGATTAATCTAGGAAAAAATTGGGGCCTAATTTGGTATTTAATAAAACAGGCTTCTTCATAAAATTCCTTTTAATAAAATAGGCGCCTTCACAAAATTCCTCTTAATAAAACAAGCACCTTCACAAAATATTTCGTAATAAAACAGGCCTCTTCACAAAATTCCTCTTAATAAAATAGGCACCTTCACAAAATTCCTCTTAATAAAAAAGTCCCTTCACAAAATATTTCTTAATAAAACAAGCCTCTTCACAAAATTCCTCTTAATAAAATAGGCGCCTTCACAAAATTCCTCTTCATAAAACAAGGCCCTTCAAAAAATATTTTTTCATAAAACAGGCCTCTTCACAAAATTCCTCTTAATAAAATAGGCGCCTTCACAAAATATTTCTTAATAAAACAAGCCTCTTCACAAAATTCCTCTTAATAAAATAGGCGCCTTCACAAAATTCCTCTTCATAAAACAAGACCCTTCAAAAAATATTTTTTCATAAAACAGGCCTCTTCACAAAATTCCTCTTAATAAAATAGGCGCCTTCACAAAAATTTTCTTAATAAAACTAGCCCCTTCGCAAAATATTTTTCATAAAACAGGCCTCTTCACAAAATTCCTCATAATAAATAGGCGCCTTCACAAAATTCCTAATAATAAAATAGGCGCCTTCACAAAATTCTTCCTAATAAAACAAGCCTCTTCACAAAATATTTCTTAATAAAACAAGCCCCTTCACAAAATATTTCTTAACAAAACAAGCCTATTCACAAAATTCCTCCAAATAAAATGGGCGCCTTCACAGAATTCCTCTTAATAAAACAAACTCTTTCACAAAATATTTTTTCATAAAACAGGCCTCTTCACAAAATTCCTCTTAATAAAATAGGCGCCTTCACAAAATTCTTCTTAATAAAATAAGCCCCTTCACAAAATATTTCTTAATAAAACAAGCCTCTTCACAAAATTCCTCTTAATAAAATGCCTAACCCTCTTCTCAATTTTATGGTTTTGCTGGACTGATGTACAGTTAGAAATATTTTAAAAAGAATGAAGTCATTTTTTGGCAGTCAGTGTTGTTGGATTATTTGAAAAAATCATTAATATTTGAAAAATTTATTAAATATATTAAGTTTTAATAATTTGTGAAAATATCAGACCGTTATGTTACCGTTAGTCTTTTATTTTACAAGAAATCTGTTCACTCGTTAATTACCATAAACGCTCAGTGGCAACAAATGCGGACGTTATTTATTTTTTGTTCTTTATTTATTCAGAGCCAAAACTAAGGGGAAGGGGGGCGGGACATGTGCCTTGGGAGCCAAAACGAAAGGTCGCTAAATGAAGATTTTGTTTGCCGATTTTTCTCACATCTATATTTAGCAGTGTATTGCAAAAATCATCATATCTGGGGCATGATGAATACAAGAACCTTATAAAGAAAATATGGCATAAAGATCTTGCATAAAGCGGAATTTTTTTCGATTCTGTTTTCAAGATTTTAATGAATCAATATTTGACAAAGCAGACTACGTTGCTCAGTATTACATATTTTAAATTTTAAAATAAGTCAACTATTAGAAAATTAGTAAAATTCTCTTTCTAAATATAATTTGCTGAGATAGGGGGGGGGGGCGCCAAAATTCATGTTTTGCCCCGGGTGAAAAAAAAGGCCATTTTTGGCTCTGTATTTATTTATTTATTTATTTTATTCGTGTACAGTCAACTCTCGTTAATTCGAAATCGGATAATTCGAATCTTCGCTTAATTCGAACAAAACATGAAGTCACAAAGTTTTCAATGGCAGAATAATGTTAAAAAATTTCATTAATTCGAACTCATTTTCTCTTGACTTCGTTTAATTCGAACTAACGAGAATTCCGATTTTTTATTTTTTATTTTCTTTCTCATGGATTTCAGATCATTTGAATAATTTTCTGTCTTTGATTTTTGTGAAAATTGTTCCCAACGAGTATACATATAATCCAATGTATTTGATATCCACTTTCTTAGTACCCCGTCTGTCATTCAGTGACGATTTAAATTTTTCTTTCGTTGTGCTTGTTTCTAATCTTTTAATTAGTTTATGTATTTAAACATTCTAATTTAATATTAAGTCATATTCTAATAATAACACACGAAATAAATTTAAAAAAAAAACACTATAACATTAATTCCTTTGTTATAGTACCATATTAAGCATGTTTTCCATAATTCGAACTTCGGATAATTCGAACATTTCTTGTGGCCCCGACCAGTTCGAATTAACGAGAGCCGACTGTATGTGAATTTTTATTTTTTTAAATTCCTATTAATATAAAATAAATAAATCATAATAAATAAGACTTTTTTTTTTCACATTCTCTGGAGATGTTAATCCATCAAAGAACACCTCTTGTGCCAGTATGTCTAAAAATATAATTTCATTCACTTTCTATTTAATGACGCCTATTTTAAAGACAGATTTATACCAGGAAAAACTTGGCAGAAAAAAAAGAACAATAATAATGAAAAAAGAATATATCCGTGACCGATCGACTTATTCTGGTCAAGTTTAAATCCATTGCCTCGTGACGTCGGGCTTATAATACCGGGACAAGACAAGCAATCGCGGCATCGTGTCGTCTTGTCGAACCATTCTTACTCTGGCGTCGAAAAATGAAATGAAATAAAAACAAGGCCTTTTCCTTTCCCCCTTGTAAACAATCTCGGGAAGTCTAAGAGTCGGGGCCCGACTAGTAGTGGCCGACTGCCAGGGCGCAGTAGATAAATGGGGCTGTCCTCTCCGGGGCTTTCGGCGCCAAAGACGGACGCCCGACCGACGGACGCTGGACTTGCTGAGAAGATGAAGGCAATGATGAGAAGGGATAAGAATCTAGTGCTGCCCTCTGATGGGGGAAATTGAGAACACATTAGAGATTTTTTTTTGGCCGAGTTACCGAGATTTATCGCATAATGTACAGCTATAGAAAGAGTTTTTTTTTTTTTTTTTTTTTTTTTTTTTTTTTTTTTTTTTTTATTTCTTTTATTTAGTTCTTCACATTTTTTTTTATTCACTTTCAACAATGGTTGAAAATTTTGATTAATTTAGCGGTTTCTCATCTCGAGTACTGTGTTTCGAAAAAGTAATCATATTCTTTTAAGGAAGTTTATTTTAAATAAAGTTTTACGCATAAAATTTGGCAAAATTTAATGTTTTATGAAATTTTTTAAATACTTTTATGTTTTATCACTATTATTATTGTTTGATCAGCACTTTAAATACAATATTTTGTAAAAAGGAGGTTTAGAAAAGTTGTAAGTTCCTCATCTGTAATAAAAATTTTAAAAAAGAACTATTTCATACGAATGGAATTTATCTTAATGAATTTTCACTAATTATATAAGTATTCAGGGATAAGGCAGTCTATAAGCGTAACTGAGACAAACATCAAAAACTTTTAGAGAAAATTAATTTTCTGTTGAAAGATGTTTGGTATAGATTAAATAACTTTCTAGTGTAATAAACTAAATAAAGATAAGCCAACAATATAATGTTTACATGAGTAGGTGTTTAATGGATAATTTTCTGTAAATGCCGTTTTACAAGGAAGATCTCCATACGGGCATACTCCGAAAACTCTGAAAAAATTACAGAATGTTTTTCTCATGAGGATATATACGTTTATAAAAAAAAAAATTCGACGGAACCTAACACCGTGCGTAAAAAAGTAATTAAAATTTCATTATTCGGCGATTTATCATCGGTTGGCGATGGAATGAAATTTCAAAAAATACTTTTTTATGTCAAATACACTTTAAAGGGAAAAGGTCTCATGTTCAACTTGTTTAGATAAATTAGATTCAAATAACTTTGGTTTTGTCAGTTTTAGTTTGTATCAATATGTTATATCAATATTTATATGTATTTATATTCAAATTTAATCATCAAAATTTACGATTTAAAACGAAATTCAAATTTAAAATAATTAAAATTGTTCCAAGTTGAAAGTCCAATTGAGCATTGTCAATTCGATTTTGTTGCTATGGAAACATCTGGCTTTTATTTTTGAATGCGCTTAAATGTATGAAAATAATTTATCTCAATCTGAATTTTTTATGTATGAAAATATTTTTTCCAGAGATAAATTACATAACTACAGCAACAAACAACATATATATATGCAATTCCATATATGTATGTATGTATCTAATATATTAAATTCTCTCATTGTTTATGTTTAAATTCATTAAATATCATTTACACGCATTCTAAAAATCCAAATTTTCAGTTGCATTAAAATCGTTTGCTTTTAGCAGTGGAAAGTGCTGCTGCTCCCCAAATCGCGTGACACTTTCATCTTTTCACGCCAAATATTCAAAAGTATTTAATTTTTTTACAGGTTTTCTACTGTGATTCCGTCGCTAATTTTGACTGATCTTTTATTAAATTTTACTCAGATTTTTTCTTAATCTGAGTATGACCAGTATTGAGACCTTCCTTGTAAGTTAACCCTTTCTGGCACAGTGGTCTCACGTCGGCGCACCTAATTTTAATCCCAAGCTTACAAACGGCGCCAAGAAAATTTTAATTAAATTTTGCTTTTATAATGAAGAAGTTTTTAATTTCTAAAAAAGCCATTTGTAAATTCGGATGTTAGTCAGTCCTTTCAGTATTTTACGGTTTGGTTTTGGTTTTATTTTTGTCGGCCAATTATCTACGCTAGGGATATAGGCCCAGGTGGGGGGGTACCCTTCGTGGGGGTCTTTCTAGGGGAACCTAACTCGTATTTACGTAAGGTTCGAAGAAAACCACGAAAACTCAAAAACGTTCAGGCTGACAGCCGCGATTGGGTTCGAACCCAGCTCCTGCCGTCTACCAGTTGAGAGGTCAGAACCTCTCGGCCACTAGTGGGGCTTCAGTGTTTTACAAACAGATGTTTTCTGTGCCTAAAAAGGTTTAGGGCGTATAACCAGAAAAAAAGAATCGATTAAAACTACAAAAAATGCTTTATGGAGTACATTTTGGTTGTTTTAAGCGAAAAAAGTTAAAGAAAAAAATCGGTTTTGCTGCTCAGGGAGAAAAAAATATTTTTAACACTCTTATAAAATTTTACCAAAATGTTATCAATTTTATTTGAGTCTAACTAAAGTCTTGTATTTTCAATTTGTAATTCCAACAAAATTTTGTTGTTTTTTCAAAATTTAAATTGGTGTGCGGTTGCCATAACTCTCTCACGTAATTTTGTTTAATTGACTTATATATAGCTATAAAGGATTAATATAATTTTTGGATAATAAACACTTTTTAAATAGAATTAAAAACTTTTAGGATTACATTTATTGACTACGGCATTAAATCATATCACTTTTTTTACTTTGATCTTCCAAAAACTCTTTAGTTCCCAAAAAAGATCGTTTTTCAGCATTAACCAATAAAGCTCAGGTAGAATTTAGAGCCTGATAATAATTTGTGCACGAAATTTCAGTTATAGTATTTTGTAATTAAAAATATACTTTTTTAAAAAGGGACACAAAATATTAAAAATTAATATTTCTTATCTTTTCATTCCAATTTGGGGGGGGGGGGGGCCTAAAATGTAGTTCCCGAATTCATGGGAGCCCATGAATTGGTTAGGTCATACATACACATTTGTTAAAATGCTCTCTGTATCGCCACTAGATGCAATTAAGTACAGCGCCGCAAATTTAAAATACAGTTTCTTCTAGGCCTTTTTTTTTTTTTTTGTAAGATGTTTATACTAACTGCATACCCATTATGTGTTTGTGTACTAAATTTCAATTATAATAATTCGTAATTATTATTCTTTTAAGGGACACAAAATATGAAAGTTAATGCTTCTTATCTTTTCATTCTAATTTGGAAGCCTTAAAATGTAGGTCACGAATTCACAATAGCCCATGGATTATTTAAATGTTCCCTATGTCGACACTAGGGTCGATGTGCCAGTAATGGACCACCTTCCAGTAATGGGCCACCTCGCACTTTTTTGTTTATAAAAAAATAATAAATAATAGTTTAGCTTTTATTATTTTTTTCTGAACTCCACCTTGCATGCTTTATAAGCTGGATTAATTTTTTACACTTTTCGTCAAAACAATTAGGAAGCAGAAAATAAAGTTTTACAGTTTTTCTGTTTTTCACTGAAAATCTTAATGAACATGCTAAGAGCAGACTTTACTTACTTAGTTTATAACTTTTTTATTTTTCCGTAAAAATTGAATGTTTTTGTTTGATTAGCAATATAAAACATTGAATTTAATGTACCAATGGCCATTAACATAATTTTATTTATTTTTAAGATTTTAGGAGGGGTGGTCCATTACTGGATTGCTTATTTCGCGATTTTCGGATACAACCTAACAGTACTTCGGATACAGTATAGTAGTCGAAATCTTTTTTGTGTTTCTGTAAATATACAGAAAGTAATTTTTATTACACCTCAGAAACGTATATCTTATTCATAAAATGTGAAATAGTTGAATATAATTAAAACACGCCCCAAACAATGTTTCCCGTATAGCATTATGTAGTGGAATACTTTTGTGTGGCCCTGTAATTTAATAATAAAAATTCTTTGCATCACAGATTGTACAGAATGCATATTTTATTATATACTTCATAGATTCATGCCAATTCTATTATGTTCGAATGAGTGTAACATCATAAAAATGCATTTGAAACTTTTTTCCCATTGACCGTAATGTAATGGAATACCTTTGATTGTCCCTGTAAATGATCTATGCATCCGACTTTCACAACATTTGAAATGACTCGATAAATTTACGTAATAATTATATGTTTTAAATTTCAAACGATTAAAATGCATTTGAAATTTTTTTCCCAATTGACCGTAACGTAACGGAATCCTTTTGATTCTCCCTGTAATTGATCTATGCATCCGATTTTCATAACATTTGAAATGACTCGATAAAATTATGTTATAATTATGTATTTTAAATTTCAAACGATTCGGTTGGGTAGTTTTTTGCGTTGTTATATGCGGGCGGACAGACAGACGGACAGACGGACAGATAGACAGACAGGCGGACAGATAGACATACAGACAGACAGACATACAGACGGACGGACTGAGCGACAACAATAGGTGATACGTATTTACATAATTACAAACGCACCTAAAAAGAAAAAAATAGAGGAATTGAAATATTCTCCAGTAATAACTTATCCGTTATGAATTCATTCGTATCGGCTTCAATTTAATATCTATACAGTAGGTGATTGGATAACGAATTGTCGGATAACGAATTTGGTTTACGAACAGATAGGTTAACGAACACTTTCGTGAGCGATCTTTATATTAGAATAACGAATACATGTTAGGTTAACTAACACCTCACAAAACAAAGCTAAAAAAGCTGTATTTCAGAATTGCAGAGACGTATATTTAATTGCAACTAGTGTCGACTTAGAGAACATTTTAACAAGTGACTATGACCTAATTAATTCATGGGCTACTGGGGATTCGGTTTGGTTTGGTTTGGTTTATTTTGTGTAGGCCGATTATCTACGCTTGGGATATAGGCCCAGGGGGGGGCCCTTCGTGGGGGTCTTTCTAAGGGAATCTAACCCGTATTTACGCAAGGTTCGAAGAAAACCACGAAAACTCCGAACAGTTAGACCGACGGCCGCGATTGGGTCGAACCCAGTACCTGCCGTCTACCAGTTGAGTTACATTTTAGGGCCCCCAAATTAGAGCGAAAAGATAAGAAACATTAATTTTTATATTTTGTGTTCCTTTAAAAAATAATTACAATTTATACTAATTTAAATTTAGTACATACACACATAATAGATTAACTAACATCTTACAAAACAAAGCCTAGATGAAGCTGTGTTTCAGATTTGCGGAGCTGTACTTAATTATATCTAGTATCGACATAGAGAACATTTTGAAAGGTGTACGCGTGACTTATCGGTTATTATCGGTTATAATCCTAATTCTTGGGCTACCGGAGATTCGGAACCTACATTTTAGGGCCTTCAAATTAGAATAAAAAGATAAGAAACGTTAATTTTTATATTTTGTGTCCCTTTAAAAAAATATTTTTAATTTCAAATTATTATAATTAAAATTTAGTACACAAACACACAATGGGTTAACGAACACCATACAAAACAAATCCTAGAAGAAGCTCTGTTTCAGATTTGGAGACATGCATACTTAATTGCATATAGGGTAGATGTGCCAGTAATGGACCTCCTTAAGGAATTTATCTAAAAAATAATTTTTTATTAATAGTTATAATTATTGTGTACAAATTTTTTTCATATTATATTAATCTTTCAACAATATTTAACTAATCCCATAGTTACATTTCCCAATAGAAATAAAAATTTAATTTTAAATAATAGAAATATGTCTAAACACCCAAAAGCCCAGTAATGGACCACCTATGTTCCAGTAATGGACCGCCTATGTTCCAGTAATGGGCCACCCTACAAAAAATAACAGATAATTGCTTTTAGGTGCGTTCGTAATTATATAAATACGTAGCACCTATAGTTGTAGTTCAGCCTGTCCGTCTGTCTGTCCGTTTGTCAGTCCGTCTATCTGTCTATCCGCATATAACAACGCAAAAACTATCCAACCGAATCGGTTGTAATTTAAAATACATATTATTACATAATTTTGTCAAGTCATTTCAAATTTCATGAAAATCGGATGAATAGATCAATTACAGGGAAAATCAAAAATATTCCGTTACATTACGGTCAATGGGAAAAAAAGTTTGAAATGCATTTTAATCGTTTGAAATTTAAAACATAAATATTACATAATTTTGTCGAGTCGTTTCAGATCTTATGATAATCAGATGCATAGATCAATTACAGGGACTATCAAAAGTATTCCGTTACATTACAGTCAAAGGGGAAAAAAGTTGCAAATGCATTTTAATGGTGTTACACACATTCGAACATAATAAAATTGACATGAACCTATGACGTATATATATACTAAAATATAAATTCTGTACAATCTGAGATGCAAAGAATATTTATTATTAAATTACAGGGCCACTCAAAAGTATTCCACTACATAATGCTATAAGGGGAAACATTGTTTGGGACATGTTTTAATTATATTAAACTGTGCCACATTTTATGAATGTGATATACGTTGTTGAGGTGTAATGAAAATTACTTCCTGTGTGTTTATAGAAACACAAAGAGTTCAACCACTGTACTGTATCCGAAGTATTGTCTACTATATCAGGAAGATGTGTATATTTTTAAAACTTCATTGTCGTACGAACGAACCTCATTTGCTACGCTTCACGTGCAATTTCCAACTAGTTTCAATTGTATTTTGCTCCAGAACTTAATGAAAGCATAATAATAAAAGAAAATATTAAAACTTAAGTTAGAAATTCATTACATTAAAGGATTTATGATGAAAAAACATAAAACAAAATGTTTAAATTTAAGTTATGAATTTATTATAATCAAGGATTTATAATGTGGATATAAAACAAAATATTAATGATATTATTAACTGTTTATTATTAACTAACATTAAAGGATTTGTATTGTAAAGATATACAACAAAATATTTAAATGTAAAGGATTTACAAGATAAAGACAATGTTTTACTGAAATCAAGTTTAGATAAAATAAAGCATTAAAAAAAAGTCTCCAATGTTCATTCATATCATTATCTAAGTGATGTGCTTTGCAACTGTGAAATATAAATAACAGATCTTCAATTTTATCTTCCTTTTCCGATAGTCCAAACTGCTCAATATGGAATTTTAGAAATCATTTAAAATGATAAATGTTCTTGCACTATCCAACCATTTTCAGATAATCATATAGCCCACCAATTTGGTACAGATTGATTCCACAATTTCCTTTCAGAGATGCTTATATGGATATATTTTCACCAATGGAACAATCTCATTATTTGCTGAAAAACATCCCATAACAGTGATTTGTTCTTTTTCGTTATTTGGTACTACATAATACACATCTTTAACTGATTTTGGTCCCAAAATTTTCCTTGTTTTAAGAGCACAAAAGAAACCTTGTTTTAACCTTATTGAAAATTCTCTCTGTATGCTTTAGAATTCGGAAGAAAATATTAATAATATCTTCTTCCAAATATGATTTTACATTTCTGAACCAACTTCTTTTGTAACGGTACATCTAGATTTTGTCAAATGTTCTGCTTGTGTTTTATACCAATTTTGGATGACTTTTTAAAAACAACTATTTATAAAGAAATTGCCTTTATTAAATTCTAATAGGTAAAATTTAAGTATTAAATTTGATAATTTAGCTTTTCAGTTAAATCAAAATATTTTATCTCTACTGAAATAACACTTTTTGTACTGGTCACTTGGGTGGTCCATTACTGTAAAATCGCGAAATAAGCAATCCAGCAATGGACCACCCCTTCGGATACAGTACTTCTTATCCGAAGTACGCTATACTGTATCCGAAGTACGCTCTACTATATCAGCAAGATTTGAATACTTTTAAAACTTCGTTATCGTACGAATGCACCTCATTTGCTACCTTCACGTGCAATTTCCAACTTTTTTTTTTTTTTTTTTTTTTTTTTTTTTTTTTAATTAAGCCCTGATTAGGAGTCAGTGACGTATAATCAAAGCGAGGCACTACGACTTTTTTCTCTCCCATTCTCTTTAAATCCTGGATGAACTGTTTTGTGCGATCCAGATTATAGTAAATATATGACTCTAAATGCATACTAATTACTTTTTGCCTTGCAACCGCTTTTAAAGGCTGAATGAATTTCTCTTTGTAATTTAGAATTATAATAAATTTAAAATTCTAAATGTAAACCATGCTTTTTTTCCTTCAAATTGCCTATTAATTCTGAATTAATATATTTTTTAATTTATAATTTTAATAAATTTGTTTTAATAAATACCTTGTCTTTCAATTGCCTTTAAAAACGTATAATCACATTTTTCTTCTCTCAACAGTGGCCGAGAGGTTCTGACCTCGAAACTGGTAGACGAGGGTAAACTTGGGTTCGAACCCAATCGCGACCGTCGGCCTAATTGTACGGAGTTTTCCGTGGTTTTCTTCGAACCTTGGATTTCCTTGCGTAAATACGGGTTAGGTTCCCTTGGAAAGACCCCCCCCCAAAGAGGCACCCCACCTCTTAGGGCCTATATCTCACAGTGTATATAGAAGAACCCTTTAGAAAGACCCCCACGGAGGGCACTCCCCTCGGCCCTAGTGCAGATAATCGGCCATCATAAATAACATCACCTATACTCCTTGGCTGCTGTGTCCTCAATTATAATTAAGATATATAATAAGTTTATTCTTATATTTTTATCTTTTTAACAACATACATTTTATCTTTTCAGTGGACGTCCGCTGCTACTGCAACTTACCGATGTGTGTGTCCAGCAACTACATGTGCCGGTCATCTGAGGGCGTTTGCGTTTCTGAAAGAGGGGCGACCGAAGCGTGGAGTTGGCGCCACGCATGCATCGAACTCATTACGATAGATGCCCGACAGATGGCGACACTGGACTGTAAAAAGAATGACACTCGGCAGTGCTGCATGAATGACATGTGCAACTATTTTTGGAAAGTTCCCAGCAATCGGAATCAAAATCAGACTTATATAACTGGTGAGTATTCCCCTTAAAACCCATCCCAAATATCTATCTATCTAAATATTTATCTACATTCTACATGTATGTAATATCCGAACATAGTTATGTAGAATAGTGTCGATAAAATATAAAATTCTGCTTTAAGTCACACTACTTAGCAAGAAAATTCCATCAAGAACACTCATAGATTTAGCAGTCGTTTCGCCCCGGGTCGTAAAGCAAAAACTACATATACTTTGACCTGTTTCCCACTTAAACGGTAGCGCCGAATATTTTAATCACATTTATTCATATTCCACTCACGGCGTAAGATGCAGCCATTATAAATAAAAGATTTTGCTATCACAGAATTTCACCAAATACATTCTTCATACTAGCTGGCAGGAGTTTTATTAGCAAAAGAAAAAAACGTAGAAATTTTGCTACGAAGTCAATGTAACGATATTTTATGAGACTCTGCGCTAACATACAACAATTTATGGCTATGTTCTAAGTTGTCAATAAATTATTTAAAAATAATGATTCTAACCAATGCGGAATTTTACTCCGCGAAAAAGAAAAAGAATTCTCTCAGATCATCGGAAGCGAAAGCATATATGATACAATCCGGCTTCTAGCGTCGCTTAAAAGGAATTCGGAGTAATCGAATAATTTTTCAGAACAGAAATACAAACAATATTATACAACAGATAAAAGAATAAATTTAAGTAATGGGATTTTAAGAAAATTATTTCTTTGACAGAATAATGCTTTTTAGAATAAAATAAAATAAAGAAAACGTTGATTAAAGGTTTGAAATTAAAATAAATATTTTAAAATATTATAAAAATGCAGGGGAAAAGTTAAAAATTATAAGAATTTGGAAAAATTAATTTAATAGACGAAATTTTTTTTATTATTACTCATATAAATGTAAATATGTATTACATTTTATAAGACTGCAATTAAATTTAGAACTGTTACAATTGGATGCAAAACATACAGGGTGTTTAAAAATTATAGAGGAGAAATTTAAAGGCATGTACAGGGGACCTTAGTAAGTAGATTTCGTATAAGAATGTGAATGCAGAAATGCAGTGTTCAGGCGGTACAGGGGCTGTTAAGTTCAGTAGGTAAAAACATTTCGCTTGCTTTAATCGTCATTTCCCGCACGGATTTCGAGCAACTTACTACATTGCGCTTACCGTCATGCATTTCATGTATTAGTCTACACAAGAAAATGTAGTGGATGTTCAAAGGAAGTACATGTAACGATTGTCAAGTAAAAATTCTACCGGATCTCCGAACATTTGGGTGTCTTCCTCGGGAGTTTTGCGCAAGTGGATAATTTTATGCCTCGAGACGTAATACGGGCACTGGAAGATATCGCAGCTATCCTGCAGGGGAAAAAACAATGTTATGCACAGTGGAGAAATATGCTTCGATAAGCTAGAGAACTGTTGGACGTGTATTGGGTGCTTGGATGAGAAATTGAGTAGATAACGATCCTCTTTGTTCCATCAGCCGATCCTTGAAGTATTCATCTCCGAGATTTCATCGCCAAAAAAGTGTCTTTTTTGGCGGTGATCTCTTTCTTGGCAATTTTCTGTTTTCATACTCGTAATAAAAGAAACGTAACGCAGACGAGATAGATCTTGGGGGCTAGTGAGAGCGGCGGGAGATACCGATTTGACATGCATTCTTCCCACCATCACGTGATTTACGTTTCTGACACATAATTTTAAAACACACTGTATAACAATAAATCTAACAAACTTCTATTAAAAATCGTAATCAAATATATACATTTAAAGCAGCAATACGTAATATGCATTGCATAAAAAAATTGCTCTCTACTGGTTAATATTTTTAAAAAATCTTAAATGTGTAAAAAAAAAAATAATAATAATAACGACATATGCGGGACACTTTAATTTTATATAGTACGATAGTACATGTGATTCAAATGTTATATACTCTGGAGAATTTTCAGAAAAACTTACCAAGCAAGGATTTGTTATATCGCCAGCCAACAAGATGCAGTATACGGTTGAAAATTTTTATGACACAATTTGCGCGACTCCAAAAACTATTCATTACTACAGTATACTTTCATATAAACATTTTTAATTTATTTTTCCTTATTTCTTCTTTTTATATACATGCAAGAGAGGTTTAATGTATAAATCAAGCAGCATACTGAGATGACAGGAGGACAATGAAGTGCGACTTAAGCGAAAAACTGTTCGAAACAAAGAAGAAAACTGCTTCAAACCTGTTTAAAATTTGCTTTTTCTTCGAAATCGAGCACCATATTGCATGAGTCACCTCAATCTGCGGCCTGTCAAACAAACAGAACTTATTGTTATGCTTATATTGTAGATATTAAGAGAGTTACAAAATATGGCTAACAAATAAAAATATTCAGTTTTTGATATACTTTCTAAAGCCTGTGTTTTTTAAGATTGCCTAAAAACCCTTACAATGTCAGAAAAAAAGGGATGTTTCTAAATGAATATCGGGTTTTAATGCTTGATAGTATTTATTACATAAAACCTAAAATTATAATTAACACATAAAATGTAAAAGCAACTCAATTGGTTTTACCTGCAATCTTACAAGTGTTCAACGTGAGCGTCCTTCGTCACACAGCACACATCAAGTCTATATCTCTCTCTAATTGAGTCTCTATATTGAGTGTATAGTTTTCTTAATTAACCATCATTATTTTTTTCATATTTCAGGTTATTTGTCCAACCACGACACTTCTCTTCTGAGGGGAGGCCACTCAGTTGATCCCCAATCATGGTTCAAAGTGACGGTAGTTGCAGTTCCTGTAGCGGGAGGTTTGATCTTGATTACGCTTATCGTCATGGCTGTCAAGATGCTGAGAGCCGAGAGCCTGCGGCAGACCCGGCTGAAGCCCATCGAAACACACCACGTGGTCTACCAATCGCGAAAAAACTGTTTTCCTAAGTCGGCCAGCTGCGTGTTGTTAAGCAGCTGCCACACCGGCCATGTTGTCCGAAGTTACGCGTCGATGGGTACGCTAGAGCGAGTGGACAGCTTCTGCCGCAGTTCGTCTTTTGCTCTGTCCACTGACAGTGGATGTTCAGATTCTTCTAAGGACAAGTATTTTGTGTTTGATGTGTAAATACACATTGAGCTATGATACTGCCTCTGGTTAAAGTGTTGCCCATTGGAAGAAATTGCCTTTCAAATATTTACATTTCAAAAATGTGTCGTTGAGAAATTTGAATTACTGAGTGCAAAAAAAAATGGGTTTTCAAAATTAACCACTTAACCACTTTCTTTTAGCACAATAAATATTTGAAATATTTAATCTAAACACTTTTGCCACTATGAATTTGTATTTAAAAAATTTTGGGGTGTCAAAAAGCTTTAATTGGTGGATCAAGCAGACTCTTCTTGCCCGTACGACGTACCGGCAAATCAGTTAAGTAGTTAAAAGTACTTAATTTTCAGTACATGGCATTCGCAAAATACCTCCGATTCAAATGTATTAAAAATTAAGAAATACGTATACTTTTTAAAAATTACATGGGTGTGTTTAATAGGAACCTCTTTTTCTTTTTATTGACATTGACTCATAGCAACAACGCAATGTATTCCTACGCATTATAAATCAGACGCAAGATATGGTTCCTTCCTAGGAATCAAAAATTTAATTCTCTTATTTCGAGGGTATCATTGTATTATTTTCATATTATTGGACATCTTTTATGACGCCATGAATGAAATAAACCATTACAAATAGAAAATTTTAGTTCCGTTTTGGTTTCATAACGTGTGATGTATTAAAATTTGAAAGCATAGGTTCATTTTTGATCTAAATATACAGTTTGATATGAGTACATCGATTTAATCATTTTTCAGTACTTTATTTTTTCTCCTCTGAAATAATTTTCGTGAATGTGTCATAAATTAGAGAGACAGATGCTAGTGATAAAAGGCTAATTAATATGTCACTTTCACTAAATTTGTTAATTTTCCCTTTTTGTTGAATATTCATATGATAATTTGATTAGTGCAAATGTTCGAAAACTTTATTAATCGAAAAGTACCATTCAAAGTTTTTGTGGTTATGAGTTAATGGTGGCACTGTTAAAAAATTAAATACATATACACATACATATTTATATATATATATATATACATATAAGTTACTTAAAAATACAATTTTTGTATTTTCACTTACCACTTTTTCTCCTCCGAAGTAATTTTCGTAAATGTGCCATAAATTAATGAAACAGTTACTAGTGTTAAAGGCTAGTTACTTTGTCCCTTTCGCTAAGTTCGTTAACTTATCCTGTCTGTTGAATATTGATATAAAAACACATTAATACTCAATAAAAACTCGATAAAATCGTCCAATACACTAGAATTTATTTAGTATAAGAAAAAGACCCTCATGACTACATCTTGAAGATAAAAGCATTCCACCAACTCGCAAACAGAACGCAGACGATCATAGCAACATTGCCAATAATAGGAATCATAAATACGACCGATTAATTGCAGCTTTAGAGAAAATGAAAGTTCGGCATTATCTGTCAAAGTAATTGTCAAATATACATTTTTTTACTTATTCAGGAAATCGTTTTCTTCGTGGAAAAATAATTCCGTAAAAATACGGATTTGGTATTGGCAATCAACTTTTCATTTCTTTGTAGTGTTTGTAACCAGTGGGCAACAGTTTAATCGATTTCTATGACTGAGGTTTAGTGGCCAGTCACTTTGTGATACTTTATTCGAGTCGTTCGAGTACAAAATATAGCAACATTAGTGATTCCATATTTAATTTGCCAATAAAAGAGCTTAACACGAGACAGGTTGGTGTAGACTTGGCCTGCCTGCCTCAAAGTCCATTGCTAATATGTACATATTTAGATATTTATAAAACAATTAGTTAGCTTGTAGTCTATTTATTTCCATGATATACCAATACAGTATATACTCATCTATTTGATTAATAACATAAAGTATTTTTCCAGCTATCATCAACTTTTAAAACGCCTAAAAATGTACCAATTACAGAGTTATGTGAATTTGCATTACAAAAGGCGTTCAAAAATGGCGCTGGTATTCAGTATTGAAATATTTAGTTTATTGATTAGTTGGTTCATTTTCTAATTAACTGTAACGTAGCAGTGATATTAATTTCTTGTATCTTTTCTTAAATAATTTGAATTTTTGGTAAATTTAGAATATAATTATTATTATTAATTATAACTAATATAAATTATTTTACAATTTTTAGTACCTTTAGATTTATTTAATTTATTACAATGAAACTTCACATAAATTCATCAAATCATAATTACTTAATTTTAATATAATTAATTTACAGTCTATTTATTATCAACATTTTTCACGCTTTACATTATTCATAATAAAGTAAATATTTAGGGTACTACTTGTTTATCCCCTCGACCAAAAACTATGGCCACTATAAGATTTACATTATTCATAAAAAGTAAATATTATGGTACTACTTGTTTACCCCATCGACCAAAACCCTATCGCCAAACTATAAGATTAAATGCAAATGATGGCTGACCGTAAATGTCATATTCACTTGAGAAAACACGGTACGCGTATTTACTACAACATCAAGTGTTTTTTAATTCGATATTTCATTTGCATTTTCATTATTTGTTATACTAATTTATGTGTTTTTTTGTTATGCCAAATTATATAATTTGGCGATTAGTTTGGCAATTTACATAATTTGACGAAATAGGTTGACGGGATAATCAAGTAGTACCGTATTTAGTCTAAATGAATAGACTGCTTGTAGAACATTTTATTAGTTAATATCAGCGTCATTTTCGAAGCAATGCCCGATCTATAACAAAGCTTTGAAACAGAAATCGTTTCGATATCTCAGCCATCTTTTTCTTCACCAGCAATCGAAGATCATGACTACCAGTATCTTCATATAATAAATTTCTAGTACCATTGTGTCATATCTTTATGCTTCTCATCAAAGATGGTTGAATTTATTAATAAACATGTTTCAAAAAATAAACCTATTAAAAGTGTACAGATAATTCATACTTTTTTGTTGTTATTGTTATTTTTGATGACAGATAAATTTGTTTTTATGACCTTTAAAATTATGAGTACCAAAGTATTGTCAGAAGAGAATTTGTTTACAATATTAATCATAAAATGCCATTATTACACAACGCAAGTGTCTTCTGCAACTTATTGGGCATATATTATTGTCATCTAATTGAGTTTTATTGTACTATTTATATATAGTACTGGAAAATACTATACATATAGTACTAGATTATTATTCATAATATCTGTCATTTTATCTAACTATTGGTATTTGCTTTATTTAATCGCGGCATATCCGTCATTACTATTGTGAAATATTGGCTGATATTATGAATAAAAAAAATCTTTCTAAGAAATTTCTGTTACGTAAATTTGTATAACAAAGGACTGTGAGCATAAGATTAAAAAAAAATTAGATTGAAGTACCAAAACTGGAAAAGAAGAAGGACTTAAAAAAAATAACTGTTAAAAAATACATTAATTTTCCCCATGAATCTTTTGTATTGTTACAACTCCTATTTAAAAAAAAAAAAAAAGATTATTCAGATTATAAAAAACATAATTTCAAACTTTTTTTTTTAGTATAAAAAAAGAAAAATGCAAAAAAAAAAAAAAAAAATCTTGATTAAATCCCTTTTTTTTAGAACAGAGTAGAAAATCATATTTTTCTCATAAATGACGACCTCAGAAGCCAAGGGGTACAAGTGACAAAATTTCGATTTGGAATAAACTGAGTTTAAAGATAATTGATGTTAAATTGGAACATCAATAACAATTGACTAAACTGAAATAGGAAACTTCTGCTTGTTGCATTCTGGCCTTTGAATTCTTATTTCAATAACTTTTTAAAAAATAGAGTACAATTTTCTTTAAATGTATTATTAATCAATATTGTTTGTTTTTCGAAAAAAGTGGTTTATAGCTATAACTCAGCAAATAATTAGAAAATCACCTATATTTCTTTACCTGAAATGAAAACAGCATAATTTAAGGTCGTCTGTGTACTTAGTTTATTTTTTTCAATTTTGTCACTTATACCCCTTGGCTTCTGGGATCCTCAAATATTGTCATACTTTATGCAAAAGAAATGCTCATGGAATATTTAGAAGTATGTTATGTTCAGATATTTTATTCAGATTATGTGATTTTATTCAGATAATTAAAAAAAACATAATTACAAAGATTTAAGGGGGGGGGGGGGAGAAAAATATATGAATGAAAGAAAGAAAAACTGAACATAATATATATATCTGTTATATATATATATATCTTTTCTGTCATAAATATTGTCATATTTTATGCAAAAGAAATGCTTATGGATCATTTTGAAACACGTTAATTTTTTGTCATCAAAATATATAACATCAAAATATATAATATATTATGCAATAGCTACAATCTGTTTTTAATCTGTTAAATTAAAGTTTTGTACATAAGTATTTTTCAAAACATGCATATTTGAAAATTTTCATTACATATTTTGTAATATTTCGAAATGTGTCTTTTTTTTCTTTTTTTTCTTTTTTTTTTTTTTGGTCGCATTAAAATATTTAAAATGCAATAAATGAAAATATTTTTACTATTTCAGATTAAAGCTTTGTCTGTAAGCACTTAAAAACTCTGTCTAATTTCAATTTCAATAGAATTCATTAAAAAAATTTAAAAATTGGTTTTCAAAATCGACTGTTTATTTAATATGTTTATAATACCTTAACTATTATCTTAAAATTTCAGCCACAAAATAACTCAAGTTGAGTCGAAATCAACTCATCTCACGATTTGAAAGTCAGCTATTTGAAAAGATTTGAAATACAAAAGAATGAAAAGATTTGAACGAGTTGGTTTTTAAGCAATTTAAATCAAGATCAATATTTTAAATAAACCATTTAAATCAAGATGAGTAAAACTTTAAAAATCAACTCTTTCCGATCCAATAAATTACAGCATTTTTGCGAGAAATAAAATCCACTCTTTCATTATAAGAGTGTATCAACAAATTAATAAATTGCGATTTTTTTTTTTTCAATCTTTGAAATTTATGGAGGAATGAGGTAGGTAGAGATGAAGTAAGCCTCAAAAAAGGTTTGCAATATGAAACCTTTTATGTGTCAAATTTTAATGTCGCAAACGATTTTAAAACATTAACAAAAGAATGTTATATCTTCAAAGCACTCTTTTCAAAGGTTTTGTTGGTGCTTAATTGGATCGGATTTTAGGGTTACTTTTTTGACGTCAACCCCAGATATTATAGTTCCACTACATTAATTTCTCTTTATTCTATGTTTAAAATCACTGCTAAGTTGCTGAAGAAGCTTGCATTTGTAATAACAATTTTTCTTGCCTTGAGATCTGTGCCAAAAACTTTATTTGAATTCTAGTATTTACCTAAAAACTTTCAAGTGATGCAGAAGGAGCCTTGTTGTTAAATTATCGAATTCTGATCTACACCTTATTAAATGCTTTTTTCAGTCATGTATCCAAATTTTGAAGATACACATTAAAGCTTGTTGAAAATAAATGACTCCAGTGTTTTATTTCTGTTAACATAGAACACATTACATATTCTATTATTTTTACACAATCTAACTGATTGATAAATTTATCATAGGAATTGAATATTTTCAACTGAGCGAAAAATTACCATGGCCGGGAAGCATTTAACCTCCCTTTACTCGATTAGAGACCATAGACATGATTCCAGCCTCCTGATTGGTTGGTATCTTTTACCGATTTTCTTTAGCGCCACTGTCAAAACGATAAAAGCTAAAAAGCTCTTACTTATAACAATCGTGAAAATAAAATAAATCGAAAAGTTACTAAGTGATGTATACAGAATGTTGTAAAGTTAAAAAACTAAACAAACGTCAACAAATGTCGATTATTAATATTTAAATTTAATGTTTTCTTTTAGTTTTAAACTTTATTATGTATTCACCATTTAAAAACCTTGTGATTTATTTTATTATCACAATAAAAATTTCAGTGATACTTTTCTCATGATAAAATTGTCCAGCTTGTTTAATACACATCTATATTATATAAAAAAATTCGTTTTTTATATAAAATATTAGATTAAAAACTTTTTATATGTATGAATGTATGTATTTCTTAAAATATATACACGTTTAAAACATTTTAGAAGCTGATAACTAAAACCTAATGAAATCCCCAAAAGAAAAAAAAATGTTGCAAAAGACAAAAGCTGACCAAACAATTAAGTTGAAGCTTCGTATAAGAAAACCAGATGGCGCCATTACACATTTTTTCTAACGTGTTTCATTTAATTAGTGCTTTCTAATGTAATAATAAATTTCTGGAATTCTCAATTAATTAGTCATTTGTTAACAACTGAGTTAGATTAAAATGTTAAATGAATATAAATGTTAAATAAGTGCTGATTCACTTCTATGTAAAAAAGAAAAAAATATATGTATGTAATGGTATATTATATTGGCGTCATAGAAATTTTTATTTTCAAAGACCTTAAACAGCAGAAAAGACTAAAGAGAAGCTAACCAATCAGGAAGCCGAAAAACTATCTGTGGTCTCTAATCAAGTAAAGGAAGGTAATATGCGGCCGGGAATCGAACGCAGATATTTGGCTTACAGGGCCAGTGCTTTAACCTTTAAGCTAAGTGGGCGATAACCGGTGGGAATTTCTCGCTCAGAACATTACATATTGCTTCTCAGTCTGTCTTGCCTTGAAACCCGTGCCAAACACTATATTTAAATTCTTGAATTTATCTAAATAGAAAACATCCGAATTACGCAGAACATTGTATATATATGTATATTATATTATTAACTTTTCCTTCGCGATATTTCCTTTTATTTCCTATTCTTTAATAATGTATATCATCAGTTCTATTAAACGTTCCTTAAATTAATTATTATTTTAATCATTTTACTTAAATATGAAGCTTTTAGTTTTTTCCTAAGTTGCCCCATCATTTTTGACGAAATTCTATTATTTGTTGTGAAGTCGAATGATTATAAAAGAAACATTTCTTTTTTTTTCTTTTTGCCTATTTTTCTTCCAAAGTTGATTCCGTCTTAGGATTTCTTATTTACTCCTCATTTTTTACCTCATTCGCGTTTCTGGCAGGACTCTGTGCAAAATTATTTTCATTGGGCCGTTTCGCGTGACGTTCTTCTTCCTTTAACAATCAGAAATGCGCGACGACGTCATGAAATGTATCTTTGGAGTTGATCAAAAAGCAAGAGCATTTGGTGAAAATGCAGAGTTTAGAGATTTTGTATGATTTTTCAGCCTGTTGACATCTCCGCTACCTAGAGTTCATTATTAACCGACTTCAAGGAGGAGGTTATGAATTCGGCCTGTATGTATTTCTTGTTCACTCATAAATTCTTTAAATTCGAACCGAATTCTTTTTTTGTTTGAAAGTATAAGATACCCATGTGGTCCCATTTTAATTTCATTAAATTCTGATGATTAGAAATTTTTTTAATGAAAAAATATGGATTTGATAAGAAGATGATTTATCGCAAATCATCTTTTATTGTTGCAACCGTTTTCAAATCATAAGCATATTAAAACTATGCATTCATATGCGTTAGCGCCAAATTATCGCCAAGCATGATTATTTTTTTGAATTCGGTTAGTATTTTTTTTAAAAAGCATATTTTATTATGAAATCCTCTTGCTTGCTTCTAAATTACTTTAAACATCTACTATGTGTAAGATTGAGCTTCAGTATTTCAGTGAGAACTGTTTCAGTTAATTTATTGTTAATAAAAGATAAATGATAAAAAGACATTTTTTTATTCCATGGAGAAACTCCAAATGTCCCATTCTATTGTTTCATTCAATCGAATTCATTCTATTGTTTTAGACAGTCCATGACCTGCAACAATGACAAGATGTCGGTAATTATGGAACTGAATTAACGCATCATTAAAACGGAATTACAGACGATTTTCTGGAAGTATTACTAGTAATATGAACGCCAGTACAATTTACTGTTTTTTAACGGAAAAATTTCCGTATATTCCTGAAAAAACTCGAAAAAAATGCAATATTTACCGGAATTTAGGGAAATTTTTCCGTTGAAAAACAGTAAATTTCACTGGCATCTAGATTACCAGTAATACTTCCGTAAAATCGTCCGTTTTTAGCACTTTCCAACAAAGTTGAAAAGTGCTTATGCATTCGGTTTGTCTGGCCCGTCTGGCCCATCTGGCTGTATGGTCCAATGGCCCTCTGGCCGTCTGTCTGCGCTCTAACTCTCGAAAATATACTCGGATTGCCTTGAAATTTTTGGACGTTATTTAGGTTTACCCTAGCACAAACCCTATTGAAAATGAAGTTTCTACCATGATTAATTTATTTACAGGGACAATCAAAAGTTTTCGATTACATTACGGCCTATGGGGGAAAATTGTTTCAAATGAATTTAACGTTTATAGCACTTTCCGTGAAAAGTGTTTATGCATTTAGTTTGTCTGTCAGTCTATCCGTCTATCCGTTTGACCACGCTCTAACTCCTGTAAATATACTCGAATTGTCCTGAAATTTTTGTATGTTATTGACGTTTACCCTAGCACGAAAACTACTGAAAATGAAGTTTCTACCATGATAAGTTTATTTACAGGGAGAGACAAAAATTTTCCATTACATTATGGCCTATGGGGCAAAATCGTTTCAAAGGCATTTTAAAAATGTTACTCGCTGCCAAACAAATTAAAATTTACATGCATTAAAGAGGTGCAGTAAAATATGCATTCGATAAAATATGGGGTGAAAATGTAGATATTATCCATTTACAGGACCACACAAAAGAATTCCATTGAATAATGTCAAAGGGAGAGAGTGTGCGGCATTTTTTTAAATATATTAAACTGTTTCATGTATAACAAAATTGATGTATGTCACTGAGGTTAATATAAATTATCCGATACTGCCTTGCATAATATGAAGTACATTGCATTTACTGGGGCACAATTACTAAAGATTTCAAATAGTATATTCCGAGACGGACTGTATATGTCTCCGATGATGGTTGATTGATGGATGTAATATATTTTAATTATGACACGCGCATTTAAGTTTCACTAAATCTCTGTAGATTATAAAGGTGTGTATAAATGTTATAGTTGATACACAGGGCTACCCAAAAGAGCTCGCCAACGTTACTGAGTATGAGCGTAAATTACTTAAAGATGATTCTTAAATAAGGTATACATTTTTACGCTGAACTGCATTCAATTTACAAAGAAATGTTTGCAGAATACCTATAGATAAAATGATATCCAGGGCCACGCAAAGAATTGTGTACATGGACACCTATGAGTGATAATTTATAACAATGTGATTTCAATTGCTTTAAGAGTGTCTTAGTTTAAAATGAATTTTAGATTCTTACTAACGCGTAATAATGGTACAAGGTAAGCTACAAGGTCTTGGTACAGGGCTGAACAAAAGTTTTCAAGTGTGTTTCCCATTTATTACTACAAACTGCTCAAAAAGAAATTTTAAGCTTTTTTCTTGCTAAACTAAATTTTCTCATTATATAATATGTATATCAACTGACAGATCAAATGCAGGGCTGATCAAAAATATTGGAATACATATTTGGCTATGTACCCTTATTCTCTAATCAACGAAGTTTTGTTAAAGATTTCATGAAGTGTTGGAAAGTGCTTCATAATCTATGCTTAACGCATGATTTTTCTTACTTGTTTTACATTGCACTCCATTGAATACGTGCTTCAAAACTTGGGTATCATTCCAAGAATCTATGCTTCGAATGAGTGCGTACTTTCAGATTTGCCACTACGTCACATATATATATATAGATTACAAAATTTGTTTTTTTTTCGCCAAATTTATCCTTATACCATATTACCATTCCTTGTGACAATATTCCATATTTATTGCAACCTATTAAATTAAAATCCTGTTATTGATCTAATCTATTAATCTTTATAGAAATTATATAAATTCTTGATTCGCCTTAAAAAACATTTATTACAATATGCGTAAATTTAAAAAATGGCTGTAAATTTAAAATATTCTAAATTAAACTTTATTTCTTAAAATTCCTAATAAAACGCAATTTTTCCCTATTTTTCGCGTTTTGTATTTATTGCGTATCAATAAATTCATTTCTTTTATTTTTTTATGTTAAGTTATCATTTGTAGAATATATTTGAATTTTTATTACTTTCCATTAGAAATTAGTTAAATAATAATCTTTTAAATAAAATTATCGTTTGCAAAAGATCGAGTCTGTCGTTTCAATCTCGACGCTTGATATTATTTTCTGTTTACATAAAAGAATCTTGTTTAAAGATTATAGAAAGTTCTAGAAGCTTTTTTTTTTACTTAAGCTAGAGAAACCTACAGATGGATGGGTTTTTAGTCGATGTGTCGTGTTTGAGTGATTTGAAAGCTAGGACTTATGTTTTTCTTTGGAATGTTGCTCCGGAAGGGGAGGACATTTTCCTCTCTACATATGATTGCATTTAAATAAATTTTTTTGGAACTGCCATGAACCCTCTACATTTATTTATTTACTTAATTTTTATTTCGCCACAACTCCTGTGTTATAAAATGGGGAAACTTGCGACTAATACAACTGGCTCCCAATCTCAAAATGTTACTTATATATAAATGTCAAACTCGGTAAACAGGTTAAAGATTGTCTTCTTATTGTACACTGATTGTAGTACTTCTTAAAAATAAGAGCATCTATTTTTCAAATTTCTGTTAGTTTGTATCAAAACTATTCTGAATACATGAAATGCTTGAAAATGAGCAATTATGTTTTAATTTTACCCGTGCGGATATCAAATTTTATCATGTGGTATAATAAAATGTAACTTTGTAATTGACTAACACGCTGCATAATTCCTTTTTTATTTTGACATTATATTTTCAAAAACAACTGCAGTTACTTATTTTAAAATTTAAGAACTATTAGAATCAGTCGTTTATAAAAACTAAAACCAAGGTGAAACAATTTTCAGGCGAGAGTTATCATAATTGAGAACGGGTTGAATGTATATTAATGTTATATTGTATCATAAAGTATCATATCAGTATCATATCAGTGAGAATAAGCATATTTACTTTTGAAAATATGGTGTAACTGTCTATCCTAAAAAAGAAATCACTAACGCTGCTGCTGTTTCTGTCTTTGCCGTAATTGAATATATTATACCCTGGATTCTTTCATGGGCTAAATTGAAAAAATCAGCTGCACAAAAATATATCAAAATGGGTTGTTTTATAGTCACATGTGTAAGAAATACTTTGAAGCAACTACTTTTAAAATCGAAAAATTATTTTCAGTGCTAATGAATGTTGAAATTGGTCAAAAGAGTATGTTTAAAAAAGTTTTATAGGATAAAAAACTATGCATAGAAAAATAATATTTGCAGTTATATACTAAATTACTTTGCCGTAAGCAAGCGCAATCATTTCTTTTACTGGTAAAGAAAAATATTTATCTTATCACAGAAAGTTTTTTAAATAAAATGCAAAGAAATCAAATACATATAAAATTAATTTCAAATTAGTCATGAAGTATTTTAATCTTGATCAGGACATGTTATGTAACTGCTAAGAAAAGTTTTTAAAATAAATACAGAAAATTATTTCAGCAATCGGTTCCGTGCTAATCAAAATTATCGTAACATTTCGTAATTATTTTAAAGTTCTTGATCCCTTAAAGATTGATTTTACATCAGTCATTATGGAACTTCTTTATTAGATGAAGTCATGTTGTGCAATTATTAAATTTAAATTGCAGAACGACTTCAGACGTCTTTAATATAAATTTCCAGTCAATCACAAAGTATTGTTTTATAGGGGAGCAGGTTATATTGTTCAGTTACAAACAATGGATTTCCAAAACAACACAGAAAATCGATGCCGATGATGAAATCCATAAAAACCATACTTCTATCATTTTGAATCACAAACAATGGTTTTCCAAGGCAACACAAAAAATCACTTCGATGATGTATCCATAAAAATCATATACTTATTACTTGAGTCGCACACAACGGTTTTCTAAAAAAACACAGAAAATTGCTCCGGTGATCGAATCTATAAAAATCATACTGCTGTCACAAACAATAGATTTTCAAAGCAACACAGAAAATCATTCCGGTGATCGATTCCATAAAAATTCTACCATTATTATTTTGAATCATACACAGCGAATTTTTAAATAAACACGAAAAACAAAACATGAAAAAGCATACAACTCGTAAGTTGGCGATTTTAATTTTTAGTTTACTTCACAATTGAAATATTTTGTAGCAATTTGGCAAAATGGCGATCGGCAGCGAGAACCCTGGCGCCAACTCATATGATATAGCGCTGAAGAATGCAGAAAATTACTTAGTTCTAAATTCGTGATAGTCTGTTTAAAACTTATTTTGGTTCTACGGGTATCACATTTCCCGGAGATTGCAGAAAATTACTTAGATAATCAAATTCGTGGTAATCTGTTGCTGAATTTATTTTGGTTCTACGGGTATCACATATCCCGGATAATGCAGAAAATTACTTAGATAATCAAATTCGTGGTGATCTGTTGCTGAATTTATTTTGGTTCTACGGGTATCACATATCTCGGATAATGCAGAAAGTTACTTAGATAATCAAATTCGTGGTAATCTGTTTAAAATTTATTTTGGTTCTACGGGTATCACATATCCCGGCGGCACAGAAAGTTGAGTGTTGAAATATGGAAGACGGATTGTTGAAATAGATTGTGGAGGCATATAAGCTGGACGAAGAGGCCGTAGTGGGGTGGGTGACCACTCGCTGACCAGATGACCGTGGCAAGTGTGGACCTGAGTATAAAAGGAAACATCGGGCTGAATGATACCTTCTGGAGCTAAAACTAGAAGACAAAAATATATTAATTAAACGGTGTAATAAATTTATACAGTTATATAAAAATAATGTTGCTACAAGAATTACATCGATTCATAATTACAATTTTCTGATTTTAAAAACATACACCAAAGAGAGAAATACGGCAAACACCAAATAGAATTACTGGAAGATTAAATCTTACTTTTGACAGTATAAAATCTTAAGTCTTTTTGTTAGTAATTTTGGGGTCACTTTGAAAAATACATTAAAAGTTACATGTATTACTTCTGTTAATGTAAAAAATGTTGTATTTTTGTCGGTTTTAATATTCGTTTCTTTTTTAATAGCTGGGATATTCAAAATTAGATTTTTTGTCAAATTTTTGGTTAATATAATATATAGAATAATGCCTGTATATATACTTATTTGAATAGTCATTCATATACTTTCCCACAGTTGAATTTTCTGTCGATTCTCTTATTTTTATTTTGCCCTGAAATGGTTACTTTTTATGATGCATTGAAACAATTTGACATATTAATCTTAACGCAACACATTTTTTTAATTATCTTATATCATTAAATTCGCCTGGGAAGGATTTTTAACCCCTTAAGATCCCCTTTCGCTGCGCCAGTGTTTCTTTAATCCTTGACTTGAATTAGAATTTTCATTTTTATTTCAGATATTTTCTCCAAAGTCCATTTAACCTATGCACAATTGCTAACTTTTACGCCTTTTTAAAAACCACCAAATAATAATGAATTTTGTTTGGTGTAATCGCTAAAATCTGCTATTGATTAATCAAAAAAATTTAGTGGTAACAAAAGAAAAGCGTAACAGTTAACAGTTAAGCATATGTGTTCCTATACTTTAGGTATTTTTTGGAGATTGATAAGCAATCAATTTATTCCTATCTTTAACTTTAGAACAATTTTTTTTTTTATTTTTATGAATTTCTTATTAACCCCTTGGGGACGAGCGACACTTATACGTGCCGCAAAAAGGCTCAAGAATTCTTTCTTATCCCCACTAAAATGTTACTTTAAAATTTGCCTTATTTAATCAGAGCATTTTCTCGATTTAATAAGGAATAAATATCTGTTTTTAAAAACCGGTGACAAACCATTAAAAATTTCGTAAAAGCCCCGTCGCGAAGGGGTTAATTGTATAATTTTCAAACATTTAAAATATTTTTAAAAGTACATTTCAGTACGTATATCGTTCAGTACGTACTCAATTGCCAAAACATTATGACAACTACCATTTGCAATAAACTCGCCTGGATGACGACCTGGAAGGCACATAATCCAGTGGGAGTGGCATTTAACCCTTTATTTACTCACGTTACTTATAAGTGCCCTTAAAATTACTTTTTATAAAATTCTTTTAATGCGTCAGTTAGTTGTAATACTGTTTAGAATGAATTACAGATACATTACTTTACCTTGTTCCAAAAGCATTATTGGTAACACAAAACAAAAATATTTCTAAAAGAATTATTCTTTTGCCTTTATATCTTTTTTCAGCTTTCTTGGCACCGAGGGAGGGGAATGAGAATTTTTCAATTCGGAAATATTTTTATATTTATATCATAAAAACATCATATTTGTACATTTTATAATTCTACAAAATACTAAGAAAACAATTTAAAATAAAAGATTTGAGCGGAGTTATAAATATTGCACAAAATCCCTGTAAATTCAAATTTAATTAATCCTTCTAAATCCTTCAATGCTTCTAAAATCCTTCAAAAATTTATTAAATAATTATGCAAATCTTTCAATTTAGTTTAAACCAATAATGCAAAATGCTTTAAAATGTAAAATTTTCATGAATTTATAATTCGGTAGATAAAGGGTTAAATGCTGCTCGGAAGTCTCAGGAATCAATTTTGCACTCACATCTGCTTGTGAGAGTAAAGACTTCTAATCTAATAAGCTACTTTGATAAAGGGGAAAATGCAGTTTTCCGACGACTCAGAAAGTGTAACTTTGAATCTGCACACTTCATGGGTTATTCGGGACATATCGCTGTTAGCATTTGTATAAAGTGGGTGAATGACACTGAAACCATCAGTAGAAGCAATCGTGTTGGACGCCCAGACGTTATCAAATAAAAAGGACGAAGGAAAGGACAATTCTGCTGACACTGTTGAATGTGGGACTACGGGCCTAATGTCCCACTTAATGTGCCCCTGTTGACTAAGTATAATCGCCAAATACTCCGACAATAGTCCCGGAAACATCATAACTGGACTGGGAAAAATAGGGAGGGGGTTGACTCGTCAGATCAAGCACAATTCATCCTTCAACACGTTGATGGCTGTGTTTGGGTATGCCGCCTACTAAGCAAACTGTTACCCACCCCTTATACAACAGGTCATACACAATCAAGTTGTGGCAGTATTAAACTTTGGAAAAAGTTCGCATAGATGTCTCTGGGACCTTTGGTTGTTGTAGAACAGACCTTGGACACCACGGCCTATCTATCTGAACGTCATAGCGGTTCATTTGCACCATTATATGTTATCTGTCTTCTGAAATGGAAATAGAGTATTCTTGCTAGATACGCTCCATGTTCTAAAAACATAATACTAAATTCCAGTTAACTTCTTGTTAGCCTATCTCGATGGATCTTAATCCAACAAAGCACATTTTAGATACCATTCAACGGCAGCACAGAGCCCAAAAACAACCATTTTGGAATATTCCGGATATGCTTCAATGCTACTTGATCAAATAATACAACTTATCTCCGGTTATCTACCAAGAACTCGTGGCATCCATACCAAGGTGGTTTGCTGCTTTTTTGTTTGCCGAAGGTAAACCATTACGTTATTAGGATGGTGGTCATAATATTTTGGCTCTTGAGTGCATATGCAATTTGATTATTAATAACATAAAAAAAAACAGTAAAAAAAATCACATAGAAAGTAAAAATAACTTTTTATATTAAAATTTAAATTATCATACCTCACTATCGCAAATCATCGATTGTGTCAATTTAATTACTTGACTTATTTTCTCTGCTTGTTATTGTAGTAACATAAATTACGAGGTAAAGTCAGTAAGTAAATGACAAAATTATGTGAAAAATCGGAAATTAGTAGCAAATTGTTTCCACATATACCAATAGGTGGCAGCACTATCCAACTGTAAGATCTTGATTTCAAATTTATCAGACAACAATTGCAAAAGATAAGCAGATACTTTCA
Source organism: Maratus speculifer (assembly GCA_964019185.1). NCBI lineage: Eukaryota > Metazoa > Arthropoda > Arachnida > Araneae > Salticidae > Maratus > Maratus speculifer. The sequence continues at coordinate 90,844,227 of OZ025302.1, forward strand.
AAAGTTGTTGACGAAGAACGAAGTAGCCGTCCTGTTGAGATTGCGACAGAAGAAATTGTGAAAAACTGGGGAAATGGTTAGAGCCGACAAGCAATAGATAGCAGATCAACTGCAATAGAATTAGTCCTAGAGCCGACAGCACAAAAACTTAAAGTATGGAGCGTAAATAAAGAAAAAAATCTTTATTTTATGGAAGAGTAGTAATAAGGAAATCTAAAGATTCGTGTCTGCCGGAAGGGAAGTGGTGCATAAGACAAAAACTAATACCACTAGTGGGTGACTCGTAGACTTAGCATTGGATTTGTTGTACAGTCATTTCATACCTTTGATTGTACGGCAAACACAATGATAAGCTTACTACTAAACCATTAGTGGTATTAATTTTTGGCTTATGCACCCCTTCTCTTCCGGCAGACATGGATCTTTAGATTCCCCTTTTACTACTCTTCCATAAAATAAAGATTTTTTTCTTGTGCTGGATATTAGGTTTTTGTGCTGTAGGTTCTTGGTATAAGTGTTTACATGGTTTAGCCTATAGCCAAGTAATGCAAACGTTACATGTAAGGTACACACAAATAGCTGAGAGAGCTAGGGGTCCAATGATTTTTATGAGAAAAAAAATCCTCATATGATGAAACTTATAGAGAGATGGGGAAAATGTGTAAATGGAAATGGCGATTATTAAGAGAAATAAACATGCTTTTCAAATATGTATTTTGGTTTCTGTTTTTTTATTTACTTTTGTAACCCACTTGCTGACTTATTCTCTTATTTTAACTTCCTTACACTGTTTGTTAGGTATTCGAGTTAGTCCATCTTACCTGTTCCTGGACATCTGGGTTCTGGTTCCGATAACTGGACAACTTCTAAATTCCGAGGTTTTGCTGTAGTTCGGCAGCATAACAAACAGGATAACGAAAGGACGATGATAGCACAAAACAAAACACTCACTGATACCCTGCAAAAGCCACAATGGAAACAATAATAATAATGACCTTTTACCGAGGTTTTCATATTATTTCAAATAATGGCAGTTATGAATAAAAAGGAGGGGACATATATAGGCGTGTGGTTAGGGGAAAACCAAAGAGTTTAATACTAGTATTTTGATAAAGATAAATTTTCCTTCTTCAATTCCCTTTTATTACGGGGAGAATTTTCAATAAGAAAATACTGGTAACATCCTCTTTTTTGACGGAATTTTTCCTAACCACTCACCACCCTGATATAGTGCAATGTCTAATCTAACAGTCCAAGAGCCGATAGCACAAAAACCTAAATTATCGAGCACATGAAACCTTTATTTTATGGAAGAGGAGGAATATGGGAATGTAACGATCCACGTCGACCGGAAGTGAAGTGGCGCACAAGCCAAAAAATAATACCACTAGTGGTTTACTCGTAGGCTTATCATTGTGTTTGCTGTACAGTTTCATACCTTTGATTGTACGGCAAACACAATGATAAGCTTACTAGAAAACCACTAGTGGTATTAAGATTTAGCTTATGCACCACTTCACTTCCGATCGACATATATCATTTGATTCCATTATTAATGTTCTTCCATAAAATAAAGATTTTTTTCTTGTGCTCGGTACCTTATGTTTTTGCTCTGTCGGCTCTTGGACTATAAGGTCTGAAAGATATGAGGAACGCAGAAGCCAAGGAGTATAAGAGACAATGTCGAAAACAAAACTGAATTAAGTGCGCAGACGATCTGGAAATATGGCTCTTTGTTTGGATGTAAATAAATATAAGTAATTTTCGTATTATGTGCTGCGTTCTAGAAGCCAACTATTTAAGCTCTTTAAGCCACTTAACTACTTAACCTCTTTAATCTCTACTTAAAATATTTCGCTCCACTATTCTTTCACAGTTATTGAATCTAAGAATTCATATACCGCTGAGAAATAAGCAACCAGTTGCACATTTTAATTTAATCAATTACTGCTTATGTTCAATGTTGAACTCAATTTACTTCAAATCTAAATTTTGCCACGTGTAGTCCTTGGCTTCTGGGATTCTCATAATAATATGGAAAGTGACTATCCTACTAATGCTTTAAAAAGTGCTAAACATTTGTATCCCATAAATGTTGAACGGTACAGATAAGCAGTCGAAGTAGATATCTTTAACATATCGATTACAGCAACATCTGCCAGGTTTTCACTGCCCTAAAGGGTTTCTGAATTGATTCCATACAAAATATTTACGTTTGAACTAATAAATGTTCCTTCTGATCGCCTTATATCATTTTACATTGTTCAACATTTATAGGATACAATTTATTAGCACTTTTTTGTTGGTCAATTTCCACACTATCTATCTACCAGTTGCAAATAAATAACTGAAGAAGTATTTTTTTTTATATCCGATTACCTGCTTTTTATTACCGCAAAAGCAAAATTCCACCAATTAATTTAAATAAAAATATATCTCCTTATTTAAGCTTTTTATTTTTCTCACAAATTTAATAAATTTTCCATTCGTTTTTGCTAGCAAAAGTTGTCTCATTCTAATATCTTTCACTTACACTGACATGAGTTTATTTAGGTTGTCACAATATGGCCTGACTATATGGTGAACTAAATACACACCAGTAAAAATTAATATCTGCTTCTGTCATAATAATGGCTGAAATTTTTCATTAATATGGAGTTAAAAAAAGAGGAAAATTTCTATAAAAATTTGCTGGTAGCAGTTTTTCCCGGCTGTAATCACTCCCTGTAAAAAGATTTAAAGTTTAAGCTTCAACTTTTGAAGATATGTCAATTCCTCCTTATTTATAGCTTCATGTTTCAAATCACCAATGTTTTTAAAGTAAATGTTATTAGTATTTTGATAGCATTTTATTTACAAATGAAACACAAAATGATATTTTCTTGGGAAGTGTTTACATTATTTAAAACTATAGATTAAAATAGGAAAGCTTTTATGGGAGTCTTGAAATTATTTGAAATTACATGGATTCTTTTCAAGAGTTTTAATGCATTACAAACTCAACACAGGAAAGTGGGCGTCAATGTAAAATCTATGTCATAAAGAGACTTAATTTGAACTAGTTTTCGCTTAACCCCTTCGCGACAAGGGCCATGTGCTTAATTTTAAAACTTTTACAACCAGTTTTTTAAAACAGAAAATTTTCCGCAATTGAATCGAGAAATGTTCTGATTAAATAAAGTAAATTTTACAGTAAAAAAATAACTGTGAGAATAACGAATGATTCTGAACACTTTAAGTGGCACGTATCTTAAGTAGCACGAATACCTTAAATGGCACGTATACTGGTCGCTCGTCCCCGAGGGGTTAAGGCTGTGAGGGAGTGTCACATCGTAACAGAGGCACTCTTGTGTTTTGAGTGAGTTCGTGATATCATTGATCTAACATTTGTGGCGCAAAAGCGACTTCTATACTTTATGCAACTTTAACTTTCCGAAGCATGTGTGGTGCTCCGGGTCTACAGTCAATAGTGGTTCGCGAGTTTTATGCAAATTTCTAGTCCAGTCTCCTCAGTCTGCAAAGTATAAAAGCTGGAATGCGTACGCAAGGCCGAGATTGTGGTTGCTCTCCCCCCTTGGATGAATTAGATCACTTTGGCGGTAATTAAGCATTCCTTTTCTGGTTGATGTGGCTGTGGAGTTTAGAGAAAGAATAAATGTAGCCGTGGTAAGACGTTTTAGAAGTAATTTAAAAATTGATTTTTTGAGTTGAAAATAAAGTGATCCCAAACAGCTACGGGTTGCCATTTTGAAAGGTAGATAGAATTCCTCACGTCTTACGAAAAGTACAGGAAAGCGCCGTGAAAGTATTTGAAAGAGAGTGTGTGTAGGAATTGTTCTCCTTTATAGTAGTTGAAATTATATGTTCTCAGTGTGAAATCGATCTAAATTTTTGAATCTAGCTCCACTACCCTAGTCCAAATAAAATTAAAATAAAAGTGTTTGTGTTATTTTTCGAATATGTCTTCATTTGAACGTGGTGGTCAGGCTGGGGCCATCACAAAGCTTCTGCTTGCCCCCAAGGTTTTGGTTTTATTTTGTGTCGGCCGGTTATCTACTCGAGGGATATAGGCCCAGGGGAGAGTGCCCTTCGTGGAGGTCTTTCTAAGGGAACCTAACCCGTAGTTACACAAGGTTCGAAGAAAAGCACGATAACTCCGAACACTTAGGCCGACGGCCGCGATTGGGTTCGAACCCAGCACTTGCCGTCTATCTGTTGAAAAGTCAGAACCTTTCGGCACTGGTGGGACACCCCGAAGGAGTTACAAAATTTTTGTAATGAATCATTATTTGCGCAATTTGTTTATCCCGAAAGCTTATTTTTGAATGAAACCTTCTTCAAAGACCAGGAAAGATAAGAATGTCTTTCATTTTCTACAAACAAACTGGTCGCTTATAGAGGGAGTTGCACAAGAATGGTCTCGAATAGAGGTAAAATTAGAGCTGAGACTATGGGAATAAATTTCCTTCCATAAAAAAATGGTCGTTTAAGGAGGTCGTTGCTTAATGGAGGTGCTCGCTCAGGGAAGTTTCAATGTACTTGATTCTGCGTGTCTATTACTGGCGCATCTTAAGTTCTCTGAAAAAAAAAATTCATTTCTTTATGAAAAGTGCTTAACCCCTTCGCGATGAGCATCTTTTACAGAATTTTTATATTTCATAACCAATTTTTCAAAACAGAAATTTTGGCCAAATTGTGTCGGGAAAATTCCAATTAAATACATCAAAAATTTGAATAAAAAGTAACTGGTGGGAGTAATCGGGGATTCTGAGCATCTTATGCGACACTTATACTTGATGCTCGTCCTGAAATTATTATATCATTTCGGGCAATGTAGTCAAGTGCAAAAAGAGTTACTGAACACCCATTGTTGTTAAAGGCACTAAACATTGCAAGAGTACATTAAACACAGTCCATAAATGTTCTTACACTCTCTCCCGATCTCAAAAAAAAAAAAAAAAAAAAAAAAAAAAACGAATTTTTCTATTTAACGAATTTTTTGTAGGAACGGTCAATTTTTTTCATGATTACATCAAAAGTAATCTCTATATAACGAAACATACATCTCCATTTAACGAATTTTTTCAAAAATGTTCTTTTATATGTTCAGAAAACGCTTCAAATTATTTGCAAAATTAATTTTTTTCTTTGATTCCTGGTTTATATTTCATAGCTATATTCCTCTACCTTATTCCTTATGTCCGAAAAAAAAAAAAAAAAAAAAAGGAGTTCAACCTCCCCCCCCCCCCCCAAAAAAAAAAAAACATCATTTTGTATGGTTACACTTAATTTTGTTTTAGCCAAGATGAGCATGCGTTTTTGAAAAAAAAAAAATGGAAACATTTGCTTGCTACTGGAGTGATTTGTGATAATCACAAAGCATCCTAAAAGATAAAAATATTCCATTGTCGTCTTGAAAAAGTTGTTTGTTTCTTGGTTTGGATAGTAAGGCAGGAATAAGGAAGGGATAAGGTGGCAATTGCAGAAAAAGGTCGTTTTTTCAAGAGATTTTCATCTACGTAAACTAACTTTCATTACTTTTAAAGTTTGGAGTGGATGTTTGTTTGTGGCAACTCGGAGCATTTTTTGTTGTGAGAGATCATTTGAATGGAGAATTGTCACTAAATGTCATCTATGCTGGTGTTATCTTCTACTGCATCTGCACAAAATTGCTTTTAGGATAAGTATAACTCTTTCCGATAAAGTAAATAATTTTGAAAATGAACAATAAGACACTGAAAAAAAAGGAAGTGGCGAAAATGTTTCAGATTCTGGAAAAATTCAATTAAATATTTCAAAAACTTAATTAAACGCCTGAAAAACAATTCTGTTTCAAAATTTAACATTAAATGAAAAAAATTTTGCCATTCTCAACTCAACGAATTTTTCTATATAACGAATTTTATGACTGAACGATGGATTTCGTTGTATAGAGACTCCACTGCATTTTAATTTATTAATTATGCAACTGGAAGCGAAAAAAATTCTCAAACATCTTAAAATTTTAACAAGTCACTGATTTTATCTATTATTCATATAATTTTTCAGATAATCTTTATATAGCTAATATCCAATAATATTTAATAGATTTTAATACTAGAATAGGTACTAAATATGTTCATGTGGTGAACCCAAATCCTCAAATATAGTTATTAAATTACTGTAATAATGTAGCCTAGAGCAGAGTCGACGAACTTGTGGCATGCGGTCAATTATTTTCGGCATGGCATAAATTTAATTTTTTAAATCAAAAGATATTGAAATATCTCTAATAAAATAATATTGAAATTGAACGAAATTTATAAATTTTGACTATCTAGGTTTGTCAGAATTTGATTAGTTCAATTGGTGGCCGTTGTTATACAGATTGAACAGAAACTATAATAGTAATAGCTTAATATTTAATTCCATCTCAATATTGATTCAAAAAAAAATTTCAGTTTACTAGATTGTCAAAAAGAAAAAGGAAACATTCATTATAAGGTATTATAAGCACAAATGACAATGATAAATTCGAATTTGATTAATTATTTATTATCTAACATGGAACAACAGAAATAGTACTTTTAATTTATTTTATAAAATGTAACAAGAACTATTACACATATTTCTAATACAAAAATTAAGACATTTTGATAATCAACTTTTTTGTTTGTTGGCACGTTAAGATCGGGTAAAATTTATTTGTGGGAAAAACTGACACGCAGTGGTGAAAAGGTTCGCCATCCCTGGCCTAGAACTTTCATTTCTCATGTTAGTGAAATAGTACCTACATATACCAAAGTAAGGCGAAATTATAACTTTGACTGACCAGAAGCACCACTCTATATAAACAGATATTAGTCAAATAGTATTGACATATCTGAGTAAGGGAAAAATATAACTTTGACTAACCAGAAATACCACTCTATGTAAACAGGTGTAAGCGACAGAACATCTGGCACCTGGTCAGGAGATAGCCAAGTCCCACCTTCAGTCCCTATAAACAACATACATATAAATTAACGAATATAATCAATAGTTAATAAAATTATAGTAACAATTTTCATTGCATATCATTTCCAATACTTAAATATATGCTATTGCATTTTTTTATGATTTCGATAACAGGATTCGAAAACAACTGTATTAAGTACGATCGTTGCAAGGTTTGATTTTTTTTTTTTTTTTGTTGTTTTTTTAATTTTTAAGTGCTCACACTAGTGACCGAAAAAGACCCGGATGATACTTTTAAGTCGGGGACGTTCTTTTCAACTATCTCGCTCAAATTTTAATATTTTTACATGATTTTTGTGCATAGGATAGCTGAGGACGATCTACAACCGAGCTAGTTTTTACTTTTTCGATTTTGGTTATATTCTTTTTATACTATGGTAGTTTCAATTTCAGAACCGGTTCTAACTGGTTTAGAAAGTTGAAGTAATTTTTTTCTTTTTAAATATGAAACCAAAATTGAAAAATAAAAACTAACCTGGTTGTAGATCAACCTAAACTATCCTACGCAAATAAATAAATAAATAAATAAAAAATAAAATAAAATCCTCTAAACATATTAAAATTTGAGCAAGATATTTGAAAAGAACGTCCCCATAGACTTAAAAGTATCATCCGGGTCTTTTTCATTCAGTAGTGTGGGCTCTTAATGACATTTAAACTAAGCAGAAAAATATTTATACTTATATCCTGTATTTTGAATAATCATTCTTCATTATTTGAATCATTATTCAAAATACACTAAAGTAGGCACTGTAGAGTATCGATTGTCAGAGTAGCCTCTTTAACTAAGTTATTGAAAAAAAGCCCATTTTTTTCATTCTGATAAAAAAAAAAATGAAAGCTTTGAATTTTTACGACTTCTCTTTTGTATTCATCTAGCATTTCATTGACATCATCTAGCATTTCATTGACATAGACAGTTGCTGATACGTATAATCGAATAATACTTACTGTTAGATGTATCCAGGGTGGCAGAGAGGCTGGCAAAGACAGCAACATCCCCATCTACAGGGGTTTCATTTTACTACTTATCATCCATTACCTGCGAAAATAAAGTAAAAATTACTGGATACTTGAATTTTAAAAGTACAAGGTAGAACCCGTCGAGTTTCGAGGAAAGAAAATGTTTGAGAAGGGACTTTTTCATTGATTTGTAATACATCTACAAAATTAGTTACAATAAAAAATGTACCTTTTATATTGATAATTCTAACTCTTAAGTAAATGATAGTAAATCTGAAGTTATCAAAATACTACTTTTATAAAACTCAATTGTAGAAATTGTTAAAATTAAACTTTAATCATACATGTAAGCAGTAAAAATATTAAAAGATCTGTTATTATAAAGTTATCAATTAATGCTCTTATGCTAGTATTCCAAACGAAAAAATCAAAAATTATTCCATTTTGACTTAATCATAGAATTTTCCCCCTTCCCCGTGAAATCTAAATTCACAACGTTTTCATCATATAAGTATTTATATATTTACCTTTCTTATCGATATTCATCCTTTAAAAAAAAAAAAAAAAAAAAAAAAAAAAAAAATGACATTTTAATTTGATCATTTTTAAACCATTTTAATTTAAAAGTTGAAGTTTGGATGCTGTTGGCTGAAGCAGATACTAAACTACTTATACTCTTTTGAATATAAATGAAATTTTGTAAATGAAACCAAAATTCCCCGGGTTTTATAACAAACCATAACTTTTGACAAATCATGCATATAATTTTTAAAAAAATTTCACTTTTAGTGAAAAAATGGCAACGTAAAGATGCAGTAATCTGCTTTTTAAGTGCGTTCGTAATTATGTATATACGTAGCACCTATAGTGGTTGTTCAGTCCGTCTGTCTGTCCGCATATAACAACGCAAAAACTACCCAACCGAATCATTTGAAATTTAAAATACATATTTGTTACACAATTTTGTCGACTCATTTCAAATTTTATGAAAATCGGATGCATAGATCAATTACAGGGGCAATCAAAAGTATTCCATTACATTACGGTAAATGGGGAAAAAAGTTTCAAATGCATTTTAATCGTTTGAAATTTAAAATACATAATTTTTACATAATTTTGTCGAGTTATTTCAAATTTTTTGATAATCGGGTGCATAGATCAATTACAGGGGCAATCAAACGTATTCAATTTCATTATGGTCAATGGAGAAAAAGTTTCAAATGTATTTTATATGTTTGAAATTTAAAATATATAATTATTACATAATTTTGCCGAGTTATTTCAAATTTTATGAAAATTGGATGCATAGATCAATTACAGGGACAATCAAAAGTATTCAGTTACATTACGGTCAATGGGTTAAAATGTTTCAAATGCATTTTAATGGTGTTACACTTATTCGAACTTAATAATATTTATATGCAACTATAAAGTACATATTATAATATACATTTTACATAATTTTTGGTGCAAAGATCATTTGTTATTGATTTACAAAGCCACACAAAAGTATTCCATTACGTAATGGTACAGGGAGAACATTGATTGATGAGCGTTTTAATTGTAATTCACTATTTACAATTTTATGAGATTGATATTTGAGAGTAATATTTTTAAAATTTCATTATCGCACGAACGCACCTGATTTGCTACGCTTCACGTGCAATTTCCAACTTGTTTCCCTTTGCTTTTATAAGAAATGGAGTATTTCGGTTGCCACGATCAGATAAACTGCATTAAAATCTTCAAAAAATTTAATATTTCAAAAACAAATTAAAATACAGCTTTGAAACAAATTGCATTTTAAAGTACATTTTTTTCCTTATACGACCGTATAAACATTGAAAATGTAGGATGCTTAGATGTTTCAAATTTGCAGTAGTAAAAATTTCAAAACTGAAATTTAATTTCAAATTTCAAAGTGTACTTATTCACAAAATGACGCATGCGTTACGCACAGATACGTTTGGCTTTTATGATATAGATTTCTGTAAATCCAAATCAAATAGAAAGTAAAACTTAAAACAATGTATGACCCACCGAAACAAAGCCACTGTGATTATGTGCCATAACTGGACACGAAACAAACCGGTATGATCTATACAAATACAGTCTGCTCTCGTTAATTCGAAATCGGATAAATCGAATCTTCGCTTAATTCGAACTAAACATGAAGTCCCGAAATTTTCAATGGCAGAATAACGTTAATTTTTTTCATTTATTAGTACTCATTTTCTCTTGACTTCGTTTAATTCAAACTAACGAGATTCCGATTTTTAATTTTTCCTTACTTTATCCCGGATTTCAGGTCCTTAAAATAACTTTCTTTCTTTCCTTTTTCTCAGAATTGTTCTGAGCAAGTATACATATTGTCCCATGCATTTGATATCCACATTTTTAGTTCCCTATTTGCCCATCAATTACATCTCCACCATATCTTCGTTTGTGCTTTTTTTAATCCCTTAATTAGTTTATGTATTTATATCTTTTAATTTAATATTAAGTCATATTCTATTGATAACAGCCGAAATATATTTAAAAAAATACTATAACATTAATTTTTTTGTAATAGTACCCCTTTAACATGTTTTCCTCTCATACTTTCCCTAATTCGAACTCTGGCTAATTCGAACATTTCTTGTGGTCCCGACGAGTTCGAATTAGCGAGAGCCGACTGTACATAATTCTTCTGAACAAGAAAAGATAGAGACGTAGAAACTTGAACATTTAGTTCCGCTTGAAGAGTAGTGCTTTAAAAAATGAAGTTTCAAATTCCTGAGAAACTCCTGCATAAAGATATGGAGAAGAGGGGGTAAAAATACGCTGAGTTTTAACCAGAAAAGGATGCTTACGGATACAGTTTCTCGACATGGCAGAGCACTGCCGGGTCCCCAAATTAAGGATGTCTATATACACGGTGTCCCAGGATTATTGGGACAAACTTTAAGGGGATTTAGGGGACATGACATGCATTCAGATTTGTTCAGCAACCAATGGTCGGAGACGCTTTCCTGGTGCGGTAGGGATGACACAAAGCAAAAGAAATTGAGGAGACGAACAGGGACAGAAAACATGTTTTTTATTCTTAGTACTCCGAAAATGCCTGGACAATGTTGTAAAGTGCCGAGGACCTTATTGCACGCATCGTGGAAGCTCTTAGAGTAAGTTCGGAACATTCACGGTATTTTCGAGAACATTAGATCTTTGAAGCGTCGGACATAAGCTTCCATGCAACACTGCTCGTGGTCAGGTTTCGAACACCTACTTTGATAACGCCTATTGTCTTTTTGATGTTCTTTTTTATTAGTTTTTTTGTTGTACTAAGATTAACCCTTTCTTGCGAAGTGTTGCCGGGCCGGCAACACCTAATTTTAATTCCAAAATTTCAAACGGCACCAGTAATATTTTAATATAATTTTGCTTTTACAGTGAAAGCTTAAATTAAGGAATTCGTAATATCTAGACAAGTCCTTTATAAATTCCGGTGTCAATCGACAATTTCTCATTTTACTAATTGAATTTGCTTGCGCCGGAAAGGGTTAATAAAAATAATTTTTCCTCTTGCTCTAGTCCCATATTTCTTGTGTTTTGTGTCATAACTATTGGATCAGGAAAACGTTTCCGACCATGAGTTGCTATGCAAATCTGAATCTTTGTGATGTTCCCCATCTCTCCTTAAAATTTGTCCCAATATTTCTGGGACACCCTGTATAAATACATATTTACTACAAGTAGCTCACTTCCAGCCAAACCCTGCCAAAAATTATTTGGATAATTTTTGGCATGTAAATGATATAACAGTATTGCCTTTAATAAATTTCAAAATTTTATTTGGAATTAGTGCTATTTTGTCTCTGAAAATTCTTTTGGTGTGTTGTTAGTGGGCAATTTAAAAAATGTGTATTATATGTAAAAACATATTTAAATGTTCAAAAAATTAATAATAATAATAATAATTTAAGAAAATTACAACAACTTTTTATAAATTGGTTTAATCAATGATTAAAATTTAGACTTATAAATAAATTCTATATTTTTTTTAAAAGAAAAAAAAAACATGATCTTTTGCAATTATTCAGTTTAATATCAGATTCTGCCCCACCAGTGGCTGAGAGGCATTGAATCCGAAGCTGGTGGACGTGAGGTAATGGGTTTGAACACAATCGCGCCCGTCGGCCCAAACACCTGATGCTTTTCTTCGAACCCTGTGTAACCTTGAGTAAATACGAGTTAGATACCCTTAGAAAGACCCCCACGGAGGCACTCCTCCTTAAGCCTATATCCATCGTGCTGATAATCGGTTGTTATAAATAATATCAACATTAGATTGTTTCCTTTTTTGGGATCGTCGCACATTTCATAATTGGGGGGCTCGATAATAAGACCGCGCTTTTTTTAAGCCGATAATTTATACGACGCTTTTTTTTGGATTGTATTTTTCCTATATCTGATAATTTGCGTCTAACCATTTTGTAACTTTTGTACCTTCTTCTTTATTAACAACGACATTTCGATTTATTAATCAAATAAAAATTCTTCTAAAAGTAAATAATTTCGTAAATAATAATAATAATAATAATAATAATAATAATAATAATAATAATAATAATAATAATAATAATAATAATAATAAAATGTGGACATCCGTTGCTCAAAGCATAATTTTTGAATGTTTCCCATTGAGTTAATAAAAATCAGTAAAAACATCATTTTAATGATGATCAAAACGTGGCTTACGTAATAACAAAGTTATATAATACGTACGCCATGGATTAAACTTTGATATTCCTGGACCAATCATTAAAAAACTAAAAATATTCGGACACCACAAGTTATATCCTCAATCAAAAATAACACCATTTTCCAAATAATTAAAAAAAAAAAAAAAAGAATTTTTTTTAATCCATGATTTGTATCTAGTAAAGCATGGATTTTGATTTACTACTATCAACAAAAGTAAAGTGGAGGTTGGAATCAAACTAGATAATTTTGTTTTCCACAAAATTATTTAAAACCCTCCAAGCGTCTTGCAAATGGGTAAAATTGTAATGTTGTTTTCTCTGCATTTTGTTTTAAATGCTAAAAAATATTATTATTTCAATATTACATAAAAAATCTTATTTAGGAATATAAATGTAATTCTTGAGTGTCTTAATCATTCTTCAATACTTTGAAAATTCATTAAATTTATAGAATTATAATATCTTAAACATTGCTTATATTGCAGTGAAACCTGGAGTTTAGTGTACGGAATATTACGGGCCAAACGCTTAGAGGGTTAATAGTTGAAAAAATTAATGTAAACTTAGCATCTTGAATTCATACAAATCACGCTAAAATTTCTTGCTATTTTCAGCATAATACTACAAAACTAAAATAGTTCAATTTTAATAAACGTTTATAAACGACATCAAAATAAAACGTAAACTTCGCGGAAAGACTTTAATCTAAAGATAATTTTTGTATAAAGGACAACTCTTTATTTTACATTTTCTTGAGAACAACCCTACGATGTACAAATTTTTGTCTTGGCCGTCCATAAATGATGTCACGCGTTCTTCCCATATTTTTGACTCCCCTCACCCCCCCTCCCTTTTGTCACAAAATGTCACACTTCACTTAACCCTCTCCCCCTCTTGTCACATGTCACACTATGTTACTCAAGCATATATTTGCAGATCAGAAACAAAGCATTACGATGTAGATCCTATTTCAAATTTTATTTTTAAACTTTAACTACAGGGTGAACATATTGTTCCAGCCCATTTTGCAGAAATAATTAATGCACGGATTTTATATTACAAGTGAATGATACTCTTAGGATATACTAACCACAGAGTACGGAATTGTAACAGAGAATCAACTTTCATACACTGTAATGGCAACTTGTTTAACATGCAATTACGCTTAGACAGTAGTGACACGAGCGGACCACTCTGAAACTACGATCATAACATAAGAGAGGTTGCTAATTCGGCGAAACATCGCTTCATTGGCAACAAATGATAAGGGAAAAAAGAAAAAAAAAAATACAGCGACGGCTTGCTGCTTCTTGTTTTGAAATTTATGCAATAACTTTGACGTATTCGTCTTGCAAACAATACATGTGTCTCTTCGTAACATAACGATCTAATAATTTAAACTTGAAAATTCAAGAATAATAACAGTAATAATTACGAATCAATATAAGTGCGGAAATCTAAGATCAAATAGCATAAGCACGTGTGCAAAGATAATCAAATCAGCATTCAGCAAGAAGCGCCAAGCAGAATAAGATTACAGTTAAACAGAAATCACGAGGATAAAAATTGCCAACGCGATGGTTTAGTTTTTAAGTGATCCACTGAGGGCGCTCTTTTCAAGCCGAGTTGAGGCTCTGTTACTACTCTGTGATACTAACAACAGAAGAACGAATTGCGATTGTAGCGGCAAGTTTGCGTGGTCAGGCATTAGAGGAGGTCAGGGAGACGTTTCGTAGAAAATTTGAAAGAGAGGCCCTCCAACACGAGGAAATTTTTTTTTTTTTTTTTTTTTTTTTTTTTTTTTGCGTGGGAGTTTATTAAGGAACAGGTCTACAAGACTAAAGTTACAAATGTGACGGTCCTAAAACAACGCATAAGCCAAGCATGCGAAATGATCACCGCTGGGATGTTGGAAAAAGTGTTTCGAGCTACACTGAACCGGTGGGAAACTTGTTCCGAACTGGATGGACGTCACGTTGAAAAGTACTAATATGCTGTATAACAACACTACTGAAATATAAAATTCATGAATAAATTATTTCTACAAAATGGGCTGGGACTTTATGTGTTCACCCTGTATGTGTTTTAATGACATTTGAGAGTTGAACAATTTGCATGAAATAAGGTTTACCAAAAATAATAATATTTTAGAATAGCAGTAAATTATTAATATGAAAGAGCAATTGAAAACAATAATATTTTGGAATATGAAATATAATTTAACATACCGTAATTTCGGGTGTATAAGCCGCAGATCAAACAATTCTTTTTCGACCCAGAATTTTTAAGAAACAAATATAACTAGTTAGATCGCCATAAATATTTGTCTGCAATCACTAAATAAGATTTCTGGGTCCAAAAAGAATTGTTTGATCCGCGGCTTATACACCCGAAATTACGGTATTTGGCTTTAAATCTGATCTTTATGAACACAAGATATTTTAATTTTGAAATAACTTCATAATTTAATATCTTCTGATTTTTAATGCTTTTATTTTAACCAAAATGTGTAATGTCACATTTCTTTTTACCGTCGTCACAAACTGTCACAATTTCAAGAGCCCGCTCCTCCCCCCCTCCCCTACATGCGTGACATCATTTATGGTCGACCCCTTATTCTATTTATTTGAACTCAGTAATACAGTAAAATCTCTAAATAACGGACACCTCGGGAACGCAGAAAATGTCCGCTATTCGGAGGTGTCCGCTTTCGGGAAATTCTCAGAGATTCAAAAATCGCTAAGAAATGCTTAATGTTTCATTAATTTACTTTTATATGTACTAAAACCTCTATTATATAATTAATCAGAAATTAAAATTATTTTTTAAGTAATAAAATTGAAATAAAATTGTGCACATTTTTATCTACTGTTTATTATATTCTTGTGAAAAAAAAAAAAAAAAAATCTGTTACAAAAGTTTACTTTTGCTTGCGATTACATGTAATTTGTTTTTCTATGTGACATTATTGGACATTGTAGAGTTCCGGGCGGAGAGGGAAGAATTGCACTTTTAAAACTTTAAATGCATAAAATCTCAATCGTCTTCGGTGACACTTCAATGCTCTGGGAGGTATTTCTCCCGGACAACCCCCTGAATTTAGCACTGAATGTGTGTGTGTGTGGGGGGGGGGGGAGGGGGTTCCCCAGCTCTTTATTTACATTTATCTGTGATCACAGAATTTGTAACATATTGTCCTGATAAATTCAGAGGTCTTTTTGCTTTTTTTTTTTTCATTTTTTTTTCTCTTTAACAATATTTTTTTCATCCTTTATCGCCGAATAAAGTGTCCGCTATTCGGAATGTCCGTTATTCAGAGGTTAAACATACAAAAATTTAGGTTTTGGAAGTGGGGATTGGGAAACTGTCCGTTAAATAGAGGTGTCCGCTATTCGGGAGTGTCCGTTATAGAGGTTTTACTGTATTTATCTTCAGGTTCAAACACATTTGACCACTTCTTGCCGTTCGGTGTCGGCTCGTTTGTTGTGGCGAAGGCGATGCGGTGTTTTTGATCTTAATGAGTTTTGCAGGAAAGGGATGGTTGTCCGGCGAAAGAAAAATCTTTCCGTCAAGTAGGGTTGATTGCTTATCTCCCGATTCTTTTGTTAATTCCCCTCGTTCCTATTATGAAGAAACCGCAAATGGATCCTATACAAAAGACTTCCCCACTTTTTCCGAGAATTCAATTGAAGGGAAGAGTATTGCAATCTGAACGGAGCCGTATTCCTTAGAAGAAGACTGCAATATTTGGTGCTGCCATCTAGGTTTAAAGTATACAAATTCAAATAATCCCTCAAAAATCAATTAAAATAACTAGTGCTGCCATCTATTGCTGGTAATTCTAAGTTAAGTTAAAACACAGCTATTTCCAGTTAGTAGAATAAGTATACATATAGGAAATCTGTTTTGTTTTTAAATGTTAGATAGGAGACAAACTATTTTTACGGAATGGTTAAAGAATACATTATTATTATAACTATTTAAAAATTCAGAAGCACAATTTCATTTAATGCAACTTTTATAGTTTAAAGACATTTAATTTTAGGAATTTTTAATATTTTCCTTTATTAAAATAAAAAAAGACATATTTATGTCAAAAAACTCCTATAATTCATAAAATTTGGTTCCAATTCGTTATGTTTGTGGGCATACACAGAATTTTTGGTACTACTCTGTTATCCCGTCAACCAATTTCGCTAAATTATACAAATCGCCAAATTATACATATTGACATATTTTTTATTTAAAATAAAGGAAAAACAAATAATTAGTAGAATATTAATAAAAATTAAAATAAAAAAATGAAATAAAAATCACTTAATGATATTTTAAACACGTGAATCATATTTAATGTCATTGAATGTGACATTCACGATCATCCATTATCGGCATTTAATCTTATAGTTTGGCGATAATTTTATGGTCGATGGGTTAACCTAGTAGTACCGAATTTTTTTATTATTATTTTACTTCCAAAAAGCTCTTTCTTTTTTTTTTCTAAATACGAGTATAACTAATAAGATATGGGCATAATATAAAAATTTAAAAATTTTGCAACATTAAAAAAAAATAGTGGTTGGGGGGCACCGTAATACTTACCATCATGGATATTCATAATAAAATACATGAAAATAAAACATGTGTAAACTATTTATGAAATGCATTGCAATTCCAAAACGAAACTTAAACGTATATTGAAATACTTTTAATGTGCATAGTAATGCTTTAAGAATGAATTGCTGATGAACCCATTTCGACAAATTACATAAAACTTCAAACTACTCAAGTAGAACTGAATGGCATAAAAAAAACATCCTTAAAACTCCAAAAATAATAATCATACTAATAGTTCACTGCGTCTGATTAAGCGTCTCATTTCCAATTAAAATATATCTTTGAATTGAAATTTGAATGAAATACGGGGTTAGGAAAAATCGAAGAATGTGGGAAATAGGATTACAAATATCTCGGCAACTCATAATCCGATCGAATTCGTTCTTTACGTTAAACTTGTGTTATTTTATTACCCTTTACGTTCACTCCTTAAAATAACAAAATTCGAAAATTCTTATGTACCTTTCATCAAAACGAATTTTTCGAGAGTCCAAAAAAAAAAAAAAATAGTTCCGAATAATCGAGATTACTGATATTAAATAGGCTTCGTCCCATTCTTGCATACTAAGTACATACAAAATTTCAAGTTACTATCTCAATTTATTCGGGAGATAGAGCGTTTACAGATACACAGACGGACGGACGACAATTTTTTTTTCTAAAAATGGGTTTTCGGAATCTCTAGTATCTGAAACGTGTAAATTCGTCAAGTGAAATGTTTCGATTTTCAAAACGGTAGCAAGACTTACCCTATACTACGCATGATGGGCAAGTAACAGCGATTTGGCGTAAGTAGCTTTCCATATAGGAAAAACTGAACATTTAAAAGACTTTTTTTCAAGTGGACTGGACGTATAGCAAATTCAGGATAAGCGGTATCGATCGAGACGGACGAAATTTTCAATCGCTCCCAATATTTCACCTCGGACCGGACAAAGCTTATTGTGTTGAAAAATATTCTTAAGGATTTTTTAAGTCTTATTGCATTATAGTCTAAGAGCCGACCGCTCAAAACCCTAAGTTATCGAGAACAAGAAAAAAAAAACCCTTTATTTTCTGGAATAGTAGTAAGTAGTAATAGAGGAATCTAATGATCCATGTCTGCTGGAAGCGAAGTGGAGCATAAGCCAAATATTGATACCACAAGTGGTTGAGTCGTAGACTTAGCATTATGTTTGCCGTACAATCATTTACTTTTGATTGTACATACGCATATATATGTATGGAATAGATTTTAAAATGGCGAAAACACGGAAAACTGGGTGCAGGAAAACATAATGCTAAGCGTACGAGTGAACCAATAGTGGTATCAATTTTCGGCTTATGCACCACTTCGCTTCCGGCAGACATGGGCCATTGGATTCCCCTATTACTACTCTTCCGTAAAATAGAGGGTTTTTTTTTTTCTTGTGCTCGATAACTTAGGGTTTTGTGCGGTCGGCTCTTGGATTATTAAGGAATATTTCTATATTAATCAAGGTTCGGCTTAGGCAGAGTTTAATGCATACTTCTAAAACTAATTAATTTTGATCAATGATTGAGTGAGTCATCCTTTATGTAAATGTAAATAAAACAAATGTATAGTGAACTCTGTCTAAACTCTGTAAAACTTTTATCAAAGAGGTTTAAATCTTCAGAATTACCTTCAGAAAATTTTAATGTACGAAATGTAAGAAAAATAATACATATTTTAATACACTAACAGAAAAACAGTCTGCAATTATATTTTTAGCATCAATTTATTCTTTTTTGCATAAAAATTAACACATTTACGCTTATTAGTATTTAAAGACACTTTTTTTTTCCATTAAAATATTATTCAGGACTTTATTTAAAAAAAAAATGTGTCAAAACGAACACAAAACCGAATGGAGCAAAAGTCAATTAAAGTTAGTTCGACCCACAAAGAAAAAATATATATTAGCGCAAAACTGACCCAATCTGAACCATGGGTTGGGTCGGGTTAGATAAACTGGGGTATGTGGAATCGATGTAGGAATCTACACTATAATATTCAAGATGTCGAGTGGTGTCATTCCATACTTATTAAGAAAACAGTGGATGCTAATTTTTTTTTCATCATAGCAATATGAAATTTTGTGCATATATACATTTTACCAAAAGCATATAGAATACCTTAAAAAAAAATTCCAATCTTATTAAATTTTTTTAATTTTTAAACGAAATTTAAAAATGCTCCTCGTGTCTTAATTTTTGAGATATTTTCTTGCTTTTGCATTTTTATCACTTAAAACTCTATTCGAAACAAATTTGTGTAAGATTTTTAAAATCTTTTGAATAGCTAATGTTTACAGAGTTTTTTTAAATTCCGTATCGATTTTAATCAAAATTTTGCCTTTTAATAAGTAAAAAATCAAATTTGACTATCTTAGTGAAGACGAATTTTAAAAGTTTACAAAATTTATTTCTAAACAATATCGGGATACTTTCTTATCAATTTCATAAATATTGATCAAAAATGACGTCGCAAGAAGCATTTTAAAAATCAAAAAACGCTGAAAAATTAGTTTTTAGAAAAACAGACTTAAAGTATATAAATACACTTACCTTTATTATTTACTTCTTAAAACCTTCATAAAAGATATCTTAATAAGAAAAAACTGTTTTGGTACTATTGTACGACGGAAATAGACTCTTTATGCGACGAATTTGCTATACACGATTTTGCTCAAATAAAGGTCCACTGTCCCCTTAATAAAAATGTAAGGCTTCTATGTAAAAAGATAATTTCATCTGTTTTATTATTTATACTACCAATTTATTAACCAAAATTATTACAAATATGTTTTTGGGCGACTACATAAATTTCCTACGCAATACTTACTGACTACCAATACATCGTGCTACTGTATGACTGAGTGCATGATTTCCATTGTTATGTCATTAGAAAATGTCATTGTTATATGTCTATATAATAAAATACAGTGTAACGAATAACGCGCAAAATGGGTTTTTCCTTTCAAAAACTGTCATTGGTATTGACGCTCAAACCGAGACCGGTGGGAGCGTCATCTGTGTGCATCCGCAGCTTGACAGCAGAAACAGAAAATTGGCAACAAAAGGGAAAAATGAAATCACTCTTTTTTTTTCGGGGGAGGAGAGGGAGGTAAACACAAAAATACAAGTTCAAAGGGCTACAAAAATAGTAATAATTATTAATTATCAGTATTATTTCAATAATTGCAACAGACTTTTTTAATTATGCAGTTTCATTGCATATTTGTTAAAATTTTGTTTTATTGAGGAATATTAATTTTGTTATGTTACATTAACCGCAAAGCTAGGTCGTGAAGTATTGTAAGCCAGAAGTATTGTAAATGCTAACAGTGTGTTTATTTAAACATAAATTAGCCGAACTTTGAGCATCAAAAGGCTTTCATATTGTCAATTATTTTTATCAGTTTTTTTTTCTTTCTTTTTTTTTTTTTTTTTTTTTTCAAATGTAGGTGAAAAACACAATTTTTACTCAACAACCTAGGACATAAATCTACACTACACTGTAAAAAAATTATAAATTTACGGTACTTCACCGTGAATTATCCAGTAAATTTACGGAAGTTGTCAGTTTTTTTTTTCATATAAACGGTCAACTTCCGTAATTTTTTGCGTTTTACGGTCATAAAACGTTAATGTAATGGCAAAGTCCGTTGATATAGGAATAAGGTCCGTTTTTTTACGGACATTGTCTGGAATCTCTGCTGCAGCTTTTCTACAGTGTAGTATCATTAGGAAAATTTAAGTACTATTAATATTTATAATAATAAGTAAGAGTAAATTATTAAATACTGGCATTAGACTAAAGATGTAGATTTTTTTTTTTAAATAATATCATCTATCCAAAACAAAACAATTATAAAAAACTTTTGCTCTTTCCATCGGATTTTCATAAAAAACTGTATAATTTTGAAATGTATATTTCGTAGAACAGTTTTATTACTTTTTCGGACCACTGACCTTCCGTTCGCATTCTGTCTGCCACACCCATTCTTAAAAGCGGAAAAATTACTTTCAAAATAACGAAAACATGTAATAGTTGCGTAATGACAAATTTTCATCAAGCGAGAATTTAAATAAGTTGGCCAGAGCGGAAAATAATAGTCACGCTAGACAATGCTCTTCTCATAATATGTCAAAAGTCATACAATGTAAGAACTTTATTTTTACTAACACTTTACAACTATGTTGGAAAGTGTTAATAAAAATATAAATCGAAATATTTAAGGAGTCTTATAATTTTTTAAAATCTCCGTAAAAATGGGTGGTGGTTTCGACTTTGCATAACTTTTTAAATACTTGTTAAAAGTACATAAAACGTCGTAATATATTTAAACCATATTTAAAAGTTAATAAAATAAAAAAATTAACACTTATAGTGTAAAATAATAAAAAATATAGTTTAATTAATACTGCAAAGTTTTTTCACATTGTATTTCATAATCCGAACGATAACATAACTTAGAAAAGGGACTTGCCATGAACCATGACCGTTCGTTCGTGCTTTCCACGTAGAGGAATTTCCAGGCCCGGGCCGTAGAAAAAAATTTTCGGCCCTGCCCATTGTAAAACTCAAGTTCGGCTCGGGCTCGGCCCGACCCGAACTTGAGCCGAACTTGAGTATGCCGAACTAATTTTTTATATTTTAGACCCGGCCCAGTGTTATATTTTAGAAATCAGTGAAAACAGGCCCGGCCCGTTTTGGCCTGTTATAATTTCCTAAAAATTCAGATTTATCACCTTTATACTTTTACAATTAAAAATTAATCTGAAAATGTGTCAAACTTTCGCGTTATTGAAAAATTAATTTAAAAATTTTCAAAAAGTATATATCCAAAGATTAAGCTAACATAAGTTCTTTATCGCTGATAATAATTTTACAAGTCATGCTGTCTGCCCTACAGAAAATAAGAAATTTTTTGTTTCTTTTATTTACTTTTTACTGTGTTTTCTTTTTATTCATTTATTTATTATTACTACTAGCTGACCCGCCCGGCGTTGCCCGGGTCCGTATTAGCAATATTAAACGAACTTGAAATTTGTATGATTTTATCAATAACTGGAAGCATGCAGAAATGCATTGTCTGAAATACGTCATTTTCATCGTTATAAAGTATTAAAAGGTTCTGAAAAAAAAAGAAAACTTTTAGTAATACAATTTTTAGTTTAAATCAAATGTTTTCAATATTTTATTTAATTTTATTCAAAATGAAAAAAGATTTTCTTAGCAGACGATTTTTTGTGATAAATACATTATCTGTTTTATATTTCTTCTGCTTTATTCCTTTTATTTATAGAGTTCAAAATGAAAAAAGATTTTCTTAGCAGACGATTTTCCTGTGCCTCAATTAATTATCCTCGGAATTCCTTTTATTTATAGAGATTATTTTTGGCCTTGTTTTTTTTTTCTTGTTATGGGCTCTTTATTTATTAATCGTTTCAAACATCTTCGTTTGAAGCAGGTTTGGTTTTTGAATAGATTTAATTTTCTTTTAAGGTGTAAACGTTCACGGACACGTGTGTTTTAGCTGATGACGAGCTGTTATTGTTGTAGCTCGAAACGCGTCCTACTTTATTTTTCATTTTATGGTGATTTTACAACGTGTTTTTCTTTATTTATAAACAAAATATTTAAAATTTTAATATAGAGTATTAAAAAAAAACATTTTAAATAGAACCGATATGAAGGTGTCTACATTGAAAACTTTATGCATTTATGTTTTATAGGAACTGAGAACAAAAATTAAATGTGACATGTTGCTAAATCGCACCGCCAGGAAAAAAAAAATAAGACTCCCGAGACCCCTTAAAGGAAAAATAATCTATAATTTAACACAGTTATAGAAATGTAGCCTACAATAACAGATCTAAGATCAAATACTATTTTTTCTGTGTAAAAATCTATATAGGTAACATATATATCTATAACATTCAAATACATATTTTTTTTCATAAAAAAAATAATCAAGATTTTTTTCTTATTTTTTTTTTTTTATTTTTTTTTTTTTATTTTTTTTATTTTTTTTTTTTTTGAAAAATCGGGTCAACTTGGAAGAATTGAAACCCTGCCTAAAACGCTTAAATCAATCCGACTCCAAGCACTCTTTTTGAGTATTCTGATATGTCTCCTTTCCTTTATCTTTGACATCATGGATGTGTTTGAAATCAAAGAGCATAGACATATATGTATGCTAGATTACACACCCAGAAAAAGGAATTGATTAAAACTACAAAACATGTTTTGTTAAGTACATTTCGGTTGTTCAAAGCGAATATTTTAGTTATGGTAAAAAATCAGTTTTGTTGCTCAGGCAAAAAAAAAAAAAAAAAAAAAAAAAAAAAAAAAAAAAAATTAACACTTTTACAAAATTTTATTAATATTTCATAAATTTTATTTGAGTCTTGTATTTTCAATTTGTAATTCTAACAAAAATTTTTTGTTTTTTCAAAATTTAGATTGGTGTGCAGTAGCCACAACTCTCTCACGTAATTTTGTTTAATTGAGTTATAGCTATAAAGGATTAACATAATTTTTGGATAATAAAAATTTTTCAAGTTGAGATGGATTAATGACGTTATTATTACGTTATTATTCATTTCGGATGAAAATTGTGGACGGAAAATTAAAAGAAAAAATCAACACTAATTTTTTTATTTTTATTTATTTATTTTTTGTTTATACAAACAAAATTTACATTGATCCATATTTAAACGGAAAGATTCGTTGGACCAAACAAATTTTTGTTGATTCAACAAATTTTTTCTCTGCGTGTATGTATGCTAGATTACATTTTTCACAATAACTCATACCCATTTGCAAATTGTCAAATTTAACCTGAAAATCTTGGAAGAGCTTCTTTGAGTTACAGAGCAAGAATCGGGCGGATTCCAAACTCACTTTGCTTGGCTTTTCTCCGGCAACCTCCCAAAAAACTTCAGAGCTTTCAGCACAAAATTTGTTATCGTGATTTGAAAGGTTCAATTCGTACGTAACTTATGGGTAATTTGATGAGTGGCTGTAAGACGTATTTTTTATACCGAAAATTCCATAACCAAATTTCTTACTAAGTTATTAAAAATATATAAGAAAGGTGTTTAATTAAATTAAGTGAGTTGTGGCTGTTACACTGAGAAAAAAATATATATATACCGCCTTCACCTAGAATGAATAGTTAGTCACTTCCTCATTTGCTACGCTTCACGTGCAATTTCCAATTATGTTCCAACATTGTTCAGTATTCTGATGTATTACACTCTTCTCATTCCTGTAACCTCTTCGGTCCCTAAGTCCTGATTCAAAAATCTATGTTTTTTTTTTTTTTTTTTTTTTTTTTTTTTTACCTATAAAATCTAAAATTTCTGATTTTTTTTTTCTTTACACTTTTACATCACTTCTTAATAGCGGAATATTTTTTGCGTTGAAAGCAAGTGGATAAATGCCTGCATCTAAGCTGAATCCCTCATAAATGTTATTTTCATCTGAGTTTGCAAAATGCCCTAAAAATGTCCAAAAGTCAGTGGGAGCAAGAAAGTTATAAATCATCATTAGCACTTAACTAAAATCTTTTCAACAATATTTTTTGAGGATTTGTAGATTATTTACTTGTTTAAAGCTTTTAAATTTGTGATTGCCTTAACACGTTTGCTGCCGCTTACGTGAAGATGTGGTGATAGTTAATGCCGCACTGTAGAAGTGGGTTTTTTCCCAGAAGCCGATTTACTTTTTATAACAAAGAATCAGTGCAAGATTTTCCCACGCCAGCGCGTGACTGGCTATTGGACATCCCCCAACATCCCGCGTGGCGCGTGAATGGCCCCTTAATATTGGCGCCGTATCACGCGCTGGCGCGTGATCGGCAGGGAATGTGTTAATTTAAGATAATGGTTATTAAATTGATGTTTTAAAGGGGTTTGCAGTTTTAGATCTATATTTTTGAACCTAAGTGCCTAAAGAATCAATTTGAGGAAAGATAATTTATCTGTCATGTACAATGTCAGTTTGTTAGGCAAAAACCAATGAATAAACATTTGTATTCTTAGTTTGAACTTCAGAACTGAAGAGGTTAAATCTTTGATACCATGTATCAAAGATTTGTATGTACCATGTATGTATTATTCCATGTCTGTATTCTTATTGTATTTGAAACAAAACAGTGTAAACCTATGTAGAATAGGTTACTTTTTTCATGACAACTCATAATTTTATACCATTTACAAATTGTCAAATTTAATCTTAAGACGCCACACTACTGACTGAAAAAAGACCCGGATGATAATGTATGATGAAGTCTATGGAGGTGTTCTTTTCAAATATCTCGCTCAAATTTTAATATTTTGACTTTTTTTTTTTTGCATAGGATACCTGAGGACGATCCACAACCGGACTATTTTTTACTTTTTTGATTTTGGTTATATTATTTTTATACTACCTCTGACAATAAAGAAATGAATGAATTCAGAACGACTGATCTGAAAACACTGGATAAACAAAACGCGCACCTGCATAGAGGCAGATGTTGACCATCTTCCCCCACGGTTGTTCAGTTGAGCGTCGTTTATGTTCCGTGTAAGACGTGCTTTACTAAGTGCTTGTTCAATGTGATGGTTCTTAACTGAGAACAGGGAAATGAACGAACAAAAGATCAGTTTAAACTTTTGTTTTAAGCTTTGCAAAACACCGAAAGAAATTCATGAGGAGTGGTGCAAATTAAACATCCACCATACTCGCCAGATCTCAATCCTCCAAATTTCTTCCTATTTTCACCATTCAAACTCTCTTTGAAAGTGATTTGACCATATTTCTGAGATCCAACGAAACGTGGCGAAGCTTTTGAACTCCATTGCAAAAGTAGGCTTCCAGCGAATTTCCCAGGACATGTATAATAGTTCTCAACGGTGCATAGTTATGGGAGGTGACTATTTCGAAGGGTGGTATGGTAACTTTCGTTAATATTTCATATACATTAATGTTACAGGACTATTCACCGAACTTTATTGTCAGAGGTAGTATTAGGATAGTTTCAGTTTCATAATCGGTTCAAACCGGTTCTGAAAATTAAAGTATTTTTGTTTAATTTGACACCAAAACCGAAAAAGTACAAACTAGGCCGGTTGTGGATTGTCTTCAGCTATCCTATGCAAAAAAAAAAAAAAAAAAAAAAAAAAAAAATCCCGTTAAAATATCAAAATTTGAGCGAGATATTTGAAAAGAATGCCCCCATAGACTTTACATTATCATCCGGGTTTTTCTCAATCACTAGTTTTAACATCTTGTAAAAGCTACCTTCAGATAGAGAGCAACAATCAAATGGATTTATAACTCAATTTGCTTGTCTTTTTACCGGCAACAATTCCGGAAAACTTGAGGGCTTTCTACGCAAAATTTTGTTATCGTGAATTGAAAGGCTCAATTCTTTTGTAGAGTATAGATAAATTAGTGGCTGTAAGGCATATTTTCTCGATAGAAAATTTCATAACCAAAGTTTTGCCTCTCATGAAAGAAAATATCATGTGACAGATGTTTAATTAAATTAAGTGCAATGTAACTGTTTATTCTATAACGGAAATTACAGAAGTTTACAACAACAACTTAATTTTCGACAGTTCGTTGCTTTAGTTACAATTATATTAAGTGATGAAACATAAATAATGTTTGATGAGCAGTACTCAATCTCACAAGTAAAAAGATCTCGTACAATTACTGTATTACTTAAAAATGACATTGATAATAAAAAATGTACAATTAAATAATAATAATTAAGTATAAAATTTTAATTAATCAAAAAATTATTAATTAATTAATATTAATAAATAAATTAACAATTGTTAATTAACGAATAAAAAAATAATTAATATTAATTATAATTAATTAATCAATATAAATAAATAAATAATATTCATTAATAAATTAAATTAATTGTTTGATTAAATTTAATAATATACAATTAAATAATAACATTTAATGAAATACCATTGCTTACAATGAAACGGTCAGTGACATAAGATGCTTTACAATCTAAATATCACAAACATTTCATTTAATACCTAATACACCGAGAAGCGGCAATCAATTCACTGAGTTCATGGATGAAAATCATGGATTAAAATGGCTAGCAACAGAAATGTTCAAAATATACAAAAATGAAAACATAAATAATTTTACTGCGCGTTAACAAACATTTCTAAAGTTTATTAACGATAAAAAAAAATATTAAATATATATTTATATTATGTGCTTTAATGTTTTTGCAATGCAAAATAATAATAATAATAATAATAATAATAATAATAAATCCTATGAAAATGTTAAAAAATGTACTTTTTCAGTCCCCAATTTTATGAAAGAGTGAATTTTATTTTTTTTTTCGTTTTCAATTTTTCTTAGTTATCAGTTTGTTAATATAGATCCATAAAAAAAACCTTTAGTACTAATTTAGTAATACAAAAATAATAGGATTCTTTCTTAAATCTAACATCAACATGATCAACATGGCAGGGCAGCCTAGAACCGTTACATATCATGGGATATCACTAAATAAATTGTCTTTGATAAGATTTAATAGAAGGAAGAAAAGTTTTATTAATATCTTTTAAACTTTTGATTCAACTTTCATAAAATATGACATGATATGACAAAATTCTGAAACATTCACTATTAAAATTCAAACCTTTCGGTTGGGTAATTTTTGTGCTGTTATATGCGGATAGACGGACAGACAGACTGACGGACCAGATGACGAAAACGGTGTTACGTATTTAATCGCAAACGCATCCGAAAATGATTTTCATTTTATAACAATATTTTTAAAAAAAAGTACTAACACGTAAAATTGTTTTGCTACCAAATTTAGATGATAACATAGAAGTAACCACGTATATTTAATAGCACAGCGTTTTGATGTTTTTAAATATTGGCTACCATGAATTTCAAACAATAAAAATCGTGGTAGATTTTTTTATGTGTAAAGCTACAACGAGACTTTATTTTAATAGTATTGCGAATATATAAAAGATTTGTACGCCACTACATTGCGTACATTTGAGCACACCACGCACTCGTTTACGATAAATTGTAAAAGGCTGTGTACATTTAAACATGCCAAGCCCTTGTTTGCGATAAAATTGTATCCTAACTAAGAATGAATAATTATGGATCAGATTTAGATTATATAATGCTTTCCCCCCCCCCAAAAAAAAAAAAATCTATACAGTTAAATGAGCTATCTAAAAAAGAAATTTAAAATACAGATAACTTAGTAAAAATCCTTTATATAAATTTGCTGTCTATATCCGGTAATTAGTGCAAATTATTTTATGCATACATATATATGATCTACAGAATTTAAACACGCAACGTAATATCCTAAAAAATAGATAATTTTAAAAATGCATGCCACAGTAAAAAACGCATTTTCAACAAATATTTACCACACTCAAACTTTTAACTGATAATTTTTTCGGGTCTCTGTAAAGGAAATATAAATGCCAAGCATTCTACAATTTATGGAAAACATGTTGTAGTGTACATCATTGATTATTTTTAAAATTTATTATGTTTGACGGATCATAACTATATTGTAACAGTAGTAATCTCTCTATATAAACTATAAATGCTAATCACTTCTTTTTCAATTCTGAAAATTCTTTAATAAACCTCAATAACATGTAAAATTTAAATTACAGTACAAGTGTATACTTGCTAGATAACCAGCAATGCCAGACGGACAGGCAAATCGAATTCATAAACATTTTAAATTATTTTGGAAAAGATTATGTAAAGGCTCACATTCTTTTGAGTACATTAAAAAAAAAAAAAAAAAGGCGAATATTCATAAATATCTGTAAAAACAACTACAACAAAAAGGCATATCATATAAAATAAAATACTTATATGTAGACGCCTAATTAAACTTTAAAAGAAAGAATATTCTAGATTTAAATTTTATCAAGAAAGTTAATTGACATTTTCACTTACTTTATTATTATTATAATCATTTTGAAGAAAAAATTTCGTTTTTAAAAAATATTGATAAAACTTAATATCGCAAGGAAAAAATAAAGAATAACACAAGTTTTATGGGATTTCTGAATTATTTTTAAAAAATATTATTGCTTATGCTAAGCAAGAAATTTACAAGAAAGCAGTAAAAAGAAATCTTGTAAAATATAAGCCAGTTGCTGTAATTAATTAGAAAATTGTAGATGCAAAAAGTTAGAAAAGGTTGTTGAACTAATTAGTTACACAGAATTATCGTTGCGTATTAATTAAACTACAAAATAATGAATAACTTCATTATCGTGTTTTATTAAGTCTTTATCGCGGAAAACATTTTCTCTGGTGTTCCTCAGTAATTTATGTGAAAAAATAACTTCGCTATTTTGTTTCTACGTGTTACTGCATATTAATTTTATGAAGGAGTCTTGTATTTATTTTTTTCTTATTTACTTTTATGCAGCATAACGTCGCAGAAAAAAAATATTGCTTATGAAATATTTTATATTTCAATGTTTTAAAATATAGTTCTTGTAATTACAGGAAGTTTTTAATTATTTCAACAAATTTTTTTTTTAAATATTTTTGAACCCGTAATGTGTCGAACAACTTCCCCCGACTCAGGTCGAATAAATCTGGAAATTTTGTTAAATAAAAGAAGTTAATCAATGACCATATAGAAATATAGAATAACAATGAAGAAAGAAATACAATGTTGAGGAAACATAATTATAAGTTAGTATAAAACACATAGAGTCATTTGGAGGCCTGTTAGGCAGGGGTGTAATCGTAAAAACAACAGAGGATGTACGCTCTAAGCAGAGATTATATTATATAGTGTGTATACTATAACTTTCTTGAAGCCGAAGTTCGAATTATGGAAAATTATGAAATGAAAACATGCTTAATATGGTACTATTACAAAGGAATTAATATTAGTTTTTTTTTTATTTACTTCGTCTGTTATCATTATAATATGACCTAATATTAAATTAGAATGTATAAATACATAAACTAATTAAAAGATTAGAAACAAGCACAATGAAAGAAAAAGTTTAAGCATCACTGATGTACAGATGGGGCATTAAGAAAGTGTATATCAAATGTATTGGGTTATATGTATCCTCGTTCGGAAGAAATTTCACAAAAATCAAAGGAAGAAAGTTATTCAAATGATCTGAAATCCGTGAGAAAGAAAAGAAAAATGAAAAATCGGAATTCTCGTTAGTTCGAATTAAGCGAAGTCAAGAGAAAATGAGTTCGAATTAATGAAAATTTTTAACGTTATTCTGCCATTGAAAATTTCGAGACTTCATGTTTAGTTCCAATTAAGCGAAGATCCGAATTATACGATTTCGAATTAACGAGAGCCGACTGTATATGTTTAGAAAACGACCTCCGATATTTGGATCTAAATGACTTAACTTTTGAAAAACCATAAAAGCGTAAGACTTAAAAAATATATTTTTTACTGTAGCCTTTTTTTGCAAATATAAATTGCCCATTTAGATACTTATTTTGTATTTTTCTTTTTTTTTTCCACAGTATTTATCTTAAAAATGCATCAGATGAACTCGTGAAGCCTACATCCGTCCGATCGGATTCATTAACTGCCGTTAATGGAGCGTTTGTTACTCGTTACTGTTGCCACGGTAACATAGTGTAATAGTACATTTAACTGGCAAGAGTCGCACTTCATTTTTTCCCTTCTCGTGAGATAATCTTCATCCAAATATTTGTATTCATCTTACAGTAACTGCCTACGTTTAGAGTTTTTTTTTTTTGGAGGGGGGGGGGGGGCTGTGAAAATATAACGTTATACACTCAAACCTCGTTAACATGAACACGCTTAACGTGAATTACTTTTAACATGAATTGTTTTCACAGTCCCCTATAAAGATGAATATAAAGATTTGATACTGATAACATGAATTACTGTTACCATGAACAAAATTTTGATTCTTCTTGAGGCTTATGTTAAGGAGGTTCGACTGTATTATTTTTGGAAATTTTGGACCCCCCCCCCCCTCCCGCTGGTGATGATATCGTTATCAAGTTGTATTTTTTGATTATTATTATTTCTAATTTTTTTTTTTTTTTTTTGGAAGTGATATACAAAACTGGTTACATTTATATTTTGCCTATTTATATGATACAAATAAAAAGAAGCCAATAAAATGCCACCATGTATATGAAAAAACTTTATATTAAACAACGCTTAAAATAAATAGTTACTATTTAAAAGAGTTTTATAATAGATTTTTGTTACATAATTCATTTAGCAGTAATAAATCTTGTTACACTTGTCCCGAACAGAGGAAGAGTGGGGGGCAGATAGAAATTCTTATCAACAAAAGAAGATGTCAATTTTCTTTCTTTTTCGCTTTTTTTATTAGTAATCGCAAGCTTCAGTTCATATATACTTAACATATGGTTTCTCAAACTGTGATTATGTATGCAGACACATATGAAGATGAAATAAGAATTTCAAACGTTGGGGTATTCCATATTTTAGAATTAAATATTTTTATAATAATTTAGTGATTTTAATAATAAATTTGTATTTTCATAAAAATAGATAACAGGCTAAAAAAAGAGAACATGCTATTTTTACCAAAGACCACGTTACAAATAAAAAAATAAAACTTTCATTGGACGAAAAATGATTCGATATCAAAAGACAACCCCTCCTCCCCCAAGAGATATCTTACCGATATCATATTCCAGACTCCCCTCCCCCCTAAAATGAAAACGTTACATTGGGACAGCCCCTTATGTGCAATATTGAATAAATAAACGTATTTCTCTTTTAATTGGTAAACAGAACAATGAAAAAAACATAAAATCCCAACAGTACCTTTTTAACTTTTTTAAGAATATTTTTACAATTCTTTTGGGCAGAATTTCATACTTATACCATGAATGATACATTCATTTCAACTAAATATACAGTGTATTTCATAAAAGATGGGTAAAAACTTAAGAAGTGATAGAACACATCCAAACGAACAACTTTCATCAAAGAATGCATGGTCGAGAATAAAACTCAAAGAGGCTAAAGAGCGCCGAACATGATGTTGTTATACGAGAAGAAAAAACACAAAGAACGAACAAGTGACAACTGCTTATTGGAAGATTGCTCTCCGTATAATCGTTGAGCCTCTAAGCCATTTTCATTTACAGTGTTCCGTAGATAAAATTCAAATAAACTTTATCTCTATTTAGGGGAAAGTGGACATTAGTTTTTTTTTTCATCATAGCACTATGAAATTTCAACAAAAGCATATAGAACACCTTCAAAAAACTCTCCAATCTTATTAATTTTTTTAAATAGAAAAAATTAAATTTTTAAACGAAATTTTAAAATGCTCCTCGTGTCTTAATTTTTGAGATATTTTCTTGCTTTTGCATTTTTATCACTTAAAACTGTTATAAACAAATTTGTGTAAGATTTTTTTTAATCTCTTGAATAGTTAATATTTTACAGATTTTTTTTCTAAATTCCATATCGATTTTCATCAAAATTTTACCTTTTAATAAGTAAAAATCAAATTTGACTATCTTAATGAAGACGTATTTTAAAAAGCTTGTACAATTACTTTTTAAACAATATCTAGGTACTTCCTTATCAATTTCATAAATATTGATCAAAAGTTATGTCGCAAGAAGCATTTCAAAAGTTTAAAAACGCTGAAAAATTAGTTTTGAGAAAAATAGATTTAAAATACATAAATACACTTATCTTTATTGTTTACTTCTTAAAACCGTCACAAATGATATTTTAATAAGAAAAACAGTTTTAGTATTATTATACCAATGAAATAGACCTTTTTTGCGACGATTGTGCTTAGATAAAGGTGCAACATCTTCCGGTTGCGTTCGTATCCTGATTGACATTGTCACACACAGATCATAGACTTTTATGTATTATAGCCCAGTAAGCAGGAGTTTAACCTCGGAATGAAAGACAGCAAGCTGAAAATTTGCGAAAAAGCTTCGTTCTGGCAGTTTAAAAGTTACCTGAAAAGTCTCATAAAATTTCATGTATGCGTCGTCAGATATTCAGTATCAAAAAGTCACGAAAATCCCTTTTTACTTACCCATCATACGTAGTATAGGGTAAGTCTTGCAATCGTTTTGAAAATCGAAAATTTTTTTTGACGGATTTACACGTTTTAGATAGTGGAGATTGCGAAAAACATATTTTTAGAAATTTTTTTTTTGCCGTCCGTCTGTCTGTCTGACTGTAAACGCTCTATCTCCCGAACAAATTGAGATAGAGACTTGAAATTTTGTATGTAGGTAGTATGTAAGAATGGGACGAACCCTATTTAATATCAGCAACCTCGATTATCCGGAACTATTTTTTTCGGACTCTCGAAAAATTCGTTCTGATGAAAGATATATAAAAATTTTCGAATTTTTTTGTTCTAAGGAATGGGCGTAAAAGGCAATAAAATAACACACATTTTGCATATAGAACGAAGTCGATCGGATTATTAGTTACCGAGATATTTGTAATCTTGTTTTCCACATTCTACGATTTTTCATGACCCTGTATTTCATTCAAATTTCAATTCAGAAGTATATTTTAATTGGAAATGAGACGCTTAATCCGACGCAGTTAATTGTTAGTTAATAGAACTATTATTTTTGGAGTTATAAGGATGTTTCTTTTACGCAGTTCGGTACTACTTGAGTCGTTTGGCGTTTTATATAATTTGTCGAAATTGGTACATCAGCAGTTCTTTAATATAGCATTACTATCTATATTAACAATATTTAAATTTTTTTCTGAATTGCAATGCATTGTATAAATATTTTCACATGTTTTATTTTCATATACATATCCATGATGGGTAAGTATTACGGTGGCCCCCAACGACTAGTTTGATTTTATCTCGTAAACTGTACATTGTATTGTAAAAAACTCAACTACAAAATTAAAGCAGAAGAAATTTCATGTAAAATTCATGGATTAATTTTCTGACAAATGGGTTTGGCGCTAGAACGCGTTGGAGAAAAGCAAATTTTTCACCTCTTGGCCAATACCTCGAGCATCTTCAATTTCTTAGAAAATATGCATTCTTATCAAAAAGAGAAAAAAAACATTTACAAAATTGACAACCTGAAGTGGACATAAGAAGGCCAGGGGAAAATTAAACAATGTTTCTATACATCATTTTCTTTACATTAAAACACTGATAAACTTTAATTGATTCTTTTAGATTAATTTAATAGATGAAGAACAATACTGATAACAAATCTTTGGATGCAATTCCAGGAAAATAATTTTTTCGTTAGTTTAATGTACGATACACTCAGTTACGTAAAATTATTTTTACATATTTCATTGAAATTGTGTGAAAATGCTTACTATATTATTCAATGTGTTTTGAACTAGAATATAAAACTCTTTGTGATAATGTGCGTGTAATTATTTCACAGGCGTCAAACATAAAAAAATTGATAATTCTTTATTAAAAAAATGTAATTTTTTTTTAAATATTTCATTTAATTTTGAAGATATTGTAAAACACTTAATTCATTCTACAACTTCGTGTAATAGCAGTATATAATACAAAGGGTATTGAAACATTTTTAGTCGATTTAAGTGTACGCCGTTTGGCGTAAGCAAAAAATTTTGCTAAAGAATGAAAAAAAATAATGTTATAATGATTTAAAATTAGTTTTGCATTCTATTCTGTATAACAATAGATTCTTGCTCCATTATAGCTGTGAATTGTGGTTTTGGGTTCTCAAACGACCTCATTGACTAATAAAGCTTCGGTCAGCACTCTCTCACAGAATTTGAATGACCTATACAAAACCTAATCTATGCTTGTGTATTCGTTGACTACAACTTTTTTCCAAGCTAGCCTGGCAACAGTCTAAAATAACATAGAATCATTTCAGCTGCGATACGGGGAAAATATTCCGATCGAGCCACTGCCAACTTCATTAGAGGCCTAGGAAGCTCTTGGTTGTTGGGACGGAATTCATGACATGATATCATGCCTAACCAATCGGCAAAGAAAGATCTTGTTTGTAACGCCCCTCACTAGGACAATTTTCTCGCGGGGTTGAATAGACGGAGATTATGTCATTCATTCCGTTTTAAGATCCGCCCAAAAAAGCAAAAACTTCTGTGGCCTCTAATAAAGTTGGCCGTGATCGAGCTCCGTGAAATATAGCCGAATGTGTCGGCGTATGTAAGAGAATGGCCCCAAGTCCCCCTTACTTTTAAACTGTAACTATTAAATTGTATCATATAGCCTAGAAACATTAAATGTTATTTACTATAACCCCTGGATCTTCTCATTTACATATTTATACAAAGCACTTTATTTTATAACAATATTACTCACAGAAACAATCAATGATAAAAAGTTAATTAAATCCAATTGATTTTTTAAATCATCAGATTATAAAATATTCACCTTTTATATAAACATTTTAATGACAATTTTAATTTTTCTTAAGAAAGGTGTTATGGTAAAAATAAAATACATTGACATGTTTCGGAACCGTCAAATAAGTTCCATAGTCATAATATAAATAAAACAAAATTTCAAAATATTTCTCGGACAATGCAAATGACACGCGACAATAAGATATAAATAACAACAACAACAAAAAAAAAACACGCGCTCTATTGCAAAAAATTAAATTAAAATATAGACCATGATCTAAACTTAACTAGAAATAAAAATTTCAAACTATTTCACGGTCAATACAAATGACACGCGACAAAGAGATATAAAAACATCAAAAAACACGCGCGCTATTGTAAAAAATTAAATTAAAATAAAAATAGACCATGATCAAAGGAAATTCCAACTTGGTTCATCCCATTCAAGCCCTCACGAGGAATTTATTCATTAAATTTAACCATAACTTAGGAATGGACTTAGGAATTTTGAAATTTTGTTTTATTTATATTATGACTATGGAACTTATTTGACGGTTCCGAAACATGTCAATGTATTTTATTTTTACTATAACACCTTTCTTAAGAAAAATTAAAATTGTTATTGAAACAATCAATATTGAAAATGTGGTGCATATTTATTCATTTTACATTATTTACGTATTTACAACGAAAGGGCATCCTTTTAAACTACATTTTTAGTTGAACTCTGTGTTCCTTGAACCATGTATCTCGGCTCCTATTGGGAATTTCTGGAAAATTTTCAAGTTTTGAAAGCTAATTTTTTCGTCAATTGTCACCAAAATTTCGCCAAATAATGTCAATTTCGACGACATTATTTCTTTTGGGACGAAATATGTATTTTAGCAATGATAATAATCAAGGTCAATTTTCTCATCAAATTTTATAAAATGTTGCCAACTTTTCGACTTTGTTTGCAGCCAACTGCCCTTATTTTAACTTTCATTTCCCTTAAAATTTATTGTTAAGTAGTGGCCCCAAAATGATCTACTAATTGAATTTTCTAGAACATGTGTCTAGCCCAATGGTTTATTCGAAGCGGCGGGATAAAAAACTTTATCAAAATCGTTTGAATCTTTTTAAGTAAAATTTCTATACATAAAAACATACAGACACAAGACTTGCCCATATAATTATGTATGATTAGCTAATAGTTGAAATGCTCATGATATGATGAATTCAATAAATAATATTTAGTTTTGCTAACAATATAAAAATAACATACATGAAAAATCAAAAGTGCATTATCATTTGTTATTATTTGAAACAATTATTGATGTACAATGATTTCTTCTCTAATTTTGAAGATTTAAAAAATTCTTTTGCTAATGAAATGCCCATCAAGTATTTACATAATTATTTTCTCGAACATGTAACTAACCCAATGGTTTTCTTGTACTCCAAAACGGTGGGATATAAAATTTTATCAAAATCGTTTGAACCGTTGTAGGTAAAATTTTTATGCATACACACACATTGCATATCGACACAAGATTTGCCCATATAATAATATATGATTAGCTAATAGCTGGTATGTTTATGATATGATAAATTCAATATTCCATTTTTTCTTACAATATAAAAATAATATACTTAAGTAGTCAAAAATGCATTATCATATGTTATTATTTTAAACAATCATTGAAATACAATAATTTCTTCCCTAATTTTGAAGATTTAAAATAATATTTTGCTAATGTAATACCCATCACGCATTCGCATATTTAATTCTCTCGAGCATGTAACTAGCCCAATGGTTTTCTTGACCCCAAAATGGTAGGATATAAAATTTTATCAAAATCATTTGAGCCTTTTTAAGTAAAACTTCTATATAGAAACACACAAAAACATACAAACATATAGACACAAGATTTGTCCGTATAATAATATATGATTAGCTAATAGTTGAAATTTTTATGATATGACAAATTGAATAAATTCAATATTCAATTTTATTTACAATAAAAAATAATATATATAAATAGTCAAAAATGCACTATCATATTTTATTATTATTTTAAACAATTATATATGTATAATGCTTTATTCTCCAATATTTTGAAGATTTAAAAAAATTCTTTTGTTAAATTTTATACAAAATTGGGAATACAAAAATTCTTTCGTATTCCCAACAAGCATTTACATAATTATTTTTATTGCAATAACAAAGTTAGCAGTTTAATCTAATATTTAATGGTCAAAAAAGCATTATAACATGTTTTATTTTAAACAATTATTGATGTATAAGGATCTTTCCCCAATTTTGAAGATATAAAAAATTCTTTTGTTAATGAAATACCCATCAAGCACTTGCATAATTATTTTTATTGCAATAACAAACTTAGCAGTCTGAACTAACATTTAAATGTCAAAAAAGCAATATCATATGTTTTATTTTAAACAATTATTGATGTATAAGGATTTTTCCCCAATTTTGAAGATATAAAAAATTCTTTTGTTAATGAAATACCCATCAAGCACTTGCATAATTATTTTTATTGCAATAACAAACTTAGCAGTCTGAACTAACATTTAAATGTCAAAAAAGCAATATCATATGTTTTATTTTAAACAATTATTGATGTATAAGGATTTTTCCCCAATTTTGAAGATATAAAAAATTCTATTGTTAATGAAATACCCATCAAGCACTTGCATAATTATTTTTATTGCAATAACAAACTTAGCAGTCTGAACTAACATTTAAATGTCAAAAAAGCAATATCATATGTTTTATTTTAAACAATTATTGATGTATAAGGATTTTTCCCCAATTTTGAAGATATAAAAAATTCTTTTGTTAATGAAATACCCATCAAGCACTTGCATAATTATTTTTATTGCAATAACAAACTTAGCAGTCTGAACTAACATTTAAATGTCAAAAAAGCATTATAACATGTTTTATTTTAAACAATTATTGATGTATAAGGATCTTTCCAGAATTTTGAAGAAATAAAAAATTCTTTTGTTAATGAAATACCCATCAAGCACTTGCATAGTTATTTTTATTGCAATAACAAACTTAGCAGTCTGAACTAACATTTAAATGTCAAAAAAGCAATATCATATGTTTTATTTTAAACAATTATTGATGTATAAGGATTTTTCCCCAATTTTGAAGATATAGAAAATTCTTTTGTTAATGAAATACCCATCAAGCACTTGCATAATTATTTTTATTGCAATAACAAACTTAGCAGTCTGAACTAACATTTAAATGTCAAAAAAGCAATATCATATGTTATTATTATTCTAAACAATTATTGATATATAATGATTTCTTTTCTAATTTTGAAGATTCAAAAATTCTTTCGTTAATGAAATACCCATCAAGTATTTACATAATTATTTTTATTACAATAATAAAGTTTGCAACTAACATTTAATGGTTAAAAAAGCATTATTATATGTTATTACTATTTAAACAATTATTGATGCATAATGATTTTTTCTCTAATTTTAAAAAATTAAAAAATTCTTCTGTTCAGCACTCATTCTTTTGTTCAAAACTCATCAAGCACATGCATAGTTATTTTTATTACAATAATAAAATTAGAAGTCTAAACTAACATTTAATATTCAAAAACATGTTCATCGCGTATTATTTTACATCTTTAAAACATCAAAAATATTTCCAGAATATGAATTATTTATTCGTTTAAAATGCCGAAAAGGCACAAATTAAATATTATCGTAATCAAAGTATCTTATAAAAGAAAAAAAATGTAAAAGGTGAATAACCTTACTCTTAAGCTTCGAGGTTTAAATGTTAAGTAATTACATCCAAAAGGATTATATAGTGGGGGATAAATTACTCAGATATAAAAAGGGATATTTTTTCATGTATTGCTTTTAAATGAAAGCGATTGCAACTAATTATAAGGATTATTTTCAAACTTTGCTGGATTTAGTTCATAAATGCGAGAATCGATGTTACTAAGTAAGTTAAACAAAATTTTGAATTTCACATTTTTACTTTTATTATAAAGTTAAAGGACAGCTGTTATGTCATTTAATACATTTCTTATTATAATTATACTTTTTATTATATTCATTCTAGTTCACTACTATAAGTTTACTAAGTAATTATATTAGTTTAGTGTATTTTATTTTATATAAAGTGAAGAAAGCTTTCATGTTGAGAATTAAAGTACGTACAAGCAATTTTTATTATTAAAAGATGGTTACAGAAAACATTATGAAAGATATTTTTTTCTAGTGAAAAATATTTTACGAATTGACATTTTTTTTATTGAGAGAAAAAGTGTCTAGATCAAGAATTGAACCCAGAGTCTATGGCTTAAATTACTTATGACTACATAAACCGACAACAGTTCGGTACATTTCACTTTTTCACAGGGGAACCATTTTTGGTGCTACGCGCATCTGGCATGGAGACCTGGTGCATTTTACATCCCTATACATAAAAGTTAGAGAACCAATAAAAAAATATTCTTAAAATCATATTTTATGTATTTTTTATACTTTATTTTTTTATTATTGGATTTTTATTTGTTTATTTCACGCCAAATGTGAGATAAGTTGTCAAATATGGCACCATGAATTTTTCGCTTGCCTTGTTTTAAGGTTATGACACTTTAAATGTTTTTCTAAAAAAAAAAAAAAAAAAAAAAACAATAAAATAAAATAAAATAAACTAGGTTAATAGTTTGATAAGTGGCTTTTTAGAAAGCTATGCTGCTTCAAAATAAAAAAATATGACTTTAACTTAAAAATTTTGTCGATTCTCAAACTTACCAAAAGTGGTTCCCTTGTCAGACAAATTTGGTTACAACATCCGATCTGATCGACATGATTAAATTGCAATGCTTAATTTTAATATGAAGTTGTTGTTATTGATAGATTTATAATACTTATACTTTTATAACTTTCATTTCAGATTTTCATCAGACGTATCGAATAATCTCTTAGATGAAATGTTAGAAAAATATTATATTTCAAATGTGTTTTTAAGTATACTTCTTCATATAAATGGAAACACAAGTTTCATAGAATAAATAAAAATGAAAAAAAAAATAAATAAAACAAAAATCTAACAAAAACTATTAAGAAGTTTTAATATATTACTTTTTCACAAAAATAAAGCCTAAAAAATTATTGCAAGATAAAGAGTTAAGCAATAATGGAAAGTCAGGGACATTTTTTTTTTTTTTTTTTTGAGGAAAAAAAAGAGAGTGGGAAATATTTAAAAAAAAATATGTTAATTAGGTATTTTAACATTTTTTTTATATAAGTAACTCCTCATAATTGTACATAGTTACAAAAGAAGAAAAAAATATCAAAAAATTAACCTTAAAAATTGTTAACTTACTTAGTCTAATTCATTTGCCCTCAGAAATATCACGGGCGAAAGTTGCTGGCCACCCGACTTGGATGGACATTGGTCATTCTCTGTTCAGAAAACTTCGGGAGAAATTTCGGAATTCAGTCCGGTGCGCCCTCTAATGATTCAGATGTCATATTGGTGAGTTCTTTTCACTAACTGGGAGCTTTCTGACTGATAATTTGTGTTGCCAGATATACGGGTAATAAGCATTGTATTTATTTATGGGTGGCAATGCGGTGATACTTCTACACAAGTTTCTTGAAATATTACTATCAAAATTATTCCAGGGGATTTTTAGGAATATATTTTCATATAAATATGTTGAAACTTCTACTCTAAAAGCAAAAAAAAGTATATACAAGCATTGTTCACAACAAAATCGAAAAAAAAGGGAATACTTATTCTATTTAATCGCCAATCTATCGCCGCAAAATGCGAGAGTTATTCTTAGCCACTGAATTGTGTGATTTTCATTTAAAAATATGAATGCAGTTTTGAAATTGGGGAAGTTTTCAAACACTCTATTAGACGACTGTTCGAAACCTATTTTCAAATATGCTCATAGCTTGTAATTTAGAAGCGAAAACATGTTGAAGCATTGTTCATGATAAATTCGGGGGGAAGAAAAGGTACCTATTCTATTTTATCACCTAACTAGCGTAGAGAAATGCAAGAATTGTCCTGAGTCTCTGAATGATGGGATTTTCATTTCCAAATATAAATGCTGTTTTAAAATAGGGTTCCTATTTTAGACGATTGTTAGGAACATATTTTCAAATATTTCAACCAGTTTCGACCGGTTCCGAAAGCTAAAGTATTTTTTTTAGAAAAATCCGAAATCAAAATTGAAAAAGTAAAAACAAACCCGGTTGTAAATCATCCTCAGCTATCCTTGCAAAAAAAAGCATGTAAAAATAATAAAATTTTATCAAGATATTTGAAAATAACGTTCCCATAGACGTAACATTATCATCCGGGTCTTTTTGAGCGTGTCGAGTGACATATTAAGGCAATCCAAATTTAAGAGCTTTAAAAAGGTAAATAATCTACAAATTCTCTCATTTTTTTGTTGTAAAAGATTTAAATTAAAGACTTATCAAATTTCTCACTTGCTTGGTCACACTGTCTTGAACGCATTTTGAAAACTCAAGTGAAAATAACATTTATTTTATGAGATAATCAGCTTCGATGCTGCCATTTATTCGTTTGCTTCAAACGGAAAAAAAAAAAAAAAAAAAAAAAAAAAAAAAAAAACATTCAGCTATTAAAAAAAAGAAAAAGGTTATACTTAAACAATTATAAGAAAAAGAACAGAGGTCCCCAAATGCGGACCCAGAGATCGAAGAAGATAATTAATTGTTAAGGAGATAGTTTACGTCAAAATTGATCAAAAAATGAATTTTTGTTTTTAAATTATATATATAAAACCCCTCCGTGTATAACAATTCCGGGGTCAACCTATCCACGAGAAAAAGAAACTCATTCACCAATGAAAAAGTTTCATAGTCGCAATGGAACGTTCTCATTGGTCAGATTTACAGTGGGAGCTGTACATGACGTCACTACATTTTACTTCGCTTTGAAATCTTTCCACGATTTCAAAAAGTACACTGTTAAAATTTTGATCCATTTTCTGCAGCGGCACGCCACAGCTTTTATAGAATATCTCTTTTATGACCAATGAGAAAATGCTCCATAACACAGTAAAGTAACCGTTTTCTATAAAAGAGGTGGAGTGATGCTATAGCAAATGAGTAAAATTTTTTACAGTGTATATTTAATTAAAACCTTTTATTAAAGGAAAGCGAAGGTGCGTTTTAAATGCAATATTGTTAAAATTTTTATATTCGGGTTGTTTTATTTTTTTTTTCTTTACAGCCGTGAATGACTCTTGAGAATTTCAAATCTATAAAAACCTTGTGAAAAGTTACCTCCGATTTTAAAGGCAATCTATTTTCTGGCCAATGAAACCGTTCCATAGTTGTAACGGAGCTTTCTCAATGGTCAGATTTACAGTGGGAGCTGTAAATGACGTCACTACATTTTACTTCGCTTTGAAATCTTTTCACGATTTCAAAAACACTATTTAATTAAAACTTTTTATTTAAGAAAACCGCGGATGCGTTTTAAATTTCATTATAATCCCCACCCCCATCTACCAGATAGTTTTGCTATAGTTTTAAATGCAGATTTCTGTTGAAATTTTCTTTCTTTCTTTCTTTTCTTCTTCTTTTTTTTTTTTTTTTTGTTAGATTTTTCCCTTTCTAAGTTTAATCGCTGTATTTATCAAAATTGTTTCAGCCTAAAGTGGCTATGATTGGCCACAGTTGTTGTAATTTTTTATCATCCTTTAAAAATGCAAACACGTCATTTTGATGGGCTATCTTCTAGTATTAAATAAAAGTCTATTTAATTCTAAATATCTTGAGACCTCATTTTAATTTGTATGGGAGATATTGTGAATTTTGTTAATACACCCAGCGTAATCACCCACACAAATGAAAAATTTTAACGGCTTTTTCTCCATGTCCATATTTTTATATTTTAAAAAAGCTAAGTCTTTTTATTTATTTTATCTATTTCCTTTTATTTATTTATTTATTTTTCGCATTGGAGATAGATATTTTAAATTTTTTTACATGTTTTTTATTTTATACGTGATGAAATAATTTTGTACATACTCTGGATTATACACACCCAGAAAAGGGTTTAGGTTTAGGTTTATTTTTGTCGTCCGATTATCTACACTTGGGATATAGGAACAGGGGGGGAGTGCCCTTCGTGGGGAATCTTTCTAAGGGAACCTAACCCATATTTACGCAAGGTTCGAAGAAAACCACAAAACTCCGAACGGTTAGGCCGACAGCCGCGATTGAGTTCGAACTCAGCACCTGCCGTCTACCAGTTGAGAGGTCAGAAACTCTCGGCCACTGGTGGGGCCCCAGAAAAGGGAATTGATTAAAACTACAAAACATGTTTTGTTGAATACATTTTGATTACTTTAAGCGAATTTTTAAATTTAAATAAAAAATAGATTTTGTGATCAGACAAAAAAATATTGTTAACACTCTTATAAATTTTTAACAAAATTTCACCAATTTTATTTGAGTCTTACTAAAGTTTTGTATTTTCAATTTGTAATTCCAACAAAATTTTGTTGTTTTTGCAAAATATAAATTGGGTGCAGTAGCCATAACTCTCTCACGAAATTTTATTTAATTGACTTACATATCTATAAAGGATTAATATAATTTTTAGATAATAAAAACTTTTCAAATTGAGACGGATTGATGACGTTATTATTACGTTATTATGGATATCGGATAAAAATTGTGGTCGAAAAATTGCGAAAAAAAAAAAAAAAAAAATTCAACAATATTTTTTTGCATATTCAAACAAAATTTCCATTAACCCATATTTAAACGAAAAGATTTGTTGGACCAAACAAGCTTTTGTTGATTTAATAAAAT
The DNA here is from genome assembly GCA_964019185.1 of Maratus speculifer. Taxonomy (NCBI): domain Eukaryota; kingdom Metazoa; phylum Arthropoda; class Arachnida; order Araneae; family Salticidae; genus Maratus; species Maratus speculifer. The sequence goes on from OZ025302.1 coordinate 90,888,820, forward strand.
TTTTTCAGGGGTATGTGATAAATCTGCGTATGGAATTAATCTTCACGGTATTTATTTATTTATTTTTGTGTGTATATATAAAAGTATATGAAGATGTGTTGCATTTCATTGCTTTACACCCCACATGCCAGTGAAAAAATTAAATTAAATGCAATATTAGATGTATCTAAAAATACATGAGCAGTCTTATAAAATACACATTTGGAAAAAAAAACATAAAGGGAAAAAATATTATTAAAGTAATAGGGATTTTTTAAATTCAAATTTTCTTAAACTTTTTTTTAAATCTTAATTAATTATGTAGTTACTTATTTATTATGTGTTTTTTTTTTTTTTTTTTTTTTTTTTTTTTCTGCAAAATGTACTTTTAGTTGAACATTGAAATGGAACGAGCTGACTGTTTGAACCACATTTTTTAATGTAAAAAAAATGTTAAAAAAGTAAACCGTCTCCTTAAATCTTTTATGTAACAAAAAACTACCATTAAATACTTATAAATAGTAAGTATTTGTTAAAATGCTATTTGATATAAAATTATTTCATATACGTATTACAGTAATATTTTATTAGCTTGTTATGTTCATTTAAATCAGTAAAGTTATGCGAATGATAAGTGTTTGACCATACTTATTTTACTGTAATCGTATAAAAGAAAAAAAAGCGGGAGGGGGATATAATTATAAAAAGAATTTTTAGATACTGACAACGATTTCATTAGGGGAAGGGGGAGTGTTTGAGGAATAACAGTGTAATATCATAAAGGTATCTAACAAGGAAGGTCTCCATTGGGGGCATACTCAGAATTTTTTGAAAAAAAATACGAATTAAACTACTCATGTAAGTAATAAAGGATCAGTGAAAATTAGCGGGGGAATTACATTATTAGATATGCAAAAAAATAAAATAGTTTGGAGCAATTGGCGTGAAAAGCTGAAAGCGACGCGGGATTTGGCGAGCAGTGCATTTCCTCGCCAAAAGCAGCGATTTTAACGAATCTGAAAATTGGTTTTAATTGACTTCACTGTTAAAAATCTGCAGCATTTACTGCAACTCACTCCACTACTTTTATAGAATATCTCTCTTCTAACCAATAAGAATGCTCCATAGCACGGTGAATTGACCGTTTTCTATAAAAGCGGTGGAGTGACGCTGCAGGAAATGGTACAGATGTGTTATAGCTTGTGCAATATTGCATTTTGTTGCAACACACTCCACCGCTTGTATATAATATTTCTATTCCAACCAATGAGAAAGCTCCATTTCACGGCCAAGTAACCGTTTTCTATACAAGCAAGAGAGTCCGCTGCAACAAAATGCAGCAGATTTTTAACAGTGTATTTTTCAATTTGGAACATTTTTAATCAATTTAAATTGTGTTTTAAATGATAAAATATATTAATTTCATTTTGTTATAAGTACATATAAAAGTATATGACAAAATTACACTTAAAGTAAAGTAAAAATGCAAAACTAAAATTACTTAAACTAAACTTATTTAAATAAATTGAACATAGAAAGATTTTTCTTTAAAAAAGTATTCGAAGAGTAAAAGCGTATTTTTCAAAATTTCGTTTTTTCGCCAACCGGAGATAAATCGCCAAATAAACGAAATTTTTATTATTTTTTTACGGACGTTATAAGGAGGTTCCGCCGAAATTTTTTTTATAAACATATATAACTATATGAGAAGAACATTCTGTAATTTTTTCAGATTTTTCTGAGTATGCCCGTATGGAGACCTTCCTTGTAAGTAGTATCTAAATTGGTAAAGAGGGGTTAATGTTATATACGTACAGACAGGCCCGTAGCCAGGATTTCCTTTCGGGAGGGGCTCAATCCTAGATTTTTTTTATATCAATTAATTGACAATCAGAGTATATTTACGAGAGTTAGAGCAAAGATAGGCAGTCGCGAGAAAGACAACTCAAATTCATAAACTTAAAAAATACATATGTTAAAAATCGTTTTTTTTCCCTGGGCTTCTATGGGCTCAATTTCAATAGAAAGTGCTTTATTCAACGTAGATTACGATTCAACTAATTTCTGTATTATGAAAGTTTGTCATAGATTTCAGTACAGACACTCTGATATGATGAAAATGACATTCTTTCACAATACAAATTCAAAGCAGGAAATGTTAGTTTGTTTTATAAGAAATTTTGTCTGTATTTCAACACAGTATAATCAATTTTATAATCTATTATGAGCATTTTTCTTTAATTAATTTAAATATTTCAATTTATTTATTCAATATATATATATATATATATGTATAAATATTTATCATAATATACATATTTACTTAAGTGAAAATTTTCTGTAAGGTCTGAATTACTCAGCTGGTTCCCTCCGTATTTTTTTTTTTTTTTTTTTTTTTTTACACATATAAATGTGTTTTTGTAAATAAAAATATATTTTCTACAGCAGAAATTTTCCTAAAAAGTATTCTGAATTACTCAGCTGGCTCCATCTAGTGAGCTACTAGTGAGTCTTATTCTGTCTAACTTCGAAATAAAAATAACTTCCCTTTATATCCCCAAGATAAACACTTGAAGAGGGATTAGCTTTTTTATATCAAGATATTATAATTAGCCCTTTTATTTACCTATGATCTTAGAACAAATCCCGTAGCCGATCAAGTATCTATTTGAAGAGAATAGAAAGAATATATCAAGGTGAGTAATGCAAATAAGGAATAAAAAAGATACGATTAACTAGAAATGAAAATCGTGCATTGCGAATAAATTATAGAACATTTTCAATCTTCCGATTTTGCATTAAAATACAAGTTTTCTTGTACTTTTACCACGATCTACTATTTTCAATATCTCTTAAGAGTGTATTCCATTCCAAATTGCGCCCCACCAGTAGCCGGAGGTTCTGACCTCTCAACTGGTAGACAACAGGGGTTGGGTTCGAACCTAATCGCGGCCGGTGGCCTAATCGTTCGGAGCTTTCGTGGTTTTCTTCGGGCCTTGCGTAAATACAGGTTAGGTTCCCTTAGAAAGACCCCCCACGAAGGGAACCCCCCGCCCCAGGGCCTATATCCCTAGACTAATCGGCCGACACAAAATAAACCAAACTAAACCAATCTAAATTGTTTATTTTCTGATTTATTTTTAAACTCATTTTTGTTCCAAATGCATCAGACTGGCAAATTATCTTATTTAGAATCTACATGATGTGCCGTGTTTGTCGATTTTTTTATAAATGCAGAAAATATTGTAAAAAATTATGTCAAAGTCGGCGAGAGTTTTCGAACTGATTTTTTCCGAAGCGTGAATTCTGGGAACGAAAAAATGGTCATACTGAGTAAATAATTGTTTATAAATCAAATTTGAGCGAAAAATGAAATTTCGCGGCCTCTTATACATCTCTTCAAAAATCACCTGAGCAAGTTTCGTGTTTTTACTTTTAAAAATGAGTCTGATAATGTCTCAGAAAATTTCGAGATGTTGAGATTGGAAAAATATTTTTTTCGAATGCATCCTTAAGGTTTCAATCAACATAAATAGTAGCGTAGGAAAAAAAAAATACACACACGCACATACATATATATCAACGAAAAGTAGTCAGATAAAATAGTCAAGCAAAAAAGACCCGCTCGCTAATGCTAACCCTATAGAAGAAATTTATGTCGCGTTTGCATTTCAATATTTTTAAATGATTTATTTCATTTATTTGTATATTTATTTTATTTATTTATTTATTTATTTTTGCATTGGATAGCTGAAGTCAATCTGTACGAAGGCCGTTTTTTTACTTTTACGATTTTGGTTGCATAAAAAAATATGAGGATGATTATACTTTCGAAACCGATTCCGAAAATGAAAATATTCTTCTTAAAAATGCCTATGAACCTAATGCAAAAGTAAAGAAGGGCCTTTGTACATATCGATCTAATCTGTACAATGTAAAAATCCCTGTCGGCTGGGCCTATAGGCGGAGGTAGATTTCGACGAATGCTCATTTCAAAAAAAAAAAAAAAAAAAAATATATATATATATATATATGATTAGAGATAAACCCAGTTTAATAACTTCATTTGGCCGTTTATGAAAAAATTTTTATTTCATTTTTCTGCAAAAACTGGTTTTATCAGAATCGTCTTAAGAAAAATTCAGCTGAAATGCCCATTATGACAACATATTTTGAAATAGATTTTAAATTTATTAAAAAAACGACCAAAACAGTACTTTATACAGTTCCTAAATAACAAAAAAATGTCAGTTGAAAGCATTTGAGAAAAAAATTGAATTTAAAAATGAGTCATAAAATAACCGATTTGTTGTTTGAATACATCCTTAATTCTTTAATCATGATTGCTTCGGAAAATTTTGTGCGAAATACTCACTTTGACAGTATTTTTAAAAATATATTCTATCTTTATCAAAAAACTGGCCAATGCGTCACAGTATATAGTTCCTAAATAAGAGGATCTGTAAATTGGATGCATTTGAGAGCGAAAATGGATTTTAAAACGAGTCATAAAAAACGCAATTTGCTATGTGAAAACTTCCTTAAATTTTCAAATCTCGAAAACTTTGGGAAATTCTGTTCAAAATACTCTTTTTGGTAGCCTTTTTCAAAATATATTCTGTCTTTATCAAAAACCGATCAATGCATCACATTATATAGTTCCTAAATAAGAGGATCTGTAAATTGGATGCATTTGAGAGCGAAAATGGATTTTAAAACGAGTCATAAAAAACGCAATTTGCTATGTGAAAACTTCCTTAAATTTTCAAATCTCGAAAACTTTGGGAAATTCTGTTCAAAATACTCTTTTTGGTAGCCTTTTTCAAAATATATTCTGTCTTTATCAAAAACCGATCAATGCATCACATTATATAGTTCCTAAATAAGAGGATCTGTAAATTGGATGCATTTGAGAGCAAAAATGGATTTAAAAACGAGTCAGAAAAAAACGCAATTTCTTATTTGAACACTTCCTTAAATTTTCAGTCACGATGATTTCTGAAAATTCTGTTCAAAATACCCTTTTTGGTAGCCTTTTTTGAAATATATTCTGTCTTTATCAGAAAACTGACCAATGCGTCACTTTATACAGTTTCTAAATAAGAGGATCTACCATTTGGATGCGTTTAAAATCAAAAATGAATTTAAAAATGATTCAGAATATAAGCAGTTTGGATTTGAGGTTTTTTCTCCAACTCCTATTTTTGTTTAATTTCTTTTTGCTATACGAATTGGTCCTATGAAAAACTTGTCAATATAAAAGTTAATATAAAAGAAGATGTAAAATAGATTTAATCAGATTTGATATCTTAAAAATTGACGGAGTTATGGATTTTTCGCTTTTTTCAGCGCCCTTTTTCTTTTCGTTTTTAATTTTTTTCATCGGTAAAAATTGGTCCTATCAAAAACTTGTAAATGCAAAAGTTTTAGATAATTTTAAGGACATTTATAAAAAATTTAGTTGGACTTGATATCTTGAAAATTGACGAAGTTATGAAATTTTTTCTCTCAAAATCCTTGTTTTTTTCGCCCCTTGAGCCCACTTCTAAATTTATCAAAAATCTGTCATGTATATACTTTTGGCCCATTTTTAAGAAGTAATATAAACTTTAAACCGATTCAATATCTACTTTAATTAAGAAGTTATGGCGTTTTTTCGGTTTTCACAAAAACGCCCCCTATTCCGACCCCCTTTGTCCGATTTTGCCCATTAACGAACTCAGCCAAGATTTTTTCCCCATTGATTTTATGTACCAGTTTGGTGGAGATTGGTGAAGAATTATAGAAGTTATCGTGTCCATAAAAAAGTGAGATATATATATATATATATGTATATATATATATAGATAGATAGATAGATATAAACTGGTGCGATTGCAATAGGTAGTTTTTCTTACGAAATCTACCTAAAAGAAAAAAAAAACATTTTAAAATACTGAAATGCAACCGAGATATCTTTTTAAACTTTTTCCAAAAAATAAACATTTAGTGAGCGAGTCTTTTGACTGAAGTAGCCTCTTAAGCCTCCTCTCCATTTAAAAAGAAATTGAACAATAATATTAAATAAAATATATATGAAAATAACAAATCTTTAAAACTATTTTCAATGTACACTAATGAGAGAACAAAATGAATTTAGAAGAACGATTAATATATAATCGTTTTTTCTTTCATGGATCTTACTTTTTATCACACAGATATGAAGTGTTGTATTTGGTGAATATTACAAAATATCATATTTTGATCATCTGACAAGGAAGGTCTTCGTACTGGGCATACTCAGTATATGTTGAAAAAAAATGCTAGTGAAACTACTTACATATTTAATAAAAGAAACGTATACGTGCCGCAAAAAGGCTTAAGAATCGTTGTTAATTCCCACCTGTAAAATTATACTGTAAAATTTACTTTATTTAATCGGAACACTTTCTCGATTTAAGAGGACACAAATTTTTGTTTTTAAATATCGGTGACAAAACATTAAAAATTTCGTAAAAGGCTCCCATCGCGTGTGTGCCTTACCTTCGGTCACTATTTTTGAAAGATATGAAATTTTTTATTAAACACATGTGGTTTTAGTTAAAACAGGGAATAAAACAATGAATTCATATAAACTTTTAACAGAATTTGGTACAACTTGGTTATCCCGTCGACCAATTTCGCCAAATTGTACAAATCGTCAAAATAATAGCCAAATTTTACATATTGATATAATTTTTATTTTAAAAACCGAAAAAAGAAATGATTAGTAGAATATTAATAAAAATACAAATAAAAAGTCGAAATAAAAATCACTTAATGAGTTTTAAACACGTCTATTTAATGCCATTGAATGTGACATTCACGGTCATGAATTATTGGCATTTAATCTTATAGTTTGGCGACAGTTTTTTGGTCGATGGGATAACCAAGTAGTACCCAGAATTTTAATTAACTTTTTTAATTTAAGCACTATTTTGTCAAATATTAGTAAAGATTATTGGACTATTTTGTCAAATATTAGTAATTTCATCTATACCAAATCTTCCATAGCGAAATCTATTTAATCTATTTATTTATTTTTAATTTCAAAAATATATTATCAAGCTACTTACCTGTATTATGAAACAAAAGATTTCCAATATTTCTTATCCCTTACTAACATATACAGAATTTAGTATACTAAACATAATTTTTTATGCGTATTTTCAAATAAAAATAGTTATTAAATTAATATGTACAAATTTGCAAGCTGTATTTTGCTTCATAACATACACTATTAAAAATCTTTTCCTAATTCGAACCAAATTTTTATGCTGAATAGCTGCCACTGTAAGATGGTAAATAAATCTTGAACCAATATTCGGAGCTCCTATTGAAGCATGGCTCCAATAATTGGAACGAGGTTTGAAGTAGAAAACTCCAAATGTTGGGACAAGATTTCAACATCTGATGGTGACAACTACTAAGTACCAAAATTTGGTTCAAACTTGAGCAAAATTTTTAACAGTGTACCATTAAATGGGCAAAACCTTGTTACGAAATTTTAAATGAATATCTTTAAAAAAAATAAGAAATTATGTTTCTCACAGTCAAAATTAGTTTTCCACAAAAATGTAATTTAAGATTTTGATATAGCACAAAAAATTATGTATAAATTTTATAACTTTAAAAGCCATCATATTTCTGGGTGTTTACATTTTAGTGTACATGTTATATATTACATATTTGTGTATTAAAATGTATTGTTTACCTTTCTGTGGCTTTTTAAACCATCATAGCCTCTGGTTTCAGAAAGTTCATTTCCCTTTTTATGTTTTAACCTATAATTTTGCTTCTGATTATCTGTTCTAAAAATTCTGTTTGGAAAACTTTCTTTGGTCTTTTTGCGACTATGCAAGACTTTTTGGAATCTTAAATGTTTAAATTTTAATTTAAAATAATAAACAAGAAAGAAAAAATCATGTGTAAAGCATAGATTATGGAGCATTTTCCAACATATTCAGAAAAACGTAACAAAACTGTGTTTAAAAAATTAAAATACTACGTCTCATTTCACCATCTGGAAATGTATGACGCATTTCAAAAGATGTCCCCATCTACAATCGGAAAAATTTAAGGAATTTTTTAGAAGCTCTGTGTATGATATTGTGATGTCCGCGCATACCTTTTGTTTCTTTATCGCGCATATCTTTGTTTGCCCCCCCCCCCCCCTTCTTGGAAAAAGAGAAGAAACAAGGCAGAACGAGGAACAATTTCCATCTGTAAAGATGTACGCAAAAGGCGGCCCGCACCGTAATCAAAATTAATATAGAACAAGAAAGAAGAACAATATTGGTTATATGTTTGTTGATTTTGTGTCTCTGTATGTTATTTGTCGTGTTTGTGATGTTTCGTCCAGCAATAAAATGTGTTCGTAAAAAGAAGTTCTACGATAATTTCTTGGCCCACCAACCCACTGATCGTCACAGATGTAGAGATTTATATCTATTAACACAATGCATTCCAAAATTTAGTTCATTTAAGAGATACATGTATTTCAGTCGAAAATTTCCCTTCAGCAATTTCTTTTAATAAGAAGAATAGTCTACGAATACTTTTGTGCAGCCCAGTATATGAAATATAGAATTTATATATAAAGAGTAATATGCAAAACACAAATTAAATTTTAAAGCACATTCCGAATTTTAAAACGTACTCTACAGCAATTATTACACAAACATAGTACTGTAACCGATTCCTTTTGTCTATCCCTGAATAAAAAATGCTATGCATTTTTCTCTGTTTTAACGTGATTGTAGTGAAATGTAGTGATTTATATCAGTTTTAATTCATTTGAAATAGCGTAATCTCATTAAAATGCGCTCCATACAATTTTCCCCCCTATTCCCTTATCGAATTCTTTTGAGTGTCCCTGTAAATGAACCATTAATTGTACATAATTCACATGTACGTATGCAACACAAAACATGCTTTGGTGACCCTTAGAGCTTTATGAATTGCATGAAAAACCGAGTATTATTTACGGGAGTTAGAGCACGGAGAGACAAACAGAATGCATAAGCACTTTTCAACTTTGTTGGAAAGTGCTAAAAACCAGGTAGAAATTTTTCTCAAAAAACAGAGTCTTGAGGTTAGGCATATACCTTAAAGAGAAAATTATAAAATATAAAACATTCAAAAAATGCAAAAATAAAAAAAATACAAGTACAAATACAAATACAAATACAAATAAAAAGCATTTTTCGAAGCAAAATAGTTCTCATAAACACTTAAAATGTAGTAAATTTTTCTTCGCAAGTATACATTTTTTTAAGTAGTACTTAAATATCATCCTATTAATGTAATAAAAGTGCTGAATTCGAAAAACTATAATATCAATAAAATAAAGTTTTAACAAGCCACAATAACTGGGTTCGGCTTTTCCAGAAAATCACAAACTAAAGTCCATCAATATTTCAATGTCTTTTTCTGCTTCGCCTAATTTTTATAGAATTCACAAAAATAAACGTGCTTGAATTTCGCTGAGTTGGAAAAACGTATCATTAAAATGATGTTAAATATATCGAAAATAATTGGATTTATCTTTTCAAAAATCTCCCAAATAAAATATAAAGATTGTATGTAGCATTTTTGAATTCACAATTAAAACCTTTTTTAAAGTCAATCTATATAATGTACTTTAATTTTATTGAATCTGGGGAAATATATTGCTATTGCAGTGAAATTCATGTAATTGAAGTGAATATGATCCTTGTACATGTTAAGGTAATCCATGTCATTAATTCAAAAAAATATTGGGATTTTTTTTTTTTTTTTTTTTTTTTTTTTTTTTTTTTTTTTTTTTTTTTGGTTAAAATACATTTTTTAGAATTTGTTTAAATTTTTTTAAAAACTTGTTGAGTCAGAAAAAAGGTATTACTGTTAAATTGTTAGTGACTACGTTACACACGTAGACTGTTTTAAATAACCATAGTGAAAAATTAAAGCTTTATTTATTTTATTTTTGTTTATTTATTTATTTATTTATTTATTTATTTATTGAAGAACGGGCGACAATCTTTTTTTTATTATTATTAAAGGAAGAATGGGGGGGGGGGGATTTTGTTGTGCACAGTTGAAAATTACGAAACATTTTTTAACTATGTGTAAAAGTGTTTAAAAAAAGCAGCGGTGAAGCCTTAGGGAAATATCCCAAACTTTTATTTAAAAAAAAAAAAAAAAAAAAAAAAAAAATAGCTGGTTTGTTTTTGTTTGTTGAGGGCAAAGAAATCATGTTTTGCATACGAGATCTACGCAGAGGTGGACCTCTGTTTAAAATGAAATCCGACATATTAAAAACAAAATGTCTGAATTAGATATCAAACTAGCCCTTTTTTTAAAATAAAGGAGATTGGTTAATTCATTGTCGAGATATTTTGATAACAATGCACTGAAAAGAGAATCTCATTTAGAATGCAAAAGATATCATTCTCTTGTACTCTGTGCAACAAAAACTGTTATAACTTCTAAAATGTGCATATTTTTTTTTTAAATAAAAGCTTCGAGAAAAAATTTGTAAAATGATAAATATTCACAGAATGTAACAAATAAAATCAATGCAAGTAAAAAATATTTTGGGAGTAAAAATAAATAAATAAATAAAAATAAAGTCACGAACTTTTAAAATTGAGTAACTTTTCCTTCATAAAGATATAATTTTCTACTATATTTTATTTCTAAATATCATCTTAATATATAAAACTAGAAAGCATTTTTCCAGTTTAAAAAATCCTTACACTAACTTAATATTTAGAAAGTTTTACTTCACAAAGATATGTTTTTTAAATACTACTTAAATATCGCCTAAGTAACGTACTAAAAGTGCTGAATTCGAAGAACTATTACATCAATAAAATAAAATTGTAAAAGCCACAATAATTGGGATCCCCTTTCCTAGAAAATCACAAATAAAAGTCCATTGATATTTCGACGTCTTTTTCTGCTTCGCCTAATTTTTAAATAATTCACATGAATAAACGTGCTTGAATTTTGCTGGATTGGAAAAACATTAGCATCATGAAAATGATGTTAAATATATTGAAAATAATTGGATTTATCTTTTCAAAAGATCTCCCAAATAAAATACATTGATTGTATGCAACATTTTTGAATTCACAATTAAAACCTTTTTTTTTTTTTTTTTTTTTTGAGCCATTTTATATAATGGTGTTTAAAAATGACAATGGGGGAGACAATACTTTCGTTTGGGTTTTTTTTTACTATGTGTAGTTGATAATAATTGAACATTTTTTAACTATGCTGAAATATATTAAAAATGTAGCGGCTAAGGTTCCTGGTAATGCCATGAACTTTAATAAAATCACCCATTTCTGAATTGGGATTCAAACGATCCCCTTTTAGAAAGAAAGGAGATTGGTTCATTTGTTGCTGAGATATTTTGGTACTGACTTAAAATTCACTGATTAGAAAATCGCATTTTGAGTGCTAAAGATACCATTCGTTCGTACTCTGTGCAGCAAAAACTGTTATAACGACTAAAAAATATATAAAAAAAAATTAATAATAGTTTCCAGAAAAAAAATTTGCAAAATGATAAACATTCACAAAATGCAAAATAATAATATTGATAATAAATACAAGTAAAAAACAATTTTAGAATTTGTTTAAAAAATCACAAACTATACCTTTTTCTTTCTTTCTTTCTTTCTTTCTTTTTATTTATTTATTTATTTATTTATTTATTTAATTTAATTTAATTTAATTTAATTTTATTTTTAATTTTTTTTTGAAGTACTACTTAAATATCTTCTAAAATACATACTAAAAGTGCTGAATTCGAAGAAATGTAACATCATTAAAATAACATATGAACAAACTACAATAATTGGAGTCTGCTTTTCCAGATAATCACAAACAAAAATTCCATCGATATTTCGATGTCTTTTTCTGCTTCGCCTAATTTTTATATAGTTCAGATAAATAAACGTGCTTAAATTTTGCCGGATTGGAAAAACGTTAACATCATAAAATAATATTAAATGTATCAAAAATAAATGGACTTATCTTTTCAAAAATATATATAGATTACATATCTCAATATTTTTTTTCGCAATTAAATTATTTTTTTTAGAGTCAATCTGTGTTATGGACTGTAATTTTGTTGAATCGGGAGACAAGTATATATATTTTTAGTAATCCTTTTATATCATCGTATTAATGTACTAAAACTTTTAAATTCGAAAGACTATAACATCAATAAAATAAAATTTGAACTAATCACAATAATTGGGATCCGCTTTTCCATAAAATAACAAACAAAAGTCCATTGATATTTCGAAGTCTTTTCTGCTTCGCCTAATTTTTATATAGTTCACATAAATAAACGTGCTTGAATTTTGCTGAATTGGTAAAACGTTACCATCATTAAAATGATGTCGAAAATAATTGGATTTATCTTTTCAAAGATCTCCCAAATAAATATATATAGATTGTATATCACAACATTTTTTTCGCAATTAAATTCTTTTTTAGAATCAATGCATACAGGGTGAGTCATAAATATCGAAACAATAGGCTATCTCCTTAAATATTGCCCCTAGACCCATACTTCCAATTGCAAAATTTCATCAAAAAAGGTAAATTTTTTGATAAGATAAGTTGCAAATCCATGGGGGGTCTATTTTAAAAAATACAAAAATTAAATTTTTATACGACCCCCAGAGAATAAAACTTCCAATTAGAAAAATTTCCCTTATCCTCTTCTGAATCGAACAAAAAAATATTCATCTCGATATCTGGAAATCCCTAGATGATATTAAAATCCAAAATTTTTCAAAATTCGTGACTTACACCACTTTAGCATACATCTGAGTGCAGCGATATCAGTTCATTTGAAATACAATTTAGGGATCGACCATTAATTTACGCATTGTTAAATGTAGACCCAAGACAATACTTTAACTTTTAAATATAAAATAAAAGCGTATAGCTTTTTGCTTTAAACTTCCTTGACATATGCTAGATGTCTGCAATATCTCGAGCTTGGCGCCAGGCTCGTAATGGCACGACCCATTGGCCGGACCGTCTTATTAAACACTTATTAAAAGTGTTATTAAATTAAGTGATATTAATTAAACTCTCATTAACCGTGTCTTTAAAACTTATTGCCGCAGGCAATAAGTTTAGTAAAAATAGTAATAGCGATAATGACCCTTCTATTAACTGGATCATAAGGAATATATTTTAATGTTATTGTACATTTTAATGTTAATGGAAATATATTTTAATAAATTACTTAGAATTTTTATCAAAAATCTAGTTTGTACTATTCAGCTTCAAAATTTATGTGGTTTTAAACATATTTTTACTTTTTTCTATCTTTACTAGAGAAAAGTATTGGATTCATGAAAATTTTGAATTCCGGTTTTCGAAGGATTCACACGTTTTAGGGCTCAGAGATACCGAAAAACATGTTTTTACAAAATGTCTGTCTGTGAGTCACTGCTTCTGTATCTCTGTATATGATATACATTTTGTGAGCGCGCTATCTCAAGAACTAATACACAAAATATAATAAATAATTATATTTACTTAGTTCTTGATATACATTGATGCTGATTAGTTTTTGGTGTGAATCGCTTAACAGGTGACCCTACTGTGAAGGCTTTTGTGCGATTTCCGCGATCGCTGTATCGCCAGAATGCAAGGAATATCATCAATCTTCAGATTCAATTATTCCTTGACATGAATTGATGTTATTTATATTTTGTTGTATATGGCTCCACGAGAGGCGCTGCAACACTGAATTAGTTACGATTTCTGCAATAGCTCTACTTTAAAAACTAATGCAGGAATTTCCATAAAAAGTCAGATGCAGTTACTTCTTGGCATGAATTGGTTTTGTTTACGTTTTTGTATCAATCATCTTTCGAGTGGCGTTTTCATAATGAATTTTGTATAGTTTACACGATTTCAGTGATATCTTGTACTAATCCACTGAATTTCGTATCTTTAGAGTCCTCCGATTGCTACATCCGATTAGTTTATTTATTCCAAACGGCATTAAAAAAATATTTATTCGAATGTTAAAGTCGAAGAGTATAACGTTTCTGTTGCGTATTTTTTTTTATGCTAAGCTCCCACTAATATTTCATTCTAAGTGTATTTAATTGATCAAGATTTAATGCGTTCGAACCAAACATCATTTAAGAAATTCAATTGAATAATTTCAACTTAAAACGTTTAAATGAAATATGCCGAAGATTCATTAAACACCTGTTCTTGTTTTAAAAAGATAACTGATTCGCAAGTTAAAATTTAAAATGTATTTGTATTTGAATTGAAAACTGTATGTTAAACTCTAAAAAATGAAAAAAAAAAAAAAAAAAAGCGCAGAGGCTTTTGAGTCCACTTATAGCGGTTAACACGTTGGGGATTGTTTTTTTTTTTTTTTTTTTTTTTTTTTTTTTCCGGCCAATTATCTGCAATAGGAAATACAGGGTTCGAAAAAAACCACGGAAAACTTCGAACGATTAGGCCGATGGTTGCGATTGGGTTCGAACCCAGTACCTACCGTCTACCAGTTTGGAGGCCCATAATTAGAGACATATTTTACGCATCGTGTAGTGGCAATTTTAACAAGAAAAATATGAAGTTGACAGGGATAAAACAATGAAAAAAATTGAAGTCGGCGTGATAAAAAAATTAAGTTTAAATAAGCTGACTCATTTAAATAGTAATTAAAGAAGGCGAAAATGGCAAAACTTAAACAAAATCTGAAATTGAAACTACACAAGAAGGAGTTAATCACCTAGACACTTTTAAAAGAGCATTTAAACGTTAGGAGCCAATCTTTGTTTAAAACTAAATGCACTTTTCTTCATCAGATGTTTTTATTTCAGTATTTCTCATTTTTAAACTTACATCATAAGTCGGTAACCGTTGGTTACGGTAACAATTCAATAGTTTTTTAACACCTCAATTAAAAAAAAGAAAATAAAAAAATAAAAAAAAAAAATGCCGAAAGAAACCTCAGAAAATTTACTTTTAAAAATATGATTTGTTCACAAAAAATTGCATCTTTTTTTAAATTGCTATTTTAAATACTTTTATTTTTTAAAAATATTATTTAAAATTCTGAATCAAATTGAAAATTAAACATTTTCATTTAATTAAAAGAAAAAAATTCAACGCGACAAATAATATTTTGAGTTATGACAATTTTAATTTACTCTAAATTTTTGAAAAAAATTATTAAGAAAGCTTATGATGTGATAGTGCTTACAAATTATGTGGTTAACCATCACAAAACATTCAAAATTCAAACTCTATAAATAAATAAATAAAATAAATGTTTCCTGGACAACATACAGCAACATTGTTTCTTCAATTACACGCATTTCAATTTGTGTCTGATCCCTTGAAACCTCACGATTTATTAAAATTGTCATAACTCTCTAAGTTTTGGAGATATCAAGATGGAATTTTTTTTGTTCAATTCAGGAATGGATAAGGAAAATTTTTCTAATTGGAAGTTTTATCCTCTGGGGGCCGTATAAAAATTTAATTTTTGTATTTTTTAAAATAGACCCCCCATGGAGTTGCAACTTATCTTATCAAAAAAATTACATTTTTTGGTGAAACTTTGCAATTGGAAGTATGGGTCTAGGGGCAATATTTAAGGAGATAGCCTATTGTTTCGATATTTATGACTCACCCTGTATAATGTACTGTAATTTTGTTTAATCGGGAGACAAGTATATATACATTTAAGTAATACTTAAATATCATCGTATTAATGTACTAAAACTTCTAAATTCCAAAGACTATAACATCAATAAAATAAAATTTGAACAAGCCACAATAATTGGAATCCGCTTTTCCAGAAAATCACAAACAAAAGTCCATCGATATTTCGATGTCTTTTTCCGCTTCTCGTAATTTTCGCACAGTTCAGATAAATAAACGTGCTTGATTTTTGCTGAATTGAGAAAACGTTATCATTAAAATGACAAGGTAGAACCCGTCAAATTTGGACGAAAGAAAAGTTTAAGAAGGATCAGTTTCATTGACTTATAATATACTTTAGAAAATTAGTTATAGTATAAAAAAATGCATTTTATATTGGTACGTCTAACTCTTAAACAAAAGATATTTATCGTCAAATTAACAAAACGTTATTTCTCTAAAACGCAGTTGTAGAAATTGTTAAAATTAAACTTTAATCGTATATGTAAGCAGTAAAAAATAATAAAGATCTGTTATTATGATAAAGTTATCAATTAAGTTTCTTATGCTAGTATTCCAAAATGAAATAAAGCTAAATTTATTCAACTTTAACTCAATCATAGTTTTTTTCCGTGAAATCTGAACCCAGTATCATTTTCACTAAATCAAAATTTACAAATGCACATTTCGCATCCGTATTCACCTTTTCAAAAAAATTGCCATTTTAATTTGATCATTTTGATTCAAAACTTGAAGTCTCAGTGCTAGCTGAATTAGATATTAAACTGTTGATATTCTTTTACGTGTAAATCAAATTTTGTAAATGAAATCAAAATTCACCGGGTTTTATAACAGAAGATATTTATTTATTTTTTTCGCTTTTAATGAGAAAATGACAAGATAAAGATACAGCAATCATTTTTTTCCTTTTTTACCTTTCCTTTTTATAGAAATGGTGTACTGCTGTTGCAACGATTAGAAAAGCGGTATTAAAAGCTACAAAAAAATTTATATTTCAAAAACAAATTATGATACAGCTTTGAAACAAATTTCATTTAAAAGTATTTTTTTCCCCCTACACGATGGTGTAAAAATTGAAAATATGCGATATTTAAAAGTTTAAAAAATTTTAGTAGCAAAAATGGCAATACCGAAATTTAATTTAAAATTTCAAAGTGTTGTCATGCGCAAAATAACGCATGCATTATTCACAGATACGTTTCGCCTTTATAATACAGATTTTAAATATATCGGAAATAATTGGATTTATCTTTTCAAAGATCTTCCAAATAAAATATTTAAATTATATGTCGCTTTTTTTCCGTAATTAAAACCTTTTTTAGAGTCAATTTATTTAATGTGCGTTAAGTTAGTTGAATCGGGAGAAATATAATTCCGTTGCTTGTAAAATTGATATAATTGAAGAGAATATGATCCAGTATATTAAGGTAATCACGGTCATTAGTGAAATACGGTATTAGTGATTTGTGTTTTTACTAAAATAATTTTTAAAAATTTGTTTAATTTTTTTCTTTTAAACTTGTTGATTCAGAAGAAAAGGCATTACTATTAAATTGTAAGTGACCATGTTATACTCCTAGACTGTGGTAAATGAGCATACTGAAACTCAAGTTAATCTGACAATCAAAACAATTTTTTATCTTTTAGTCTTTGCGTGTAGGAAGGGAAGACAGCAGGGATGTAGTGAAGGGTATATGCGGGTATACGCCGTATACCCCTTGTATTATTCTAAAGGGCACCGTATACTCTAAGGTATATCCTCTGCCCTTAGGCGTATACCCTCTGCTTAGAGCGTATTCTCTCTGCTATTTTTATGACTACACCACTAAAAGAGAGTGTTTTTTTTTTTTTTTTTTTTTTTTTTTTTTTTTTTTTTGATTGAGTGGGGGGGGGGGGGGGTTGTTGTGCACAGCTGAAAATTATAAACGTTAAAAAAAATTGTTATGGGGACCTCTGTTTAAAATGAAATCCAACACACTAAAAACACCCATGTCTCAATTGGGATTAAAACTATCACGTTTTAAAATGAATGGAGATTGGTTCATACTTTGCCCGAGATATTTTGAGGCTGACTTAAATTCACTGACGAGAAAATCGCATTTTTCAATGTTAAAGATACCCCTCGTCGGTACTCTGTCCATCAAAAACCGCTATAACTTCTAAAATTTGTAATTTTTTTTAATAGTAGCTTTGGGAGAAAAGTTGTAAAATGATAAATATTCACTCACAAAATGCAAAAATAAATAAAAAACTAATAAATACCAGTCGAAAACATTTTTAGAATTTTCAAAGAAAATAATAAAAATAAAATCACAAACTCTGAAGAATTAGTACCTTTTTTCTCATAAAAATATTTTCTTAAATACTACTAAATATCATCTTAATAATACTAAAAGTGCTGAATTCGAAAAACTGAAACATCATTAAAATGACATCTGAACAAGCCACAATAATTGGGATCTGCTTTTCCAGATAATTACAAACAAAAGTTTATCGATGTTTTGATTTCTTTTCCTGGCTCGGCTATTTTTTGTACAGTTCAGATAAATAAACGTGCTTGAATTTTGCTGAATTGGAAAAACGTTAGGATCATTAAAATGATATTAAATATATGGGCCATTCCACTGTCACGTGCGGGACAATCAGACACCATAATTCCACAAAAATTGTGTTAAAGGGCTTAAGATTTTTCAGCAATAAGAATAATTATATTTTTGTAAGTTTATATTTGTTATAACAATATCTCAGACAGGGACAGATTTTTCCTAAATGGTTTATTTATTGATTTAGTTATTAATTAATTTGCATGCGTCACGTGAAGGACATCAGAAGTCAACCACTTGTAATTTGCTGTATGATCCAGATAACATTTCTGCTCTACTAATTCTGCAATTTCAAAACAAAAAATATGTATTAGAGGCTAAAGGTCTAATGTTCATGAAATAAGCATTCTTATTTGAAAAATAAATTTTTAAATTGCTAAAAAAAATTATAACGTATAGTGTCACGTGCGAGACACGATTGTCACGTGTGGGACATTTGCAAATATCATTCAAGTAACCTTTTCAAAAATCAGAAAATAAAGGAATGCAAAAAAGAAAATGCATGTTATACATTTTAAAATACAAAAATATTTTTTTGCACAAAGTAAATGTTCAAATTGACATTTTTAAACATAAAATAAAGTAAATGTATAAACAAAAATTCAAAAACTTTCTAGAAATTTGAAACAACCTCTTTTATTAGCTACAGTGGGGGTTAATATATTTTTTACTACATCTTTAAATGAATATAGAATTTTATCTGGATACTGTGGCCACTTGTAGAATTTACCACTTTTTATCATGACAGACACTTCAACACTATCATGATGGGTGCTTGTAATTTCACCAGGATAATTAATGCCGTCATATTTTACAACACCCATTCACCCATCTTAAAAGAAGCTGCTGTTTCTGAGCCTTTTATCTTCTTCTTTTTGGAAATTAGGATTTTCTAAAGACATTTTCTCTCTCATCCTTTTCATTCCTCTAGCACTAGTAGACTTAGATCTTTCCATTTCAGCTAAATAGATAACAAACTTTATCAATTATAAACGCTTTTGTCTAAATTTACTTAATTTCATAGAAAAATTGAACTTAAAATAGAATTAAACTTAGAAAAACAGAATATAGATAAGAAGTTTTATTATTTTTTTCTAAAGAATAATAACAAGTTCTTAAACACACGACTCTTCTTATTGTATAGAAAAATCCCTATAAATTAAGTAGATCAATTCTTGCTGGAAAACAATATGTTCTTAAAATAAAAAAAACCCATCAAAGTGTTCAAATTTTATTAGAATAAATTTATAAAAAAAATGGAAATAAAAAATATTGGCATCACAAAAAAGAAAAAAAAATGGAACTATCATAAAAAAATCTTAATTTCGTTTTAGTTACATAGAATAAGTTCTTAGGACAAAATAATCATTAAACTGCTAAAACTATGCTATAATAAATCTCTATTTAACATTCAGAAAACAAAAATAATCGTCCTGCTCATAAGGTGTCACGTGCGGGACAATTTTGTTTTGATATTTTTCTCCAAATAAAAATTTTACCCAAATTTTTAACTAGCACAGGATAAGTGTACTACACTAAACTGCTTTAAAAATGCCAATTAAACAAAATAAATGCGTTCCTTTTTCCTCCTAAGTGAAAAAGTTCATGTTTTGTGTCACGTGTGGGACACAGAAACAAGGTTCTTTTTGTGCGTGTAATAATTATTTGAAATTATCTTATATATTTCAGTTTAGTGAAATATAAACAATGAATATTAGACTTACCTAAAATGTTGATTTCAAAAGTTTCACTGGATTTTCTTTATTAAAAAAAACTCACTCAAAATGTATTGTAAAACGCAACATACTTGCTTGCACATGGACGCCATCTTTAAACTGTTGTGTTGCCAATCC
Organism: Maratus speculifer; assembly: GCA_964019185.1. Classification (NCBI taxonomy): domain Eukaryota; kingdom Metazoa; phylum Arthropoda; class Arachnida; order Araneae; family Salticidae; genus Maratus; species Maratus speculifer. The sequence goes on from OZ025302.1 coordinate 90,908,984, forward strand.
ATAAAAGATAAACTTTACATTCTAACTCAAAACATAAAATTTGACATGTTGCCAATCAGTAAATACCAAAAATATTTATTTAAACAAATTTTTAAAAATGACTATCAATTTACCTGTTTTCATGGAATGGCCCATATTCGGAAATAGTTGGATTTATCTTTTCAAAGATCTCCCAAATAAAATATATAGATTGTATGATGTGTATATATATATATGTATATATTTGCAATTAAAACTTTTTTAGAGTCAATCTATATAATGTACTTTCATTTCATATAATCGGGAGAAGTATGATGTCATTGCAGTGAAACGAATTTAATTGAAGAGAATATGATCCACTATGTTAAGGTTATCAGTGTCATTAATGCAAGAGGATATTAGTGAATTGCTTTTTACTAAAATACTTTTTTCGAATGTGTTTAATTTTTATATTTTAAACTTGTTGAATCAGAAGAAAAGGCATTAATATAAAGCATTGCTATTGTAAGTGACTAGGTTATACACCTAAATTGTGGTGAATAACCATAATGAAAAACTCTGGTTAATCTGATAATCAAAGCTTTTATTTTATGTGCATGTGTGTGTAGAAAGTTGAAGACGATGGTTTCTTTTTAATTGAAATGGGTGTAAATTTGGTATGCACTGCTAAGAATTATTAATTTTTTTTTAATTATGTTGGAAAGTGTTAAAAAAATGTAGCGGCAAAGGTACAAGAAAATATCATAAACTCTCACATAAAAAAAGCATCGTTGGTTTGATTTTGTTTGTTGGGGGTGCTGCAAACATCATTTGCATATGACGTTTACGCAGACGGCGACCTCTTAATCCGAGAGCCGACCACACAAAATCCTATGTCATCGAGCACAAGAAAAAAATCCTTTATTTCATGGAAGAGTAGTCATTGGGGAATCGAATGATCCATGTCTGCCGGAAGCGAAGGGGTGAATAAGTCAAAAATTGATATCGCTAGTGGTTGACTCGTAGGTTTATCATTGTGTTTGCCGTGCAATCAAAAGTATGAAAACATGGAAAACTGGTTGCAGGAAAACACAATGCTAAGCCTACGAGTCAACCACGAGTGGTATCAATTTTTGACTTATGCACCACTTCGCTTTCGACAGACATGGATCATTAGATTTCTCTATGACTACTCTTCCATAAATTAAAGGATTTTTTCTTCTGCTCGATGACTTAGGGGTTTGTGCGGTCGGCTCAAAGACTATCTGTTGTAAATGATATCCGGCACACTAAAAACACCCATGTCTAGATTGGGATTCAAACTAGCCTCTTATAAAAAGAAAGGAGTATTCATTTGTTGCCAAGATATTTTAGTACTGACTTAAAATTCACTTGCGAGAAAATTGCATTTTGAGTGTTAAAAGTAGCATTTGTTTGTACTCTGTGCAACAAAAACCATTATAACTTCTAAAATGTGTAATTTTTTTTTAATAATAGCTTCGAAAAAAAATTTGCAAAATGATAAACATTCACAAAATACAAAATAAAATAAAATAAAATAAATAAACACAAGTAGAAAACATTTTTAAAATCTTTTAAAAAAATCACAAACTCTGAAGATTTAGTAACTTTTTCTTCTTAATAAATATATTTTTTTAGTACTACTAAATATCATCTTAATAATGTACTAAAATTGCTGAATTCGAAAAATTGCAACATAATTAAAAAGACAATTGAACAAACCACAATAATTGGGGACGATTTTTCCAGATAATCACGAATAAAAGTCTATCGATATTTCGATTTCTTTTTCTGTCTCGCCTATTTTTTTTACAGTTCAGATAAATAAACGTGCTTGAATTTCGCAGCATTGGAAAAACGTTAACATCATTAAAATGATATTAAATACATAAAAAAAATTGGATTTATGTTTTCAAAGTTCCCCAAAATAAAATATATAGATTCAATGTCGCAATTTTATTTTTGAAATTAAAACTTATTATGGACACAATCTATATAATATGCTTTAATTTCGTTGAGTCGGAAAAATATAATGTCATTGCAGAGAAAATAAAGTAACTGAAGAGAATATGATCCAACAAGATAAGGTAAGCACTGTCATTAGTGCTACAGGGGATCAGAAAATTGTTTGTTTTATTCTTTTTTTTTTTTTTTTTTTTTTTTTTCACAAACGTACTTTTTAAAAACTTGTTTAATTCTTTTCTTTTAAACTTGTTGAGTCAGAAAAAAGCGTTACTATAAGGCATTACTATTGTAAGTGATTATGTTATACACCTAGACCGTGGTGAATAAACATAATGAAGAAAACTCAAGTTAACCTGATAATCATTTTTTCCTTTTCAAGAAGGGAACCACAATGGTTTCTTTTTAATCGAGGGGGGGAGGGGGAGAGAATTTCGTAATGCACAGCTGATAATTATTAAACATTTTAAAACTATATTGGAAAGTGTTAAAAAATGTAGCGAGCAAGGTCCCGGGACATATCATAAACTTACATTAAAAAAAAGCATGGTTTGAGTTTGTTTGTTGGGGGCGATGCAATCCTCTTTTGCATATGAGTTCTACGCAGACGGGGACCTCTGATTTAAATGAAACGTAATTGGGATTCATACTAACACCTTTTAAAAAGAAAGAAGCATTCATTCATTTGTTGCCGATATGTTTTGGTGCTAACTTAAAATTAGCTGTCAAGAAAATCGCATTTTGAGTGCTAAAGAGACACCACTCGTTTCTACTCTGTACAACAATAATTGCTATAACTTCTAAATTGTGTAATTTTTTTAATAAAAGCATCAACAGAAAAATTTTAAAATGACAAACATTTACAAAATGCAAAGAAAAGTAATAAATATCAGTAGAAAACATTTTTAAAACCTTAAAAAAAAAAAAAAAAAAAAAAAAAAAAAAAAAAAAAAAAACGAAATTTGAAGATTTAGTAATTTTTCTTCATAAAAAAAAATATATTTTTTAAAGTACTACTAAATATCATCTCAATAATGCGCTAAAAGTGCTGAATTCGAAAAATTGAAACATCATTAAAAAGACATTTAGACAAGCCACAATAATTGGGGTCTCATTTTTCCAGATAATGACGAACAAAAGTCTATCGATATTTTGTTGTCTTTTTCTGCCTCACCTATTTTTTATACAGCTCAGATAAATAAACGTGTTTGTTTGTTTGTTTGTTTGTTTGTTTGTATGTCGGCCAATTATCTACGCTGTGGGATATAGGCCCTAAGGGGTGGGGTGCCCTCCGTGGGGGTCTTTCTAAGGGAACCTAACCCGTATTTACGCAAGGTTCGAAGAAAACCACGGAAAACTCCGAGCGGTTAGGCCGACGGTCGCGATTGGGTTCGAACCCAGCACCTATAAACGTGTTTGAATTTCACTGAATTGGAAAAACGTTAGCATCATTAAAATGACATAAATACATAAAATATAATTGGATCTATGTTTTCAAAGTTCTCCAAAATAAAATATACCAATTGTATGTCACATTTTTTTTCACAATTAAAACTTTTTTTAGAGTCAATCTACAACTATATAATGTTCTTTAATTTTGTTGAATCGGCCGAAATGTAGTGTAATTGCAGGGAAACTAATGTATTTGAAGAGAATATGATCCAACGTGCTAAGGTTATCACTGTCATTAGTGCAATAGGGTATTAGTGAATTATTTATTTACTAAAATACTTTTTTAGAATTTGTTTAATTTTTTCTTTTAAACTTGTTGAGTCAGAAAAAAGGCATTACTATAAGGCATTACTAGTGTAAGTGAGTATGTTATACACCTAGACTGTGGTGAATAACCATAATGAAAACTCAAGTTAATCTGATAATCAAAACATTTTTTTCTTGTAGAAAGGAAAGACAATAGTTTCTTTTAAATCGAGGGGACGAGATAATTTTTTATGCACAGCTGAGAATTATTAAATTTTTTTAACTATGTAGGAAAATGTTAAAAAAAAAGTATCGGGTAAGGTCTCGGGACATATAAACTTTCATTTAAAAAAAGAATGGTTTGATTTTGTTTGTTGGGAGCGCTGCAATCCTCTTCTGCATATGAGGTTTACGCAGATGGGGACCTCTGTTTTAAATTAAATCTGACACACTAAAAATATCCATGTCTGAAATGGGATTCAAAAAATCACCTTTTAAAAAGAAAGAAGTATTCATTCATTCGTTATATTTTGGTACTGACTTAAAATTAACTGACGAGAAAATCGCATTTCGACTGCTAATGATACCATTCGTTCCTAACTCTGTACAACAATAACTGCTATAACTTCCAAAATGCGCAAATTTTTTTAATAATATCTTTAAGAGAAAATTTTCAAAATAAATAATTTTAGAATCTTAAAAAAAACCGCAAACACTGAAAATTTAGTAACTTATTCATAAAAATATTTTTAAGTATTGTTAAATATCCTCTTAATAACGTACTAAAAGTGCTGAATTCGAAAAATTGCAATATCATTAAAGTGAGATTTTGAACAAGCCACAATAATTAGGATCTGCTTTCCCAGATAATCGAAAACCAAAGTTTATCGACATTTTGATTTCTTTTTCTGCCTTGCCTATTTTTTATAAAGTTCAGATAAATAAACGTGTTTGAATTTTGCTGAATTGAAAAAAACGTTAAAATCGTTAAAATAATATTAAATAAATCAAAAATAATTGGATCTGTGTTTTCAAAGGTCTCCAAAATCAAATATATATCTACAATGTCGCAATTTTATTTTTCAAATTAAAACTTCTTTTTAGAGCCAACTTATTTAATGTGCTTTAATTTCGTTGAATCAGAAAAAAAATATAACGTCATTTGTAGAAATGATGAGAATATTATCCAACATGTTGAGGTAATCACAGTCATTACAGCATTAAGGTATAAGTGATATATTTTTTCATTTTAAAATATCTTTTTTAGAATATTATTAAAAATCATTCTAAAACTTGTTGAGTCATGAAAAGGGATCGATATATATATATATATGTATATATATTTACTGCTTTATTGCTTTTTGCTAATGATATGTTTGGTATATTTTATTATAGTAGTTATTCAATATTGTTATTTCAATTAAATTCCTCTTTTTCCTATTTTGAAATGGTAAATAAAATCCAGCCAGTCGGGTGCATTATAGGTCGAATTTCTTAGCTTATAGCAGACCTATAACAGAAACTGGTTGGATATTTTGTTTTTGTATCAAACTATGCACCCATGATGAGTGATATAATAGAAAAGAATTCTACTGTCTATTTATTCAAATGTTTTTCATAATTTTGGTAATCTATTTTCTATATCACTTCAAACTTCAAATGATTTTAATAGGATTTCATTTTTTATGTTAATTATACTTAAATACAGTATAAATACTGGTTTCAATGAATTTTTATGGTAATATCTGAATTACTTTGGCTTTATTTGTAAAAGTATATATATATATTAAATTATAAGTGAATAATTTACGCATTTTAACTGTAGTAAATAATTAAAATTATCTAATCTTCGCTTTTCAAAACTTTTTTTAAGGGTGAAGGAGAGTTCAAGATTTATTTTAATCGGGCTGAGAAGGGAGATTTTTTTTTTCTTTAACTTTTTGTGCATAGCCGAGAACTATTAAACACATTTTAATTATGCTGAGAAGTGTCAAAAAAGTATTGGCCAAGGGCCAAGGAAGTATAATAAACTTTCATTAAAAAACAAGAATAATAAATAAAAAGTGGTTGGTTTTATTTTGTTTGCTGGTGGCACTACAATCATATTTTGCAAAAGAGGACATCGGGGATTGGAACCTAACCTCTGTTGAACGTAGAATTCGCCCCTGATAAACAGCCATCTCTGAATCAGGATTCAAGGTAGCTCCGTTTAAATTAAAAGTAGATGGTTCATTCGTTGCTGAAAATTTTTGGTACAGAATTAAAATACATTATTTCCAGGAAATTGCATATATAATGCTAAAGATACCATTCGCTCGTTTTCTGCGCAGCAAAAACTGCTATCTTCTAAAATGTGTTTAATCTTTACTTTCTTCTATCTTTACAAGAATAAAGTATTGGATTCTTGAAAGTTTAGGGATCAGAAATTCCAAAAACATGTTTTTATAAAATGTCTGTCTGTGACATAAATTTTGTGGACACTCTATCTCAAGAACTAATGCACAGAAATTCACAAAACTTTAGATTCAGTTAGATGTTGGTGTAAACTGGATCTGAATAGATTTTCTGAATAACATCCAACAGGTGGCGCTGCTATGCTGTCTTTTTCTCGATTTCTACAGCAGCTATCTTTCAAGAACTAATGGACGGATTTGTATAAAGCTCCAGGTTCCGTAAGTACTTAATATAATAATGTTCTTATTACGTTTTGATGTAAATCGCACTACAGGTGGTGCTGCTATGTGGCATTGTTCATAATTATCGTAATAGCTCGATCTCAGAAATTAATTCACGAATTTTCATCAAACTTCAGATACTGTTAGTCTCCGATATAAATGAGTATTTTTTAGTTATTGGAGTAAATCGCTCAACAGGTGCGCTTCTATTCAGTTTTTCAGATTACTGCTATGATTCTATCTCAGATACTAATACATGGATTTTCATCAAATTTCAGATTCAGTTAGAACTTGAAATAAGTTGTTGCAGATTATATTTTGGTGTAAATCATCTAACCGTTATGACCTAGCTGCTATGTTTCATTTTTCTGGAAGTATTAACGTATATGAGAAGAAAGTTTTGAGATTACCACATCCGACTAGTTTAATAGTAGCTTCGAGAAAAATTTCGTAAAATGTCAAACATTTACAAAATGCAAAAAATAAAATTAAATCAAATAAATAAAAGTAGATTTTTTTTTTTTTCGAGTCTAAAAATTCTCGAAAAAAGTTTAAAATATAAAACCCTTATGATTTAGAAAAACTTTCTTCACAAAGTCATATTTTTTAAAATATTACTTAATTGCCGTTTAAGTAACCTGCTAAAAGTGCTGATTTTGAAAAATTAAAGCATCATTAAAACTAGTCGTGGGGGGCCACCGTAATACTTACCCATCATATATATGCATACATAATATATGAAAATAATACATTTGAAAACTATTTATAAAATGGATTGCAATTCCAAAACAAAATATAAACGTGTATAAATTTATATTTTTATAGTGCATAGTAATGCTGTATTAATGAGTTGCTGATGAATCTCTTTCGATAAATTATACAACACGCCTAACTACTCAAGTAGTGCTGAATTGCGAAAAAGAAACATCCTTATAACTCCAAAAATAATAATCTTATTAACTAAGAGTTTATTGCGTCGGATTAAGCGTCTCATTACCAATTAAAATATATCTTTGAATTGAAATTTGAATGAAATACAGGGTCATGAAAAATCGAAGAAAGTGGAAAATAGGATTACAGATATCTCGGCAACTAATGATTCGATTAACTTTGTTCTTGATGCAAAATTTGTGTTATTTTATTGCCTTTTACGATCACTCCTTAAAATAAAAATATTCGAAAATTTTTATGTACCTTTCATCAGAACGAATTTTTCGAGAGTCCGAAAAATTCCGGATAATCGAGGTTACTGATATTAAATAGGCTTCGCCTCATTCTTACATACTAAATACATACAACATTTCAAGTCTCTATCTGAATTCGTTCGGGAGATAGAGCGTTTACAGACAGACAGACTGACTGACAGAGAGACAGACTGACAGACAGACAGACAGACAGACAGACAAACGGACGGACGGCAAATTTTTTTTTCTAAAAATACGTTTTTCGAAATCTCCAGTGTCGGAAACGTGTAAATCCGTCAAAAAAAATTTTTCGATTTTCAAAACGATTGCAGGACTTACCCTATACTACGTATGATGGGTAAGTAATAATATTTGAACAAGCCACAATAATTTGGATCCGCTTTTCCAGAAAATCACAAACAAAAGTCGTTCGATATTTCGATGTCTTTTTCTACTTCGCCTAATTTTTATATACTTCACATAAATGAACGTGCTTGAATTTTGCTGAGTTAAAAAAAAACGTTAGCATCATTAAAATTATATTAAATATATCGAAAATAATTGGATATATCTTTTCAAAAGCCTCCAAAATAAAATACATCGATTGTATGTCGCTATTTTTTTTTTTCGCAATTAAAACCTTCTTTTAGAGTCAATCTAAATAATGTACTTTAATTTTGTTAAATCGGGAGAAATACAATATCATTGAAGAGAATATGAGCCAACATGTTAAGGTAATCACTGTCATTAGTGCAAAAGAATATTAGTTTTTGTTTCTTGCTAAAATACGTTTTAAAAATTTGTGTAACTTTTTTTTAAACTTGTTGAGTCAAAGAAAGGCATTACTATGAATTGGAAAAACCTTATCATCACTAACAAGAATGAAACAAGTTGGAAATTGCACGTGAACGTAGCAAATGAGGTGCGTTCATACGATAACGAAGTTTTAAAAATATTCAAATCTTGCTGATATAGTAGAGCGTACTTCGGATACAGTATAGTAGTCGAAATCTTTTTTGTGTTCCTGTAAATATACAGAAAGTAATGTTTATTACTCCTCAGAAACGTATATCTTATTCATAAAATGTGAAATAGTTGAATATAATTAAAACGCACCCCAAACAATGTTTCCCCGTATAGCATTATGTAGTGGAATACTTTTGTGTGGCCCTGTAATTTAATAATAAAAATTCTTTGCATCACAGATTGTACAGAATGCATATTTTAGTATATACTTCATATATTCATGCCAGTTCTATTTAGTTCGAATCAGTGTAACATCATAAAAATGCATTTGAAACTTTTTTCCTCTTGATTGTAATGTAATGGAATACCTTTGATTGTCCCTGTAAATGATCTATGCATGCGACTTTCATAACATTTGAAATGACTCGATAAAATTACTTAATAATTATATGTTTTAAATTTCAAACGATTAAAATGCATTTAAAATTTTTTTCCCAATTGACCGTAATGTAACGGAATCCTTTTGATTGCCCCTGTAATTGATCTATGCATTCGATTTTCATAACATTTAAAATGACTCGACAAAATTACGCAATAATTATATGTTTTAAATTTCAAACGATTAAAATGCATTTGAAACTTTTTTCCCCATTGACCGCAATGTAACGGAATCCTTTTGATTGTCCCTGTAATTGATCTATCCATCCGATTTCCATAAGATTTGAAATGACTCGACAAAATTATGTTATAATTATGTATTTTAAATTTCAAACGATTCGGTTGGGTAGTTTTTGCGTTGTTATATGCGGACGGACAGACGGACGGACTGAGCGACCACAATAGGTGCTGCGTAATTACATAATTACGAACGCACCTAAAAAAGCATAGCTTATGAAGCCCATTCCAACACATTCAGAATCATGTAACAAAACCGTGCCATTTAACCTCCTCGCGACGGGAGCATTTAACGAAATTTTAAATGATTTGTCACCGGATTTTAAAAACAGAAATTTGTGCCTTATTAAATCGAGAAAATGCTCCGATTAAATAAGGAAAATTTTACTGGTGGGAATGAACAAGGATTCTTAAGAGCCCACAATAGTCACAGAAAAAGTACACAAAAAGACCCGGATGATCATGTAAAGTCTATGGGAGCGTTCTTTTCTAATATCTCGCTCAAATTTTAATATTTTTGCATGATTTTTTTGCACAAGATAGCTGAGGGCGATCCACAACCGGGCTAGTTTTTACTTTTTCGATTTTGGTTATATATTTTTTATATTACGATAGTTTCAGTTTCAGAACCGGTTTAAACCGGTTTCGAAAGTTAAAATAATCTTTTAAAGAAAATCTGAAACAAAAATTGAAAAAGTAAAAACTAGCCCGGTTGTGGATTGCCCTCAGCTATCTTGTGCAAAAAAATCATGCAAAAATATTAAAATTTGAGCGAGATATTAGAAAAGAACGCTCCCATAGACTTTACATGGTCATCCGGGTCTTTTTGAGTAATTTTTCTGTGACTATTATGGGCTCTTAAGGCCCCACAATAGTCACAGAAAAAGTACTCAAAAAGACCCGGATGACCATGTAAAGTCTATGGGAGCGTTCTTTTCTAATATCTCGCTCAAATTTTAATATTTTTGCATGATTTTTTTGCACAAGGTAGCTGAGGACGATCCACAACCGGGCTAGTTTTTACTTTTTCGATTTCGGTTACATATTTTTTATATTACGATAGTTTCAGTTTCAGAACCGGTTTAAACCGGTTTCGAAAGTTAAAGTAATTTTTTAAAGAAAATCTGAAACAAAAATTGAAAAAGTAAAAACTAGCCCGGTTGTGGATTGCCCTCAGCTATCTTGTGCAAAAAAATGATGCAAAAATATTAAAATTTGAGCGAGATATTCGAAAAGAACGCCCCCATAGACTTTACATTAGCGCTTGGCTTTTACTGCGTGACTAGTGTGTGCTCTTAAGGCCCCACAATAGTCACAGAAAAAGTACTCAAAAAGACCCGGATGATAATGTAAAGTCTATGGGAGCGTTCTTTTCAAATATCTCGCTCAAATTTTAATATTTTTACTTGATTTTTTTTTGCATAGGATAGCTGAAGACGATCCACAACCGGCCTAGTTTTTACTTTTTTGATTTCGCTTATATATTTTTTATATTACGATAGTTTTAATTTCAGAACCAGTTTACTCAAAAAGACCCGGATGATAATGTAAAGTCTATGGGAGCGTTCTTTTCAAATATCTCGCTCAAATTTTAATATTTTTACTTGATTTTTTTTTGCAAAGGATAGCTGAAGACGATATGGGAGCGTTCTTTTCAAATATCTCGCTCAAATTTTAATATTTTTACTTGATTTTTTTTTTTGCATAGGATAGCTGAAGACGATCCACAACCGGCCTAGTTTTTACTTTTTTGATTTCGCTTATATATTTTTTATATTACGATAGTTTTAATTTCAGAACCAGTTTAAACCGGTTCTGAAAATTAAAGTAATTTAAAAAAAAAAAAAAATCTGAAACCAAAATTGAAAAAGTAAAAACTAGGCCGGTTGTGGATCGTCCTCAGCTATCCTATGCAAAAAAAATCATGTAAAAATATTAAAATTTGAGCGAGATATTTGAAAAGAATGCTCCCATAGACTTATCATTAGCGTTCGGCTTTTACCGCGTGACTAGTGTGTGCTTTTAAGCCTTTTTGCAGCACGTATAAGTGTAGCTCGTCCCCAAGGGGTTAAAAAATTAAAACATTACGTCTCATTTCATCATATGGAAGCGTATAGCGAGTTTCAAAACCGAATTTGAACTGTTCCCATCTACAATCGGAAAATTATCCGAATTTTTCAGACATCCTGTATATGATATAGAGATTTTTATTTATTAACAACATGCATTCCAAAATTTAATTAATTTAAAAGATACATATATTTTATGGAAAAAATTCCCCTCCAGCAATTTCTTTTAATAAGGAAAATGGTATACGAATACTTTTGAGCAGTCCTGTATATTAAGTATAGAATTTGTATATGAAGAGTATATGCAAAAGAGCATATGCAAAAAAAATTATTTCAAAAACATATACCGATTTTTAAAACGTGCCCTCCAATAATTATTACGCAAAGACAGTTCTGTAACCGATTTCTTTAATGTTTCCCTGTAAATTAAAAAATCCTATGAATGGACTGTTTTAACGTGATCATAGTGAAATTCAACGATTTATATCAGTTTCAATACATTTAAACAAGCATAATGTCATTCTCCAAACTATTTTTCCTCATATACCATAATGTAATCGAACACTTTTGAGTGTCCCTGTAAATGAACCATTGATCGTACATACTTCATATGCAATACCAAATATGCTTTGATGTTCCTAAATAAACTTTATAAATTGCATGAAAATCCGAGCCTATTTACGGGAGTTTAAGCGTGCTATGACAAACGGAATGTATAAGCACTTTTCAACTGTGTTGAAAAGTGTTAAAATAATAATAATAATTATTGGATTTATTTTATGAAAACTTTCCCTTGAAACATATCGAATGTTGTCGTTTTGCGTATTATTCAGTTCATATGACAATAGACTGAGAAATAGTTTTTAGAGATGTTTTTAAAATATTGTATTACAAGTAGATGTAACTGATAATATAACTTTCTAATACATTTTGCGCTTTATTACACATGATTCTTTCAGGAAAGTAACCTCTATTTTAAATCTAAAGGGTGTAATACATATTTTTAAAATAAAAGAATCGCAAAGAATGCAATTGAATTAAGCAAATATTTAATACTAGTCGCACTTGGAGACTAGTTTGGTCTCCTTTAAATTTATACTAAACATTGCACCATAAGTTTATTCATAATTTAATTTTACCTGCTCAATTGTGCGCCAAATCAGAAAATTCTGCTAGAAAATTAAAAAACTCGGCATTTTTATACTGATCGGAGACAGGTGATAATTTGCCAAACAATCTTCCAATGGCATTTTTTCGTATTTCATTAATTTCATTTAAAATATAATCCTTTCACTTATTTCATTTATAATCCAAAGCTTTAATTTTAAACTGAAACGTTTAAAATTCATGACTTATAATTTTTTTTAAGTAACAGAAAACTAAAAATAATAATATTTTAAAACTCCGTAATTGCAGTGAAAAAAGAAAAATGTAAATAAATCAGATTTATCTTTATCTAAATCTTTCTAAATTACTTTTACACAATAACAGATGATTTGCGTTTCATTCAGATGTTGCCATTGATCAATTAACAAATAATCGGGATTTTTGTGCCGCATACGTTAGCGTAAAATATTTATAGCTTATTATTACTAAATACCTAATCGTTAATAAATTCATATAATAAATGCAAAGACTAACGTTACTTCATGTAAACAGTAACAAAAGTATTTGTTAAAACAAAATAATAGTCAATTAAAATACATGTACTATTAATAGTACATCAGACTAGAAAATCATAAACTATAGATGATTTGGTGATTCATATGTATGTATTTTTTTATTACTTTTATTAAAGTCCTTGATCACAATCCAAGAAATCTCATGAAAATGACCCATATTTAACTGAAGAAGTTTTTTAACCTCGGTGTTAATTTGTTCTTATAATTAAACAACTAACTAAAAGAGTAACTTTTAAGCTTCAGTCACGTTTTTCTTATCGAATCATTCTCTGTTTAACATATTCCTGGTTATTCATGCGCTAAATTACTAAAACATGAATGGTTAGAAAATAGTTTGTTGTTAACCGAGCAAAATCTGTTATTTAAAAAAACATGGTTAGGTCAAGTAAAATAATATAAATTATATTAGCAAGCGCAAAAGCTTGTGATAGCGTATCTCTGAAAATAATTAAAAACTAGTCTGAAATTGCACTTCAAGCGTAGCAAATAAGGTTCGTACTATAATGAAGTTTTAAAAATATTCAGATCTTAATGTAATAGTACACATTACTTCAGATACAATGTAGTATTCGAAATTTTTTGTCTATGCCTGTAAATACAATCTGTTTTCTATTATACTGGAAGTAACTTGTAGTAAATCTCAGCAACGTTTATCAATTTCATGAAATGTGAAATAGTTTAATACAATTAAAACGCATCTCAAAGAATGTTTGCCTCTATAACATTATGTAATGGAATACATTTTTGTGGCCTTGTAAATGAATAACAAATATTCTCTGTTCCTCAGTTTCTACAGAATGTATAGTTCAATATATATTTCATAGATGCATATCAATTTTATTATGTTCGAAAGAGTGCAACATCATTAAAATGCACTTGAAACTATTTTTTCCGTTGGCCGTATATAACGAGATAATTTTGATTGTTCCTGTAATTAAACTATAAATCCGATTTTCATAAATTTAAAATGACTCGACAAAATTATGCAACTATTATATATTTCAATTTTCAAACGATTCAGATGGGTAGTTTTTGCTCTGTTACATGCGGACTGACGGACAGACAGACGAGCTGACGGACAAAACGACTGTCATAAGTGCTACGTATTTACATAATTACGAACGCACTTAGAAAACAGCAATACAATGAAATTAACAGAGATAAAAAAGGAGCACTTTTTCACTCAAAATTAATAATCTTTACTTGTGAAAATCAATAGAAACAAATTATATTTTTGCATATAAAAATGTGAGGTAAAATATGACGAACTCAGGAAAAAAATCAATGAAAAATCACCCATTTTTCAGAAATCCTGAAATATTTTATTCTATAAAAAACCTTTGAACATGAATCTTTGAAAGCAGAAAAAAATATGGGAGAAGTATTGCTTAGCAATAGATAAGAGAATGAAAAATTAAAATACTGTGCATTACATATCATTAAAGAATGCTGTTTCAGATTATGTGAAAAATTCGGATAACATGCACAGAACAAAAAATGTAATTTAACAAATTGCAACGACTATTAGAAAAATGATATTTTCAAAAACTCAAATTTTAAAGACTTATAAATAAACTCTATGTTTAAATCAATAATAAGAATAAACATCATTTTTAAGATGACTATAACTTACAAGGAAGGTCTCCATACGGGCATACTCAGAAAAATCTGAAAAAATTACAGAATGTTCTTCTTATATAGTTATATATGTTTATATAAAAATTTCGGCGGAACCCCCTTATAACGTCCGTAAAAAAATAATAAAAATTTCGTTTATTTGGCGATTTATCTCCGGTTGGCGAAAAAACGAAATTTTGAAAAATACGCTTTTACGCTTCGAATACTTTTTAAAGAAAAAACTTTCTATGTTCAATTTATTTAATTAAGTTTAGTTTAAGTAATTTTAGTTTTGCATTTTACTTTACTTTTTGGAAATCGCCTCTCACGGTCCGAGAGTTTCTGCAAATGTGCATATCTGATAGACTGCCAAAGTGAGGCTCAATGAGCGCCGTGGCGGCCCCGATCAGAGCACGGTGTGATACACGCGTGCGTACACCTACCCAATTGCTTTTACTTTACTTTAAGTGTAATTTTGTCATATACGTTTATATGTACTTATAACAAAATGAAATTATTATATTTTATCATTTAAAACACAATTTAAATTGATTAAAATTGTTCCAAATTGAAAAATACACTGTTCAACGCACTCTCTTGCTTGTATAGAAAACGGTTACTTGGCCGTGAAATGGAGCTTTCTCATTGGTTGGAATAGAGATATTATATACAAGCGGTGGAGTGCGTTGCAACAAAATGCAGCAGATTTTTAACAGTGTATGACACGGTCAATTCGCCGTGCTATGGAGCATTATCATTGGTCAGCAGAGAGATATTCTATAAAAGTAGTGGAGTGACGTTGCAGTAAATGCTGCAGATTTTTAACAGTGAAGTCAATTAAAATCAATTTTCAGATTCGTTAAAATCGACTGCTTTTGGCGAGGAAATGCACTGCTCGCCAAATCCCGTGTCGCTTTCAGCTTTTCACGCCAATTATTTCAAACTATTTTATTTTTTTACATATCTAATAATGTAATTCCGCCGCTAATTTTCACTGATCCTTTATTACCTACATGAGTAGTTTAATTCGTATTTTTTTCAAAAAATTCTGAGTATGCCCCCAATGGAGACCTTCCTTGTTAGTTATGTATTACGTACGCCGTGCATTAAACATTAACATTTCTAGACTAATGATATAAAAAAAATTAGATTAAAGATATAAAACTTTAACTGTTTAAAATGGGCATTTTTATTGAATGGAATACAAACAAACTTTAAATGAAATTTCAGTTTTACAATTTTCGGAACTGCAAATTTTTCAACTTCAAAATTTTTACACCGTTGCGTAGAAAAAAAATAAACTGTTTAATGAAGTTTGTTTGAAATCTCTATGACAATTTGTTGTTGGATTATTAATTTTTTTAAAAGTTTAATTACTCTTTTTTACATCGTGGCAACAAAATTATTCCATTTTTGGACATTCAACATGGACCAATCAGAAAACGAATAAAATAAAAACCAGAAGTATTCCATTTTTGGACATTAAACTTGGACCAATCAGGAAACGATAAAATAAACCAACTTTATTGCGGAATTCAACCAATAAAAAGATTCAGATATGCTTTAGATTTCCTAATTCTCTACCAAGAACAACAACTATTTTTTCCAAATAGTTAAAATATATATACAGGGTGTCCCAAAAGGTCGTTTACAAACTTAACATGCTGGTCTGTCATATCATGATGAACAATATTAAATAGGAAACTAAGGGTCCCAAACGTCTTCCAAACGAGATATGCGCCATTAAAGTTTAGGGTCCAAAAATTCAAATGATTATAAAAAACAGAAAAATTGGTCGATTCGTTTGCAGTTTTCACTAAAACTATTCTTTACGTCAGTATTTTCTTGAAAATAAATTATAAAGATAAATTTCAAAAAATGTCGATAGAGGGCGCTTTAGACTTTGGAGTAACGATAAACTAGTTTTTACCAGTATTTTTTGCATCTCATTAAATTTTTTTAGAAGCTTAGACATAAACTTAAATTTTGAGCTCACAATCTAAATCGTTTGAAGTGGTTAAGTAGAGCAAACTGAATTGCGGGGGGAGGTTCAAATTTCAAATGATTATAAAAAACGGAAAATTTGGTCAATTGATTTGTGATTTTCACTAAAATTATTCTTTATGTCAGTGTTAGCTTGAAAATAATTTATAAAGATAAAATTCAAAAAATGCCGATAGAGGGCGCTTTAGACTTTGGAGTAACGTACAACTGTTTTTTTTCCGTTATTTTTTGCATCTCATATTTTTTTTTAGAAGCTTTGACATAAACTTAAATTTTGAGATGAAAATCTGAATCGTTGGGAGTGGTAAAGTAGCGCAAACTGAACTGTGTTCAATGGGGGTGGGGAGGTTCAAATTTCAAATGATTATAAAAAACGGAAAACTTAGTCGGTTTTGCTAAAACTATTCTTCATACCAATTTTTTCTTGAAAATAAATTTTACAGATATCTTTCAAAAAATTCCGTCAGAGGACGCCTTAAACTTTATAGTAACCAACAACTATTTTTAACCGTTATTTTTTGTATCTAATAAAATGCTTGTAAAAGTTCAAACTTAAATTTTGTACTCAAAATCTGCATCGTTGTGAGTAATTAAGCGGCCAAAAATTGAACTGCGTTCGAGGGGTGGGGAAGGTAACATTTCAACTCCTGAACACAGTTCAGTTTGCGCTACTCAACCCCTCCTATCGATTTAGATTTTGCGCACCAAAATTTAAGTCTAGAATTTTGCAAGCATTTAATTAGATTAAAAAAAAAAAAGGTTAAAAATAATTATTGGTTATTCTAAAGTTTAAGGCGCCCTCTAACGAATTTTTTTTAATTTATCTTTAAAATTTATTTTCAAGGAAATATTGACATAAAAAATAATTTTAGCGAAAACCGACCAATTTTTCCGTTTTTTATAATCATTTGAAATTTGAACCTCCCAACCCCCATTGAACACAGTTCAGTTTGCGCTACTTTACCACTCCCAACGATTCAGATTTTCAGCTCAAAATTTAAGTTTATGTCTAAGCTTCTAAAAAAAAATATATGAGATGAAAAAATAACGGAAAAAAATAGTTGTACGTTACTCCAAAGTCTAAAGCGCCCTCTATCGGCATTTTTTGAATTTTATCTTTATAAATTATTTTCAAGATAACACTGACATAAAGAATAATTTTAGTGAAAATCGCAAATCAATTGACCAATTTTTCCGTTTTTTATAATCATTTGAAATTTGAACCTCTCCTCGCAATTCAGTTTGCGCTACTTAACCACTTCCAACGATTTAGATTTTGAGCTCAAAATTTAAGTTTATATCTAAGCTTCTAAAAAAATTTAATGAGATGCAAAAAATAATGGTAAAAACTAGTTTATCGTTACTCCAAAGTCTAAAGCGCCCTCTATCGACATTTTTTGAAATTTATCTTTATAATTTATTTTCAAGAAAATACTGACATAAAGAATAGTTTTAGTGAAAACCGCAAACGAATCGACCAATTTTTGTGTTTTTTATAATCATTTGAATTTTTGGACCCTAAACTTTAATGGCGCATATCTCGTTTGAAAGACGTTTGGGACCCTTAGTTTCCTATTTAATATTGTTCATCATGATATGACAGACCAGCATGTTAAGTTTGTAAACGACCTTTTGGGATACCCTGTATATACAGGGTGTTTCACTACCAGACCGACAAACTTTGAGGGGTGATAGTAGACATAAAGACAAACATTATTAAATAGGAAACCATGGGGCGCAAACGTCTTCTCTAGGAGCTAGGGGCCATTAAAGTTTAAGGTCCAAAAATTCAAACGCTGATAAAAATTAGGAAAAAGAGTCGATTTGTTTGCGGTTTTCTCTAAAATCATTCTTTATACCACGATTTTTTATTTTTTTAATTTTAAAGGTTAAGTTCAAAAATTGTCGATAGAGGGCGCTTTAAACTTTAGAGTAACGAACAAATACTTTTTTCCGTTCTTTTGTGCATGGGGTTGAAAGTATTCTAAAGTTTAGACTTTAACTTAAATTTTAAGCCCAAAATCGGAAACATGGGGATCGGTTAACTAGCGAAAATTTAACTGTGAACCGAGGGAGAGATTTTAAACGCTCATAAACATCGGACAAACTAATTGATTTTGTTGCGGTTTGCGTGTAGATCATTCCCTTGGTAATTATTTTATTCAAAATGATGTACAGCTTTCATGTCCTCATTTTTAAACAGAGGGCGCTTCCGACACATGTCCGACATTTCAATGGTATTACTCTTGGATGTTTTACTACCAGATCACCATACTTCCAGGAAGTGTAAGGGATGCAAAAACGACTCGGAATCACACAGGAATGTAACGTTGAAAATTGTTTTTTTTGCATATTACGTTTAAAAAAAGCAGAGAAAAAACAACAGAAACAAGCAGAGAAACAGCAGCATGTTAAAGTGACAGAACAAAGTTTATTTAAAGGTTTTACTGCAAAAAGGTGTTCGAAATTAAGACCAGAAAATGTCCGGCAAACTACTTGACAGCGATAGTAGATGGCGCTGCGATTTTCTTGCGGTAGATGGCGCTGAACGGTAATGCGCGTGAAAGTTTCTCTCTCGTTGCGCAGCTCTATGTGGTTCCAGCACGATCGGGCTCTTCCACATTTTACCAATGATGTTCACCGATACCTCAACGTAACATATGGACAGCGGTTGATAGGTCGTGGTGTCTCGGTTTATTGGCCAGCCACATCATCGGACCTATCAAGTATGAGCTTCTTCTGCTGGGGTCACATGAAAAGTTGGGTGTATGAGAATCCCGTACCATAAATTAAAGACTTAGCAGCTCGTATTTCTGTAGCTTCCGGAAATCTATCAAAGATTCCAGGAACATTTCAAAGCGTGAGGAATTAATGCGACACCGCTGTCAAGCATGTCGAATTACAGCTGGTCGTAATTTCGAACATCTTTTCTAGTAAAACCTTTAAATAAACTGTTTTATGTCATATTAACGTGTTGCTGTTTGTCTGCTTGTTTCTGTTGCTTTTTTCTCTGCTTCCTTTAACTATAAGTCGCAAAAAAGACATTTTCAAAGTTACATTCCTATATGATTCCGCGTCGCTTTCGCATCCCTAACACTTCCTCGAAGTATGGTAGTCTGGTAGTAAAACACCCAGGAGTAATGCCATTGAAATATCGGAGATGTGTCAAAAGTGCCCTCTATGAAAAAATGTAGACACCACAGCTGTACGTCATTTTGAATAAAATAATTACCAAGGGAATGACCTACACGCAAACCGCAACAAAATCGATTAGTTTATCCAATGTTTATGAGCGTTTAAAATCTCGCCCTCGGTTCACAGTTAAATTTTCGCTGGTTAACCGATCCCCATGTCTTTGATTTTGGGCTTAAAATTTAAGTTAAAGTCTAAATTTTACAATAATTTCAATCCCATGCACAAAAGAACGGCAAAACGTATTTGTTCGTTACTCTAAAGTCTAAAGCGCCCTCTATCGACAATTTTCGAACTTAACCTTTAAAATTAAAAAAAATTAAAAATCGTGATATAAAGAATGGTTTTAGAGAAAACCGCAAACAAATCGACCCTTTTTTCTAATTTTTATCAGCGTTTAAATTTTCGGACCTAAAACTTTAATGGCCCCTAGCTCCTACAGAAGACATTTGCGCCCCATGGTTTCCTGTTTAATAATGTTTGTCTTTATGTCTACTATCACCCCTCAAAGTTTGTCGGTCTGGTAGCGAAACACCCTGTATATATATATGTTTCAAGCAAAGACTACGAACCACTTTCCAACACATTCAGAATAATATAACAAAACTGCACCGTTTAAAAAATTAAAATGTTACGTTTCATTTCACCATATGGAAATGTATAACGCATTTCAAAACTGAATTTCAACTGTTCCCATCTACAATCGGAAAATTATTCGAATTTTTTAGCTTCCCTGTATATTGAAAACATAGATTCCAAAATTTAGTTCATTTAATAGATACACATATTTTAGAAAATTCCCTTCAGCAATTTCCTCTAATAAAGAGAATCGTATGCGAATACTTTGTGCAGCCCTGTATATATCAGATACAGAATTTATAAATAAAGAGCGATATGCAAATTATTAATTTAATTTAAATGCACATACCGAATTTTAAAACGTACTCTCCAGCAATTATTACGGAAAGACATTACTGTAACAGATTTCCTTTGTCCCTGTAAATTAATAAAAAATGCTATGTATGGTCTGTTTTAACGTGATCGTAGTGTAATTCATTGATTTTTATCAATTTCAATACATTTGAAATAGCGTCATGTTATTAAAATATCCTCCAAACTTTTTTCCTCCATATATCATAATGTAATGAAATTATTTTGAGTGTCCCCTGTAAATGAACCATTAATCATACGTAATTAATATGCAATACCAAACATTTTTTGGTGAACCTAAGTAAACGTATCAGTTCCATGAAAATTCGGTAGTTCTTCAGCTTACATGAGTCAGAATGTGTACAGACGGACAGACAAACTGAATGCATCAGCACTTTTCAACTTCAATTTGAAAGTGCTAAAACACAAGAAAAATAAAACAAAATTATCAGCGATAAAAAATAAAAATAATAAAGGAGCAATCTTTCACTCAAAATTAATTATCTTTACTTTTGAAAATCAATAAAAACAAAATATATTCAAGTGCATAAAAGAAGTGAGGAAAAATATGATGAACTCAAAGGATATCAGCCATTTTTTAGAAATCATGAATTATTTTATTCTACAAAAAGCCTTTGAACATAAATCTTTGAAAACAGGAGCGGATATGAGAGCAATGTTGCTTAGCAATAAATAAGGAAATGAATAAGCAAAGTGTTGTGCATTTCATGTACATTACAGAATGCTGTAATGTTCATTATATATTTTTTGGCATTATCGTACTCTAAAAATACAAAATATTGAATATTATCAGTAAAGATAAAAACAGATTTGATATATCAACTTGAAAAAAAAAAAAAAATTGCAAACTATGTTTGAAATCTCATTGAGACCCAAAGATAAGGGTTGATTTGCCCAAATTTTAATCAAACCATGAATGCACAAAATACAGACATGCATTTTTGCAACTATAACAAGTCGGAAATTCCACGTCAAGCGTAGAAAATGAGGTGCGTTTGTACTGTGACGAAGGTTTAAAAATATTTAGATCTTGGTGTGTTTAGTGTACAGAACTTCAGATACAGTATAGTAGTCGAAATTTTTTGTAAATACTATCTGTTTTCTATTATAAAGGGAGTGACTTGTAGTAAACTATAGCAACGCATATCAATTTCCTAAAATGTGAAATAGTTTAGTATAATTGCCGTATTTACTCGTGTATAACGCGCACTTTTTTCTCCCAAAATTTAAGAAAAAAAAAAAAACACTGGGTGCGCGTTATACACGGAATATATTTTTGCTGCTTTATGTAAACGCACGATATACCTATAAATCAAGAAATGTTTTCATAGAAGAAATTAAAAGTGGAATCTTACTGAATAGAAGCATTCCTGCATCTTAATTTCACTCCTTGCACTTTTTTGTAGAAAAGCGGTAGTAACATTATCAAAAACTAGTTTTGTAGATTTATCTCTCTTTCTCTCTTTTTTACTTACCCATCATACGTAGTATAGGGTAAGTCTTGCAATCGTTTTGAAAATCGAAAATTTTTTTTGACGGATTTACACGTTTCAGATACTGGAGATTCCGAAAAACATATTTTTTTTAATTTTTTTTGCCGTCCGTCCGTCTGTCTGTCTGTAAACGCTCTATCTCCCGAACAAATTGAGATAGAGACTTGAAATTTTGTATGTACTTAGTATGTAAGAATGGGATGAAGCCTATTTAATATCAGCAACCTCGATTATCCGGAACTATTTTTTTCGGACTCTCGAAAAATTCATTCTGATGAAAGGTACATAAAAATTTTCGAATTTTTTTGTTTTAAAGCATGGACGTGAAAGGCAATAAAATAACACAAATTTTGCAGAAAGAACGAAGTCTATCGAATTATTTGTTGCCGAGATATGTGGGATCCTGTTTCCCGCATTCTTTGATTTTTCATGACCCTGCATTTTAATCAAATTTCAGTTCAAAGATATATTTTAATTGGAAATGAGATGCTTCATCCGACGCAGTAAATTGTTAGTTAATATGGTTATTATTTTTAGAGTTATAAGGGTGTTTCTTTTACGCAATCCAGTATTACTTGAGTGTTTTGGCGATTTATATAATTTGTCGAATTTGGCTCATCAGCAATTCATTAATAAAGCATGACTATATATATTAAAACTATTTAAATTTGCGTTTAAATTTTATTTTGGAATTGCAGTGCATTTTATAAATAGTTTACACATGTTTTATTTTCATATTTTATATTATGCATATCCATGATCGGTAAGTATTACGGTGGCCCCCAACGACTAGTTTTTTTTTACAGTGTACAGATAAAATTTTAGGAAGAATGCAGATTTCTGCGACTTTACACTTGTAAAATTAGTTTTTTTTTTTTTTTTTTTTTTTTTTTTTACAATGTGGACATTTTTAAGTATTTCGTTTGAAAGCGATGTCATCATATCATAATACCCACTCCCTACAGGAAATCTTAAAAAAAAAGAGAATTTCGACTTCTTTTCTATCCTGACGTAACATTTGTTTCGATTTCATTTACTGAAATTCATTTGATCATTCATTCCCTTGCATGTCATATTTATGTAATTGAAACTAGGTTCAATCTAACACCATAATGCTCATATAAAGAGCTTTGCTACGTTTTTCACGATTTTTGTGACAGATATGAAATGAAATTTTTATCAAATATAATATGTAAGCGGCTTATGAAACAAGATTGCATATTCATGGATTATGAGGAAATTGGATTTGACCTTTTAACCGTGATATTAAAATGCCATGTATTATGCCATGAATACTGCAGCTGAATCTCAGTTTCTATTGGTTAGAAATGTCTAAAAACTTAATACAGTAGACTCCCTCAAATCCGCACAGCTTGGGACCAAAGGTTGTACGGATTTTAGAATCTTGTGGATTTCTGGTCGTTGCATTGTTTACATTTTTAAAGAGTAATTTGAGTGTGATTAATAGTGCAATCGGAACTATAATGAATGCTTATAATATAATAAAACATTAAAATAAATAATAAACTAAAATAATAAAAATTTAGATAATTTTTTAAATGATTAAATTACTAATAGCAAAGGTCAAGTTAATAATCAATAGTGCATGATTGAGTATTCATCATAAAGATTAAATGTATTTTTCCAAAATTAGCCTCATAAAAGTGCATTTACTAATTCACATCAAAATCATAAAATAAGGATTTTCTTTTTCCAAGTTTAGCCTGGCTAAATAACCAAAAAATCTTGATTAATGTTAAAACTGTTGTTAGCTTTCGTTTTTTCAAAACTAAAAACTAAAACAAAATCACTTCACCTTTTTCATTTACGTATAAAAAAACATTTCATATTTATTTACTTAGAACAGGTGTCACAAATAAAAATTTAAAAAGTTGACATGTTTCGGCTCATTCATAAGAACCGTATTCATAACACATAAAATCAGTAGAAAACTAAATGACACTGGATATAAATATAATTTAAAACCAAAACACCAAACATTGCGCCCCCTATGATCGTGAATAGCCATTGCCTTGATAAATGCATAAATATATTTGGTAAGAAAATTCTGATTGCCAGTGATATCAGCAATATCTTGAATTTTTTCCAAAAAAATTTATTCTTCTTTCATGGAAAAAAACACGAATAGAGTATTATTAAGAAAATTACAAATTAAAAAATATATGGAATTGATACAAAACTAAAAAAAAAAGAAATTTTGTCCCAATATCTCAATTGAAAGCTTCACTGTTTACATCCATAAAATATGTGTGGATTTTAGAGAGTTGTGGATTTCTGGTTTGCGGATTTGAGGGAGTCTACTGTACTTAAAAACATATGTATGTTGATTCAATTTTAAATTGTAATATCCAGTATGGGATGCTTTTGTGCTGATTTATATGGTATTTCAAAAATCAATGCAATTGGGGGTTACATTCAAAGACGCTAACTCCACTTTCTAATTCTGTTATTTAAATTAATGTTTTAGATATTAGAATGGTACAGAAGAAAATTCTGAAATAAATAAAATGTATTAGTTTTCTGGCGAAACATTTAACGACATATACACTTTTGAGTTATCTTAAGAAATCTTTAAATGGAATATCGATATGCAATCTCAGAAATAAACATGTTTATAAAATTTATGGGTTTTAAATTACCGCTTCTGTTTCAAACACGTTTCTGTAAACATCTAAACACTTTTTTATTTTAAACTATTTGGAAATAGTTGTTGTCCTTGGTAGAATATTGGGATATCTGAAGTATATCTGAATCTTTTTATTAGCTGAGTTCCGCAACTTTTTTTTATTTTATTCGTTTTCTGATTGGTCCATATTTAATGTCCAAAAATGGAATACTTCTTTGCGACGATGACAAAAAAAGTAAAGTATTAAAAACTACAAAAAAAAAAAAAAATAAATAAATAAAAAAAAATAAAAAAAAATAAATTAAAAAAAAATAAAAAAATAATAATTCAAAAACAAATTTAGATACAGATTTCAAACAAGTTGCATTTAAAAGTAATTTTTTTTTTATTTGACGGTGTAAAATTTAAAAATGAGCAATGTTTAGAAGTTTAAAAATTTACAATACCGAAATTTGTGAAACTGAAATTGCATTTAACACTAATTTATGACTGGCCCAAGAATATTAACGTGGCTCTAAATGTTCAGGCATATAATATACCTCCCTTATTACGTAAGCTACGCTTTGATCATCATGAAAATGATGTTATTTTTTTTTTAAATATAGGAATCATTTATAAGTCTAAAATTATAGTCTTTGAAAATATTATTATCCAAATAGTCGTTGTAATTTGCCAAAGTACTTTTTTTTGGGGGGGGGGGAGGCCATTCTGATTGATCTTTTCCTAAATGATTTCTAAAGCTCTGAGGAAGATTTCTGAAATCATGATTAACAACAAGATTATAGTAAATTTATGGAATAACTTTTCTGTAAAATCTGTAATTGTTTTAGAGCACGTAGTGCTCAAGACAGCTGTATGTATCTATAAGTAAGGCTTGAGCTAAAATATTACAAAATACAAGAAAATAATCATAAGAAAAAATTCTTCATTAAGTAATATACTATTTGAAAATGTAAAATGTAAAAGATTAAATGTATTCAAAGTATTTATTTTATTTCAGTCATATCAGATCTGATTGGTAAAATATGCCCAAAGATTAGTGGCTAATAATCGTCTTAAAAATTGTTTTTAAAATTTAATTCTAAAAATTGTACTTAAGGTTAGTAAATTGAATGAAATAAACATAATATGCTGTTTTTAACTATAACCAAAATTTTACTACACTTTACTTAACAATATGGTGTTTTTAACATATCAGGAAATCGTTTAAAACACTTTTAAGGGCGGTGGGTATTATTTATACAACTTAATTGCATTTAAGATTTGCAGAAGAATACTTCCCGAAAATTTTTACTTTTAAAGCTTCAGTCAGGCCTTTATTATCGCATGGGCAAATTGGGACTTTGCCCATGGGCCCCGGACCTTAGGGGACCCCAAATCCATGCATTAAATTATAAAATATTAATTTTATTTTTTCCAATTCCAACTCTTCCATATGTTGAAGTTATTAAATTCATCTCAAAGTAATATAACAAATTGCTAAAATTATATAAAAGAGTTTTGTTCTGTACTAAAGAAAGAAAAAGGTGAACGTTTATTAATTAAGATATTTAATTTAGAGTAGACGGAATTAAAAATTTTCATCTATTTATATCAGAGTTGCAAAAATATGTTTATGCATTACACATGCACATATGTGTGTCCACCAGTTCTATTTGAATAAGGTTGCAATGATTCGAAAGGGGCCCCTTAAGGGTGTATTAAAAAAACTCTTTTCCATCTTCAACAGCTCGAAATTTTCCGATACAATTTCAGGCATATTTTTAAAAGTAGAAACATGAAACTTGCTGAGGGGTTTCTTGAAGGGACGTATGAGGTGTCGTGTGATGTCTTTTTACGCTCAATTCATTAGAATTTGAGTTATAAACAATTATCTTCCCAGTATGACCCTCTTTTACGTTCCCAGATCTGCCTCTTGGAAAAAATCGGTTCGAAATGCCGTTTTTGATTGCTTTTTTTGCAATATTTTCTGCATTTATCAAAGAATCGACAATCACGGCACCTTGTGCACTTTCCAGTTAAGAGATTTTGAAAGTTTGGTGTATTTGAGAGCAAAAATGAATTAAAAAATAAATCAGAAAATAAGCAGTTTGAATCGAAATACACCCTTAATTTATTTTTGCTCAGGACTCCAATTAATCATAATCGGGGCCTGTCTTCAGTTATTATATAGAAGAAATTTAAGATGTGATTTGCTGCTTATATTTAGTGCGTGGGATTTCCGCTCAACTATGAAGCTGCCTGAAATCTGTCAGCTAATAAAACTGTATATAAATAGTCATCTCTATAATAATAGCCTTAATCATGTGACTGTTATCAACAGTTCCGGGCTGACCGCTTCCCTTTTTGTTATTTTGGTGTTTGGCGCAGCTGATAAATCGCTAAATACTATTTTATCGTCATCATTAAATCTATATTATGATAGTGCAAATATGCGTCTGTCATTAACAATTGCGTTTTTGCTCTGCAAGTGTAACTGATCATATTCAATCAAACTTTTTATCGAATAAATTTGTATAAAAGTTGCCATGACCACAAAGAATTCTTGTTACTTTTCTGTTAGCCGGGTAAAAATCTTGCCAATTTTTTAACCCTCCAAGCGTCTTTCAAATGGGTAAAATTGTAATGTTGTTTTCTCTGCATTTTGTTTTAAATGCAAATAAAATATGATTCTTTTAATATTATATAAAAAATCTTATGTAAGAATATAAATGTAATCCTTGAGAGTCTTAATCATTCTTCAATGTTTTGAAAATTCATTAAATTTATAGAATTATAATATCTTAAACATTGTTTATATTGCAGTGAAACCTGGAGCTTAGTGTACGGAATATTACGGGACAAACGCTTAGAAGGTTTCGCCAAAAAGCTTTTTTTTTTTTTTTTTTTTTTTTCACACGGTAAATTAAAACATTACTTTGATATTGAAATTAAATGTCATATTTATGGCATTATTTATAATTATTCTTTTTTTTTTATTTTTTTTTTTAAGAAATAAGTAAAAATCTTTAATTTTAAATATTTCAGTTTTAAATTAAAGTTGTGTATTTTAAATAAAATGAATGAATGTATGAAACGATTTTATTTCGTACAACTTGAGAGAGAGATTATCCCGTCCAAAAAAACTATCCCCCAATTATAATATTAAATACCAAATTGATAAATATTACATTCACTTGACATTAAGCACGATACACTTGTTTGTTACGTCATTAAGTGAGTGTTAATTCGACTTTTTATTAATATTTTTATTAATGTTTTACTAATTTATTTGGTTTTTCGTTATTTTTAATATTTATATATATTTTACCGATTTCTATAATCTGGTAAAAATGGTCGACAGAATAATCAAGTAGTACCTTATATTTTCAATGAAATTAATGAAATACGAAAAATTGCGAAGGGAACAATATTTGGAGATTTATCTCCTGCGCCCGGCTTACATAAATATACCAATTTCTTGATTTCTCTGTCAGAATCTTCCAATTTGGCGAAGAATTGAGCAAGTAAATTAAGTTTTGAATAAAAGAAACATCATAAAATGCTCATTATTGTTGAATTAAGCGTTCTTGAAATCATATTATTAAAAGAGACTGACACTTTTTTTTTAAAAAAAAAAACATCGTCCGATAACTTTTAAAGTAAACTACATTGAAGATAAAATATTTATAAAAGGAATATTTACAGGATATTATTTACAAAACTCTATAGACGTCTCAAATATAACTTAATAATCCATCACATCCGAATTCGTCCTTCTGCGTTATTCCCTCCAACCAATAACAACTGTTCTTTTTCTCCTCGCTTCACTTCAGTTTTTAGCGTCAGCACTTAACCACGGCTTTCATCTGGCTAAATCGCTAGATTGCCTTTATCTCCGGAGTTGAGGTATGGGACTTCGAGCAGCCGGGCTGTGGGAGTAAGAATGTCGCTCCCAAATTTCATTATTACATTTAAGGGTAAAAAAAACTGATCGCCAAGGGCGGCAAGTATAAATATAAAAACACACATGTTTCGAGCTGGAAATTTAAAAGCCCGTCATCAGTCGAAGCAAACCGAAAGGCCACCTTCCGTCTCGTGTTTACTTTGAAAGATGACGGGCTGTTATATTTACAGCTCGAAATGCATCCGGTGTGTTTCTATATTTAAATGGTGATTTATAATTTTTATTTATTTAATTGTGTTTTATCACCGGTTTTTTGGCGATATTTCATCTATCTATTAGATGAGTGCAAAAGTTCGTGCGGAGGTGCAATAGATGTTGTTAGAAGCGGCGTAATGTGTTGTCATTAATACTGCCATCTACATAAGGCATATCGTTGGAAAGGTGACGCGTGCAGCTTTCATTTCAATCAAAATAATTTGTGTAGATACAAACTGTTTCAAGAAAATTTACTTTCAAAATGAGTGTCGGAAAATTGCATTTACGGCATGTTATGCTTTACGAGTTTCGGAAAGAAATAAGGGTTGCAGAAGCCATAAGAACCAATTAAGAGGTTTATCAAGATCAAGCACCAACTAAACGAACTGTGAAAAAATGGTTTGCGATATTTCGCTGCGGAGAGTTTAACCTTGAAGACGGATGACCTTCACATATTGATGTCGATATTGTGCGTACTTTAGTTAAAAATACTCCGTGAATTTTAAGAGAGGAAGTTGCTACAGCACTTAACGGTCAGCGATCAACCACTTTTCGGCGTTTAAAAAAATATAAGATTCGATTTGAAGCTCGATATATGGGTGCCCCATTTGCTGACCGAGAGGAACAAAATTGAGCAACTTCTGCTGAAGTTTCTTTACTCGGGCGGCTCAAAAACGAGCCATTTTTGAATCGATTAGTGACGGGCGATGAGAAATGGGTCCTTTATAACAATGTTCAGCAATGTGAGCATGATGACCCGATGGCAAAGGCCAGTTTCACCCGATGAAGGTGATGCTCTCTGTTTGGTGGGATTGCAAGGGCATAATTTATTTTCAGTTTTTTCCCGCTGGCCAAACGGTTGATTCAGTCAAGTACTGCCGCCAATTAACCAGTCTGAATCGAGAAATCAAACAAAAACGTCCGATTTTGCCAAAAAGCAAGGGTGTAGTCTTTCATCAAAATGACGCCAGACCACACGTTTCGAAACAGACGTTGCGCAAACAGAACAGCCTGAAGTGGGATATCCTAACTTATCCACCGTATTCCTCTTATATTGCACCACCTGATTATCACTTGTTCTGATCATTGCAAAATCATTTAAATGAAAAAAAACTTGACTCTTTGGATGCCTTAAAAAACGTCGTGTCTTCGTTTTCGAATCTAAACAGCACAAATTTTATGATCCGGGCATCCTTATGCTGCCAGAATGTTGGAAACAGATTATAGAAAACGATGGAGTATATATCATTGATTGAATAAAGAACTTTGTTTGTACTGTGTGACTTTTACTCTCAAACTCCGCACGAACTTTTGCACTCACCCAATACTATTCAACTGTTTAACAGCCGTAAACATCATAATTACAGTCGAGTCTTTCTATAGCGAAACTCCATACATCGAATTTCTCTATATAACGAATTTTTAGCAGGAACGGTCCTCTTTTTTCATGATTACATTAAAAACAGTCTCTATATAGCGAAATATCTATCTCCATGTAACGAAATTTTTTATGAAATGTTCAGTTTTAAAAAAGCTTCAAAATCGCATGGAATCAAATTTTCATCACTTATTTTTGATTTATCGTTCAAGGCTGTTTTTTATATTGTTTCTCTACCTTGAATCTCCTTGATCTTTAAGTCCAACGAATTCATTCCACCAGCCCCCCTCCCACACAGAAACAGTGTCAATTTAATTGTTACACATATAAAACCTGGATCATAATGTGGTAATTAAAGTCAGTGTTGATTTCAGAGGGTGGCTTGGGGGATATTCACTCCCGGAGCAATGAGATCGCCCCCGAAAATTTGAGAAAATTGTGTTCTCAATGGCAAAAAAATTAACGTACTTTTTTCTTGTGTGATTTTTATTAAGCTTTTAAATAAATGTCTATTCTACTTTTTTTTTTCAAATAATTAAGAAATAGTATATTACGTTAATATTTATAGTTAAATACTTTAAATTTTTAATTTAACGTATAAAAAATTTGCACATTAAACAAACTTTTTAACGGCTTTCTCTATTCAACGAATTTCTCTATATAACGAATTTTTTACTAGAACAATGGATTTTGTTATATAGAGACTCGACTGTATAATCCTTATTTTTAAATAAAATTCTTTGTAACTTCCGGTGTGAATTCAACATTGAAGTAACACAATTACTTGCCGCTGAAAGGGTTAAAATGCATGAACTGTAAATTCGATTTTTTTAAATCTTTTTCGTTAAAAGGTACTAGTTGTAGTTCACGCCATGCTAATTAGCGTATCTTAATTCTCTTTAACTCTAGTCATTCGAAGATCTTAAAACAGTACTTTTCCTCCGTTTTGTTAAATCATCCGGAGTTAATTTAATTAGCATGAAGTATGTTAAAAGTTTAATAATTATCTCTAATGTTACAGAGTTATTTGGTCGTGTTAGTTATTCGGCAAACATAATTTATGTACATATCTACAAGATATTTTCTTCTAATTACTTCAAGCAAATAAAGGCTCGAGAAAGTTTCCTTATTCTTCTAGATGTTATTTACATGAACTAAATACTTAATAAAATCAATGCTTTTTTTTTTTTTTTTTTTTTTTTTTTTTTTACTTTTTTGTTACTTATATATATTTCCTTTCATTTTAAAGTTTTAAAGCAGAAGTTAACCCTTTTGGGTCTGGTGTACTATTAATAATGATGTATTTTAATAATATATTATTTTGTTATAAGGAATACATTTTCTACTTTTTACATGTAGTAATGTTAGTATATGTCTATGCATTTACTATATGATTTCATTTGTGTTTAGGCATTTAGTAATAATAATAATTATTATTATTTGCTTCATTCTCTTTGCGTCGTTTGCGATTCTTTTTTTTTAAACATATATTTCACTGTATAAATTTAAAATAAAAGTTACTTTCCTCAATGAATCCTGTGTAATAAAGTGTAAAAAGTACTAGAAAGTTGCAATATGAGTTAAATCTTATTGTAATACACTATTTTCAAAACAATCTCAAAAATTCTTCCTTAGCTTATTTTCATATTAATATTACTTGAATAGTACACAAAGCAACGACATCTGTTATCTTCCAGACAATGAAACACTCGTTAAACATTAATTATTCTATTTGGATAGCTAGTGTTAATGTTATTAACGTAAAAATATGTTTTTCAAAAAACTGAAAAAAAAATCGGATCCGAAAGAGTTAAAACGCACTTAATGTTTTAATTTGTCTGTTTGATTAAATAGGCCCTGAAATTTGGGAAGAAAATTTGAGTTTGAGCAAGAAAACAAGAAGGAAAGGAAAAGAAAGAAAAAAATCATATGCTTAAAGCATATATTATGAAATGGTTTCCAACACATTTAGACATAAACTGCGTATACTGCAGCGCATACATACATAAAACTACAGTGTTTAATAAATTAAAGTGTTATGTCTGATTCAGCCTTATGGAAACGTATTTGACTACATTTGAAAACCCAATTTCAGCTGTTCTCAATTATAATCGGAAAGTTATTCGAATTTTTTAGCAGCCCTGTATATGATAAATAGATTTGTATCTATTAACTAACATGCATGCCCGAATTTAGTTCACTTAATACATACGTACTAGCCGCCCTTGACGACCAGTTTGCTCTCCCTTAAGGGTGTATTCGAAAAAATATATTTTCACTCTAAATAGCTCGAAATTTTCTGATACATTTTCAGATTTATTTTTAAAAGTAAAAACATGAAACTTGCTGAGGCGGTTTTTGAAGATATGTATAACATGCCGTGTGATTTCATTTTTTGCTCAGTGAATTAAAGTTTTATTTAGAAACTGTTATTTTCTCTATATGACCATTTTTTTTCGTTCCCAGATCTCCCACTTCGGAAAATTCGGTACAAAAGACCATCTTTAACAACATTTTTTGTAATATTTTCTGTCTTTTTCAAAAAATTGACATTCACGGCACATTTTGTAGTTTCTGAATAAGAAAATTTGCCAGTTTGGTCCGTTTGAGAGCAAAAATGATTTAAAAAGTAAATCAGAAAATAAGCAGTTTAAATTGGAATACACACTTAAATGTATAATAAGCGAAGCATACTGATAAAAAAATTTCAATGAAATTACAGAGAAACTGCGGGTAATCCATTACCATAAGACTTATGTAAAATTACATAGATTGGAAAAGCCGTGACTCTGTTAAATAACAGGGAAGTTATTTCGTAAAGAATAGACTCTGAAAGTTAACATCATTAGATATACTCTGTAAATTTACTTTTAATGCTAATAAAAATATCTTTAACCCTTTAACGGACAAAGCATTTTCGTTGCTAAGATGTTGAAATAAAGGAATGACACCGGTAATTGCGAACATATATATTTTAAAATAATAAAACGTGATTTTTCACCTACATAATAAAATGGAATTTTTTTTTTTTTTTTTTTTTTTTTTTTTTTTTTTTTTTTTTTAATAACAATTTTGGCGTCGTGTTGCATATCGGAACTAAAATTTTGTGGCTTCGTAGAGAAACCACTGAACGTTAAAGGGTTAAATAAGGATATGGAAATCCTTACAGGAAATTAGACATAAAATCAGAGATATGTGTTTAAATTTATGATCGAGAAACTCGATCGAATGCATTTAACCGAGAATTAGTGTAAATTTAGAAAAAGTTTCGCTTTTTTTCTGTGCTTTTACAGAAATATTTAACGGTGTATCATATTAGTTTTAGTCATAATTCAATTTACTTTCTGAATCATTCGCCAATTCGGAAGAGTTAGAGAAATGAAGAGCTCTTTATTTTTAATGTTAGCGGGACGCAGGTAATAAATCGCCAAACATCGTTCTTATCGCATTTTTCTGCATTTAATTAAAAATACAATCCTCTGACTCATTGCACTTAAAAATACAAAGCTTTCATTTAAAACTGAAATATTTAAAGTTAACGGCTTTCACATCATTCTTTCTTTTTCTTTTTTCTTTTAAGCGGAACGAAAAGAAGAATATTAAATAATGCCACAAAACATGATATTGAATTTCAGCTTCAGAGCATTTTCGTTTATTTACAAAGAGAAATAATAATAATAATAATAATATTAAAAGAATACTAACTGGCGAGTTAAAAATGCTATTGGTGAGAACTGCACCCAGCTAACATAAAAGTATTTAGAATTCTTTGCGATCATGGTAAATATTATGTAGTTTTATTCGAAAAAACAATTTTGATTTTTTAAATCAAAATAGAATGCATATAAAAGCGATGGAATTATCTTGCAGTTGTTTATGACAGTTACATGACTTGGACTATTATAATATAGATGAAATGATGGTAATAGAACAATATTTGGCTACTTATTATCGCGTCTGTCTAACATTCAAGAACCAAAATGTCGCTTGGCTTATAAAAAGTGAAGCGGTCAGCCCGGAACTGTTGACGACAGTCCCATAACTTAGGCTTTTATTACATAGATATTTCACTTGAAAATTCCCCTTCACTAATTTCATCTAATAAGGAGAGTAATACATGAATACTATTGTACAACCCTGTATATAAATTATAGAATATGTATGTAGTGAATTATATAAATTTAAAAACGCATACTGAATTTTAAAACGCACATTCCAGGAAATATTACTCAAAGACAGAACTTTAGCCGATTTCTTTTAAGTGTCCCCGTAAATGAATAAATATGCTATGAATGTTATAACATAAGCATATCTAACGTAATTAAAAATTAATAATTTTTATCATTTTCAATGTTTTTGAAGTATCGTAATCTCACTAAAATTCTCTTTAAACGATTTTTCTCCCTATACCATAATGCAATGAAATTCTTTTAAGTACCCTAGGAAATGAATAGAAACTTCTATGAATGCCCTGTTCAAACATAATTGTACTGAAAATCACTGATTTTGTATCAGTTTCAATATATTTGAAATAGCTTAATCTCAATAAAATACTCTTCAAATGATTTTTCCACATATACTATAATGTAATGTAATTATTTTGAGTGCCCCTGTAAATGAACTATTAATCCTTCATACTTCATATACAATATCAAATCTACTGTGGTGATCTTAACTAACCTGTATCAAATGCATGAAAATCCCAATATATTTATGGGAGTTAAAGCGTAGACCGACGGACAGACAAACCGAATGCATAAATACTTTTCAACTTTATTGGAAAGTGTTTAAAAATGCCTTTTCTCTATTATTAATAAATCACAAATGTTTTATTATATCTATGGTGAAAAGTAAGAAAGTTATCTTCAAAATTTGTAGAACAGTAAATAATAATGCCAAAAATCACATTAGGTTGATAGTGCAAAAAAATTAAACATACATAATCCAGCGGAAATAAGTCAAATTTTATTCTACATTTTAACTATAGCGTTACACAAAGAATATTTTTGATACACAATGTAAAAAATTAGAGCATCAATTTTTTAATCCGATATATATATATTTTAATTTCAAAATTGATGAAGAGCATTTTTGATATACACTGGAAGAAATTTGAGGATCTATTTTCTAATCCGGTAACCAGAAATCAATTTTAGTTCTCTTAAAGTTTAGTTAAATTTTTAATATCCCCAAGGAACATTCGTAATGCATTACTCAAGAAATTTAAACATCTATTTTTTAATATGACAAACAGAAATAATAATTTTTTCGTAACTGTTCACCGTTACTTCACTGTAACTCACAGACCAGCTATGGTTACAGCTGGTGCAGTAACTAATGCCCCAGCTGGAGTGGACACAGGGGATGAGTTACCTGACAAAAAAGGAGTATGCCAGGCGCTGTACAAAACTTCTCCCGACAGTAAGGCTGCGTGCGCATTGAAATACTATCCCCGTCAATTGAATTTTCGGAAGAAGTGCTGTATGCATTTTGCATAGGACCCATTTTCAGTTTCTTCATAATACAGCGAAGGGGAACGAACAAAAGAATCGATAGATAAGAAGATCAATCCTGCTTGACGGAAAGATTCCTCTTTTGCCCGAAAACCGACAAAATAAAAAACACCGCGCGCCACAATAAACACACCGACAAGTAACCGCAAGAAGTGGCCAGGTCTGTTTGGGCCTTATATCCAGGAATCGCTGGATGCCGATCCCGTGAGTCTCGACGACACTAGAGAGCCTTGCATTTTGCTCTACAGGCCAAACTCTTCTCTCAGGCTCCTTCTACAATCAAGATGATTGAACTTCTATCATCTTAGTTTAGCCTTTGCCCAGGGTCACAATGCAACCTCTAAAGACCGAAGTCTCGTGAGCCGCCTCTAGGATCAGAAATGGGACGATATTTTCCAACTTATCACGAGAACCACGGCATTAGAGGACCGCAACTCGTTAGTCCGCGAATGGATTATAGCCCTCAATATGACGTCCGCTTATCCATGGCCACCGTACTCGCAATGAGCACACTTGGAAGCGGTAAATCGTCCCCAACCTGCCCTAGTGAAGCCAGGCTCCAGGTCATCCCTCCACTAGAAGGGTTGGTTCTAAAGCCCCGGGGAGAGGTGGATATCATAACGAAACAAATAAAAAAAGGTCTTTTCAGCTTGGTATTTGACCGTGCGCCACGGAGTTTTGGAAACTGAGTGTCAGAAATGACAACATCCTCCGGGCTAGAAAGATAAGCTATTCCTCTTTATAGTTGTAAAGTTCCAATGGGTATAACTATTTCACTGCTCGCCGAATGAAACTGTCTATTGCCTGCCTTAAGGCTCATACACGAACTTCTCCATCTGTACCAGGATGAATATCTGTGACAATGCCTAATTTCCACAAGAGACGTGGCTGATTGTCTTGTTTGATCTGAACGACCTCTTCTTTTTTTACTTGTATGCTTTTGGAGTGATCTGTATAATGGACAGATTTTAAGTCTATTAGATAAAATTCTCGAACTTGGGTCTATAGGGCCGTGCGATTACCGGCCGAAGATGTTTTCCAATACAGCTTATTATTAGGAAATAATCGAGCTGGGATATCGGTTAGGGTGACTTAGATGGTAGAGCAACAGAATGTTACACTGAAGACCCGGGTTCAAGTTCTGACCTCGGCTAATTTCTCTCACAATGCAGATTTATTGTATTAATTGTGCTCATGTATAAATCATATTCATGGCTTGTGTAGCACAGTTGAAGCTTATTCCAACAAAGCGAAAAATGTCCAAATCAAAGATCGAATCTAGATACCTTAACTAACCGTGCCGACTGAAAACTTTGGCTTACCATGCCAATGCTATCCAGATTTGATCTTTGGACTGGACACTTTTCACTTTGTAGGAATAAACCTCAATGGTACTACTACAGTGGCGAAAATACGATTTATCCATATTATAGTCATGTTGAAAATAATATTGTTGTAATAATGTTTTATGGCTCATAGTATTTTACCAAAACCCCCCGAACATCTTTAAGAATTAGTACTTTTTCACATTTTAAAAACTCATTAATTCTTATTTTGCAAAATATTATATTTTACAATACAAATTACTTCAAAATATGAATAAACATATAAGAGGATGTTTATGAATGTATAGTTAGTAGCCAAGTTATTGTGGTTATAGGAAAATTTACACATAAATTAGACCACAAGTTATTTTATTATATTACATTTAATATGAAATGAACATATATGTATTACTTACAAAGACAATATTTACAGATGGCTACTCATGGGTCCATCTACTCATATTACTTCGTGTGTCTATCTTCAGCAGCTATGAGTGCTTTTATACTTTTGGCATTCCTTGAATGTACTCTTCTGAATCAGTTGTTTTATTTCATTATTAAAATGTCATGCATGAATTATTCCATCAATTAGTTAAACCTTATTTGTTGGATGCAGTTTTGTTGACTCTGGTCTCGAACTCAAAAAAAAAAAATAAATAAATACAACATCAAAGAAGATTAAACTAATTAAACGATTAATTCGTGTATAGTAACGAAATGAAACAGATACTTCTGAAGAAGGGTTGCCAAGACGTATAAAGGCAGTCATATATTGCTAAAGATTGTTAAGAGATTGTTAAAAGCTATGTTCCTCTATAGCTATGTTCATTGTAAGTTATGTACATTTTCCCTGTATCAAATCTAATGCAACAAAATAACTTATAGGCTAATTTATTTCGGAATATTTCTGTAATTTAGCCATTACTGTGTATATATATGACAATACTGGACAAACTATTCACATTGTATTATAGCTAAAAGAATTCTGATGTATAATTATAAAACTTAATAAATACAACCAAGAGTTACCAAATTATTGATTTTATTAACTAAAAAGATCAGTACTTAAAACATAAGTAAATGTTCATCTAAAGAAATACATCTTTTTCACACCGGATTTTCTTATCTTAGAGCAGGCAGTGCTTCGGAGAAGAACAGTACTTTATACAATATATGTGCATTCCCTCCAGATAAAGTGATGGCTGTGCCATTATAACATCCAAATATCACACAAAAACTTCTACAAATGAAAAGAAACAACAACAACAATATCAAAATTCCAACAACATTTCATTTTCAACAGGGGGTGCGATTGTAAAGTAAAAGAAATTTTTTAATGCATTGTTTTTTCAAAAATTTATTTCGTTTTAATTATCCAAAATATGCATGAAATATTTTATATTGTGTGAATTTTAATCAGCTTATATGTGGATCACACTGCTTTTAATCTTTATTTATATGTATGAAAAATGCATAAGGATGGATTTGTAAATGTTTTGTAGTTTGCAAAATGACATTCTAAATGCATTTTTATGTCAGACAAATCGAGAAAGAAACTTTTAAAACAATGTAATACTTTAACATCTTATGCATCCACACA
This sequence comes from Maratus speculifer, assembly GCA_964019185.1. Lineage (NCBI taxonomy): Eukaryota > Metazoa > Arthropoda > Arachnida > Araneae > Salticidae > Maratus > Maratus speculifer. The sequence goes on from OZ025302.1 coordinate 90,947,735, forward strand.
TTGCATGTGAACCTCAACAAGAGAAAGGAAACAGCAAAATAATTTCTAACAATATTTTCCAATGCAACTTTAAAACAAAATAGTTTTCCATATTTTAAACATAAAACAAAATTACATAAAGTTTGTTATAATTTGTAAACAAAGTTTCTTTCAGAAAACAGCACACATTAAATAGTTTATTACAAAATGACAGTTCAAATGTATTTTTATGGTGAGACAAGTCCTTCAGGAAATTTTTGGAACAATGTAATACTTCTTACTTACAGTTCTTAAGATGCAATAACATCTTATTCTTTCATATATAGAATAAACACGCACACAAAAAAAATTCTACAGGATAAAGAAAACAGTGAAATTATTTGTAATACTACTTTTCAGTGCGGCTTTAAAATAAATAGTTTTTTCTTTTCTTAAGCATTAAAAAATTAAAGCGAATTCTTTACAAAAGTTTCTTTCTTTTCTTTCAGAAAAATACCACACATGAAATAGCAAATTGCAAAATGACATTTGAAATGCATTTTTATGGCAATACAAGTCGATCAAGAAACTTTTGGAACAATGTAATATTTTAACATCGTATTCTTTCATATATTGAACAAACACACCGCCAAAAAAAATCTACAAAATTTAAAAAGTAAAATTATTTCGAATAATAATTATTTTCAGTGCGGCTTTAAAATAAATAGTTTTTCCCTTTTTAAGCATTAAAAAATTACTGCAAATTCTTTACAAAAGTTTCTTTCTTTTCTTTCAGAAAAGGACCACACATGAAATAGCAGATTGCAAAATGAGATTCCAAATGCATTTTTTATGTCGAAACAAATGGAGAAAGGACATTTTTTGAACAATGTAGTATTTTAACATCTTATTTATTCATGTATTGCACAAAAAAGACCCAAAGAGAAAAGAAACACTGAAATAATTCAAAATCACACTTTCCAGTGCGGTTTTAAAATAAAATAGATTTTCATTTTTTAAGCATTAAAAAATAGCGGCAAGTTTTCCACAAAAATTTAGGTCGTTTCTTTCAGAAAAGAGCAAACATGAAATAGTTGTTTGCAAAATGACATTTCAAATGCATTTTTGTGTCGAGACAAATCCAGAAACTTTTGAAACAATGTAATACTTTAACATCTTATTCATTCATATATTACTCAAAAAGGAAAAAAGAAAATACAAAAGAAAGGAAAAACAGTAAAATAATTTCGAACAATTCTTTGCAGTTTAGCCTTAAAATAAAATAGTTTCCTTTTAAGCATTAAAAAAATTACAATAAATTTCTCACAAAAGTTTCTTTAGTTTCTTTCAGAAAAAAACATGCATAAAAAATATTTTATATTTATGCAATTTTACTGATTTATATGCGACTCAATGTGTTCTTTGTCATTCTTCATCAATGTGAGTGTTTGATGCTGTCATCAATGTAAACAAAAATTTAGCGTTTAAAATATTTTGCAGTCTGCAAAGTAACATTCCAAAAAATTTGCAAATGAACCGTTGAATTTAAAATTGGAGTAAGCTTATTTTATTTTATAATTAGTTATTTGGTGGTTTGCTTTTGAATTGCTTAAAAAACATTCGTGAGTAATAATAGGCTTATTTAATGAAGTAGTTTCCTTAAACATTGACAGATACTCTGATATTCCCTTTTATTCTTGCCAGCTTTGATTAATGATTCATATTGTTGAATAGTATATCACTTTTTACTATAATTCTCCGCTTTTATTAATATTTTTTCATCGATTTATTTACTTTTAATTGAAATGTATATAAAAAAGGCGATATAAGTGAGAAAAAATGTATTATATATCATTTATAGAAATTTAACTAAGAATCTACAAAACACATAATTTATTTTTAAGACTTCGCAGAAATTTAAAGTTTCCTCTTTGAGCGGGCAAATTGCAATTCAGATTATAGTTGTTCTGTATCATATAGTTAAAAATTAATGACCGCATACAATTAATTAGAATCGAATGCAGTATGTGTAAATCTTAATTTCATAATTAGAGATAAGTGGTCTTTCTTCCGTTTCATTTGTTTAAAAAAATAAAAAATTCCATATTCTAGCTCTATGGAATACATACACTCTTAAAACGAAAGAGCTGATTTGGCTTCTCATGAAAGAGCTGTAATTTTTTCGATCATAAAAGAGTTGTTTTTCAAACGATTAAATCTTCTTGATCTAAATCAGTTATTTAAATAGCTCAACTTCATTTAAATTGGTTAAAACTCGAGTTATTTCAACTCTTTTTTGAGAAGCTGCCTTTCAACATTGAGATGAGTGGATTTCAGCTCAACTTGAGCTATTTTGTGGCTGACTTTTTAAGAAAGTAGAAAGCGGAAATGAAACATAGCATTTAAAGATAAAGAATTGTAATATCGCGCTAGAAAAACACACATGAACTAAGTCCTATGCAACGATATCTGAAGGCATGGCATATAGAATATTTCTCGTGTAGTTGTAGCACATATTTCTAAAAATATATAACTTATAACACCATTAGAGTAAATGGTCTTCATCACGTAAAGTAAAGATATTTTGAAATGATATATGATGCAAATTTATAATACAAAAAAAAATTAAATTGTGTGATTATTCGAAATATGTATTACACATTCAATTATTTTAATAATGCTGAAGATTAAATTTTAGTTACTTTTAAAAATGCATCAGAAAACTATGATTTGTAAGTACTTTTCTTTTTCAATGCCCTTACATTTCTTTTCTTAACACAATGATTTTTTATATTATTTTTTAAATTCAACATTTTATCAAAAAGTTACAGGGTATGAATTTTCAGAAAATCAAAGACATTTAGAAAATATTTTATAAATATTAAAAAATATTTTTAAAACATTGAGATCGCTTTGGAATGATAAACAATAAAGTTTGAGAATCAAAATGAATAAATAAGGCACGGACAATCTGCAAGCAATGAAATAATCTTTGAATGACTGGAGAAGTATTAGATAAATTTCCATAAGATCATTTATTATAAATTTGTTTTAAACGATAAAGGTTTTTAGAAAAAAAGAGTTAATAAAACCACTTAAAACATGCATCAATTATAAAACGGGTTTCAAAATGAGAGGAACGATACAAAATGAAAAACAAAAAAGATTAGTTCGCGCTTGCTATGCAAATGCTTAAACATTTACGCTAAAGTTAAATATGTTATATTCCAATTAATATTAAAATAATCGTTTACAAGAATTTTTTAAAATATATGCTTTACCAGATTTATGCAGGAACAAAATGATAAGAACGCAGTCGAGATTTCTAAAACCGCGGAACGTAATTTGCAAATATTTTCGCATATCATTTAAAAACGCTTTTAAAAGAGATTCTGAGCACATTCGTTTAGTTTGCAAAACATTTGGATTGCAGGCTGAATCGAAAACTTTTTGCGACTTCGAAAGAGAGCAAATTCTAGTTTATAGCAATATCTAAATGTAATTTCATTGAATAGTTGATGAAATTAAACATTCAAAGGCTCTCCCATCATTAATTTCTTACAGAATTCAACTATTTATATTGCCACAAAATGTAATGGGAGGCCAAAAATTCTTTCAAAATGATCTGAAAGTTTGACTAGTCGCACGGCTTCAAATAAAATAATGACTTCGAAAAACATAAAATACTTTTATTTGCGCCTTAACAATTTTCTATGAGAGTTCAGACTGAGATTATTTTCTGAATATTTCTGATGAAAATTTAACACATGAAATAGCTCCGGTAGAGATCTCCTATAAATAAAAACTCACAAGAAGTGAAAGTAGTTTAAATTTTCTGCTGTTCTGTTAATATTTATATTATATTGATAGCAGTACATTTTTTAATTCGAATAACTCGAATGTAAAAATAAAATGCAATTTTGGCTTGTCATTGATCCATGACGTATAATAATATGGACTTTATATCTACCACCGAAATTCTATTGATAGTTGAAAACAGTTTATTTTTCTGATTGTATACAGTTTTAGTTAATTCAACAATTCATTTTTGAAAAGAAACATGTGTGTAGAAATTTATCTGATGATCATCAGATCTCGATTTTTGAAACTGCTGGTATCTTTAAGCAACCGAAATTTCTGAGGCTCTCAATACACATGTATGTCTTAGAAAATTCGTGCATTGGCTTAAATGATAATTTTTATTAGTACTTAGATAAAACCAGAAAACTATTTTGATCGGAACTTCAATTATAGTAATAAATATAAACCGTTATTAAATGTTAAAAACATACAATGTTTGAAATAGGAAAAATATTATAGCATATTTCGTTAGTCTATTAAAATAATAAATTGATTTATAAATTCTTTATATGTGAGGCAAAATTTAACGTGAAATTAATTTTGGGAACTTAACCCAAACTTATTATGCCTAGTGAAAAAGGAATATCAATCACTTTCTTTAAACCCATTTCACATTATTTATTTATTTTTTTTTTTCATTTTGGAAGGGGATTGAGGTATTCTTGAAATGACATATGTAAATTTTGGAAAGCTTTGTTTTATACGAGATTTTTGCATTATAAAGTTGTTTGTAGTTTTTAACTTGTGTCCTTATATTCGCACACAATGTTTCATTTTTGCTAATCTAGTAATGATCTTACATATCTCCCGATTCTATAAAAGAAATAGATTAATTAATCCTCATATTATTGATAAACTAATCATTAACATTCAATGTGCTTAAAATGAAAAAAAATCAAATTTCACAAGCGTACAAATTTACGTCCATATTCCATGCCTTCAGACAAACATATAGTACAGCTAATTATGCTGGCGGTGGGCGATGTCCGATTATAGCAACGCAGACGCGGCAATTAGGACGCAATGGCGCAAGCTAACAACAAACGACTGAACATTTTTCAGCATTAATTAAACTTCGAACGGATTTGTTCCAAACCCCTTCTTACAAAGCTCTTTTGTAATCCTGTCCTCTAATTGTTCTACAGTTTTATTTACTGACACTATTTGTATACTCCTCATTAACGTACTTAATTAAAAACTATTTACTTAATTGCTATATTCTTTAAAAAATATTTATAATGCGAAATAAGTCATTTTTAAAGCGGTAGTTTTGTACTAACTTATGCTAAAATTGAAATGCAAAATAAATTAAAAACGAAATGTATTTGGTCTACATTACTTTTTAAAAAGTTCTTACGTAATTTCGGCCGCTAATTGCTTCACAATGTTAATAAAGACTTTGTGAGTTAGCAATTCAACCTATGCTTTGTAATAGTTAGGATTTTAAAATTGTATATTAACAAAGTGAGTTATTTTGTAAGCAGAAATTTTATATTAATTTATTCAAAAATTAAATTGTAAAATAAATTATACTTAAGTGAAATCCTAAATGCATTTCTGTACTTTACTTTTTACAAAGTAATTATGTAATTTTTTCCGCTAATTATTCCACAATTTTAATTACATCTTTATAATAATGTATAATATTTAAGATTTTATAATTATATGACAACAAAATAAGTTATTTTGTAAGCAATATTTTTATATTAAGTTATGCAAAAATTAAATTTCAAATTAAATTAAATGAAAATCAAACAAACAGTCATTTACTACGTATTACTTTTTACAAATCTCTTATTTTGTGTTCTTTATTTTGTGGTCTAATTGTGCTACAATTTTCATTGCAGACTCTGTGAAGCAGCAATTCAAGTTATAATGTATAATATTTAGGATTTTAAAATTTTCTGACAAAAAAATAAGTTGTTTTGGAAACAATATTTTTGTTATAACTTATGAAAAAATGAAAAATAAAGTATAGTAAAAGTTAAATTAAATCCTAGATATATTTGTTATAGGATCTCATCTTAGATAGTTATTTTTTAATTCAGGCTTTTAAATATTTTGCAATTTTGATTATAAACTAAGTTATCAAATCAACTTATCATACAAAATCTTACCCTTTTAAAAGTCATATAACAGTAAAGTTGTGTTGTTGGAATTGTTTTCAGTAACTTTTATTAATGTTTTATACATTTATTATAACATTAATAAAGGTTATGCATCTCAGAAAGTAAATGGTAAATATGAATAATATATTTATGAATAACATACTTTGATGATTAAAAAAAATAAACATTTTGAATCATACATTTTCTTTGAATGAAAATTTGAAAATTAACAAAGTTTTTCTGTATGCATTATGATACTTATGAAATAGTATGCAAGCATTATGCGTTTATTAAGCCATATAAATTAATTTTAGTTTTTTATTTACTTTTAATATAGTTCATCATATTAAAATCATCATACAAATTTTAAAATTACATAACAACGAAGATGTGTTATGCGAATTATTTGTTAGAAACTTATGTTACTGTTTTATTCCTGCATTATAACACAAATAAACGTTATATCACCTCATAAGATTGAAAATAAATAAAAATAATGTATTTTTTAAGGTAAAAATTCTTTTTGAAGCATATGTTTTCTTTAAGTTAAATTTTCAAAATAGCTACAGTTGTACTGTACGCTTTACGATATTTATGAAATAATGTACCATTTATATGCTGTTTACCGAGCCAGATAAATGGATTTTAGTTCTTTATTTACAAGTAGGTTCAAACTATGCAAAAAATGGTTTATTTTCTGTATCGCTTTTTGATCAATATAAAAATTTAATTCATGTAGTTTTTTAAAAGCATTTCATCCCTATTCATACATAAAATGTTGATCCAAAAATTGTGAAAACAGTTAAAGGTGAACAGCATAAGTTATTATCTTAATGAAATATGATATCAAAACTTTGAATTTTACTTATGGATTTTAATGTACCAAAAACTTATTTACGATACATTACAAGAATTTTTTCAACGTGAAATTTTTGCTTGATATATATAACTTTCACTGTTTTATTAAAAGTTTGATTGCTCAGTAGTTATTTTAAAAAGTATGTAATATAGAAAAGAATTTTAAAAATAAAATTAAAAAACAGTACAAAATGCATTTCATAAAAAAGTTAATCTTAGAGGAATATTTTTTTCCGCAGAATCAAGTTTGTTGCAATTTGTTATGAAAATTGCAACTAATTTTCTATATATTTTTACAGTTTGTAGCTAGAAAAAAACTGCATTTTCTCCAAATATGTTTATGTGACATGGATATAACAAGTATTTTTTTAAACATTTGATACATATAAAAATATAAAAAGTTTAGTTTTACAATTAACTTATACATTTTTTATAATGATTTCACAAAGATATTTAAAATAAATTCCTTATTTGTTTTCAGCACTAAATAATTTCTGTTGGCACTCTGACATTATTTAATAGCCTTTTATTCAGTTACAAAAACGAATTAAATGTTATATAATATATGATTTAAATATCTTAGCACCGAGGCTTTTTATTCAGTCATTATTAAACAAATTAAATCAATGGTGTTTCATTAAAACACATCACTGGATATGTAGAAATAAACCACTTGAAAATATATTTTAATATAAATTAAAAGAATCGGATAAGAAAGTTTCAAAATTAGATTCTGAAAAGAACATAAAGGTTTCTATCTATAAAAACATATTTTTGAAAATATAAATTCATATATTTATTTGGTAGTTGGTAATATTATTAATTCGATTTTTCTGATGAGTATTAAACAAATGATTTATGATAATAATAACAACAACAATAAGGCATTAATAATAATATTTTTAAGGCTTAAAGCAGGATTTTCTGAAGCATATACCGAAATAACAAATGCCACAGAAGTATCATAAATATTTTCTAATGCATAAAATGATACTATCTTGTAAAAACACCACAAAACATGTGAAATTACATGAATAATATAAGGTACAAGATATTAAGAAACGTATGTATATAGCAATATGATTTCACATATTTCTCATATCAGATTATTCGGTCGATATAACGTAGAGATAATTTAAATATATGCATATATATGTGTGCAATATTTTAGAAAATAATGATGTGCAACTAAATTAGAGTTTGAATCTCTTAAATAAACAGCAAGAGTACTTTAAAATTATTTTTGGTGTTTTCAATATAATGAATAACTCATAATTCGAGTATAGTATTTTCTGAAAAGAAAAGGTTTAAATATCGCACAGATTAAGACAGAAATATCTACTACGAGAGTCATTATGTTTATAATTAAATGTTATTAACATATGTTTAATTTGTTAAAAAATATTCTTTTTATATTCGACATCTTTACACACATATTATTGCAATATTTTTGTACTAATTTCATTGAAAAAAAAAGCTTATTACTAAATAATGAAGCAAGGGTTTGATAAACAAATTTTATAAATTTTTAATTTTAATGATCTGAATTTTTTTTCAAGAAGGAAAAATAAGAAAAAATTACATGCAAAATTTACGATACTCTTTTTAAATAAAATTTAAGAGAAGTAAAAGTAAAGAATGTAAAAATAACTTTTTTTAAATAAATTAACTTAATTACCAATTTTCATCTTTGCTTTACAATACAAATACTAACAATTTGTAATAACCATGGGTTTCAATCTACCAGTTTGTTTTCCCTTATTAATATTTAAAAGTTTTATTAATTAATTTTTATTGATATTATGCGTCTTTATGCATCGTTTTTAATAATTAAAATCTTTATTTATATTTATTAAATATGTATTACTATAGATTAAACTCATTATAAAATACCTCTGTGCCAATTCTCATGATTAGTATACAAGAAACTATGACTATTTTTAATGATTAAGGCAATACAAACAAATTTGAAAAAAATATTGATTTTATATTTTGTTTTGTATATTGAATTATATATTATCTATTTTGTGTTTGATTATTTTGCATGGGAGGTATATTTGAGAAATTTTCTCACAGCCTAACTAAATATCAATTTATTTATTCCACCTGGATTTGAAAAACCATCTTCTGTACTAAAAAAATATTGCTCGAAATTTTTAGAATGTGGCTGATTTTAAAGTTGCATTTTCATTATGCTATGTTGATTCATTTTTAAAGTTTGAACTTTAAGTATTTCTCCCTGAGATTCTGGAGGATTTAACTTACATAGCCATAAGTATTATCTTAACATATAATTCATCTTTCAGTGAATTAAATTACAACAAAATTAAAATTTACTATAAAAAAATTAATTGTTATGTGTAAATTTCTATGTGCAACAAAGACACACACTTGAATATATTTATAACTCTTATAATTAAAAAATATTATTTTATACTCTTTCATAACATATTTTGGCGACAGTCAAAAGAATTTTTAATAAAATAGTTTTTTGGATGGAAAATAAATTGAACACATAGTCAAGTTACTATTCAACTGACCACAGTCATTTTAGTACCAATAATTATTTTTTACTCCAAATTAGATTACCAGATCATTACTTTCGAGTAGAAACCTTATATAGTTGCATGATACAATTTTGTATTATAAAATAAAACACATTATTTCTTTTTTTTATTATTTAGAATGACTACTTTTAAAAATAGATATGAAAATGATGAATAATTGAATTTTAAAATGCAGAACATAATAAAAGAAATTATTATTTTTTATTTATAAAACATAAAATTATTAAGAAAGTTTCACTCCAACATAGAAAAGAAACTTCTTTATATGAATTGATCAAAATTTTTTTATAAAATTTATTAGTTAAACAATATAATTTTGTTATGTCGTTATATAATGTTTGATACATAAAGTTTCGATAGTTAAGATATTAAAGGTGAGAGATTTAACAAAAATTATATATCTGCATTGAGTATTTGGAGATTTAATTTAAATAATCATAGTTTTTTACCTTAACATGTTCAATTTTAGTTAATATAAACTTATATAAAAATTAGTTGATATATGCAATAAAAAACGCTATATGTATTTATGTCTGTTAACTTAAAAATATTTTATTCTCTTTTAGAAAATATTCTGTCAATAGTTAAAAAACATTTTTTTTACAAAATAACTTTTTTATGAAAAACAAATTAAATACAGAATTCACGTTAACATTCAAATGCTTAGTACATGGCTCTATATTTATTTCAGTATCTGAAATAATTTTCTCTACTAATTTTCTTTTTAAAATTGTCTATTCATTACTTGAAATGCAAATCTTGGTTAATTGCATTTTAAAATTTTGCAGTATAAGTTGAAACATAAATATGTTAAATCAGTAATGAATAAAAATTTGTTTAAAATAAATATACATTTATAAACTTTAAAAATTTGAACTGAGTAAAAGACATTTTTTTAAAGTTATTGATGTAAATAATTGGATAAATTTTGTTTCATTATAATGTAGAAAATACCTTATGTTTAAAGAATAAAAAAAGATACATAAAACATTTTCATTAATCTGTATAATTTCTATGCTGGCTTTGTAGACAGAATTAACGATAATCAAGCGTTTCTATAAATTTTGTAAACTGAAAATGTATATTAAATATAATCATCAAATCCACAAGTTTAAATGCTTGCAAAATGGCGACAGAATTTATAAAAATCAAATTTTCCGTCAGTACACAATTTTGTCACCAAAATTTAAAATAGCTGTTTTCTAATAAAATATCATAGAAATTAGATACAATTAAAAAAATGGAAGACTACTGATAAAATGGGAACACTTTTTTTTTTCAGATTCCATCATTACTTTTTCCAAAACAATACTAATTTGAAAGCACATATTTGTCAACGTTTTTCTTGTGTATTCTATCATATAAGCTGCCTTGAATCTAAGCAAAATTAGCGTGAAAGAGGATGCTGATAAAGCACATATAAAAAAAACACAACTCTTAAAATGCACATGCCATTTCTTCTCTGTTCTCACCAAAAAACTGTCATTAAACATATATAATGATAGCACCAGTTTGTCGTAATGTGTAATGAAAATGCTTCCTTCAAAATCTAGGATTGTTTACATCTTGCATGCAAGTTTAAGTTATTACGAGCAATGACTTCTTTCAACACACTTATTTGTTTGCGTTTGATTAGACAATTATTTCGAACACAACTCATGATATATGTTACTTACTCTTAAATACTATAATCACTTAAATTCATTTGTCTAAAAAGCAAGAAATTGACTGTACCACTAGAAAAGTTTGTAAAACAGATTGTAGGGATATAAAAACTATGAATTTGATAAAACAGTTGGAATCCTATATAAGATGAGTATCCTATACTGTGTTTGGCACTGATAGTAAAAAAAAAAAAAACAGAAAAAACACTTGAATGGAGTTGAATTTTTCGAAATAAATATGTGCGTCAGATATAAATTAATGCTATGTCAGTAACATCTAATTTTCTCTACAAAACAAATAGTATAATGCATAGTAGACGCTAAATCAAGTATCACTGATTTATTTTAGTTAAAACAGAAAAAAGGGATTTTTACCTATTTTTGAGATTTTAAAGCTGATAAAGAGATGGAAAAATGCCTTTCCTAAGGTAAATTAATTTTACTCTCACCAGTTAGTACCTAAGTTGGACGAAAATTGGAGAAATATGGCGCACTGTAAAATTTCTCATTATTATCTAGAAGTTTCTAAATAATCATGATTAATCTGAGACATGCTCTATTACGACTTTCACACACTTTTGCAACAACTATGTGTGATTCATTTTAGTTGTGCTTTGATGGTAAATTCATAATTAATTTTTCACAGCGTTTACTTTATAAGAAGTCGGTTTTAGGTAGGCTTTACAAAGTATGATGGCAACTGCATGTGCGTGGAAGAAAAAAATAATAACGTCGGGAAAAAACTGCTTCACCACATTTCCACATAAACGTAGATAAAGATCAAACTTCACGTGTTACCTGACGAGGTCGAACAACATCCTTTCAGCTCGGTAAAGACCTCGGTAAAAAAGGCCGGTTCACTGTTAATACGAAGCATCTTTTCACTGAGCAAGTCGACAATAAGCAGGCACCGGTCCCAGAACTGATCTCGAGCATCGTCGACAAGAAAAGGCTTCAGGGGATACGAAATCTCACTGCCCATGTATGCATACGCAAGGTAGAGGCATGTCAACAACACTGACTGAAGTTCTCTCTCCTCAACTATTTCATCGTTAACTAGTTCTCGCAGCAGCAGATAAAGGAACACTACGTTAGCCGGACTTATAAAGGCCACGTCCTGCCACCCTTGGAGTAGGAGGCTTCTATCCACAGACCTGAGCCAGAGCACTGGTTCTGCTGGCCGGACACCAGATCGCCAGCAGCGTCGGCATAAGAATTCACCCAGGCATCTGAGCAGCTCTGAAGTAGATGCTTGGAGCACTGTCTTTCGAGGTGGACCTTTGGAACTGGCCGGAGCTACCATGTTATGACCCTGGAGCAAAGAGGGTCTAGACCTAGGTCCACTGCCTCCACCCAAAACGTCTAAGGCAGACGTCGTTTTTAGGTTGTAGCACGAGGCCGACTTCTGTATGTTCTTTTTGTTGTCCACTACCATGAGATGGTTCAGGTTATCTAACGGTTGGCGATTTTTATTCCTGTCCAGCTTCCGACGAGTAGAAGAGGTTAATGTTTTCCAGCTCAAAGCGTTGATGAAGAGCGAATGCTTTTTAAAACTGTGTCCACCACTGGTGTTCATCTGTTGGTTCAGATTTGGAACCACCAAATTGCCGTTCTTTTCCTTCGTTTTGGAATTACTCAACTGCTCGTTGGTAAAACCGTTCAGGGCATATTCCGAATAAGACGGTTTGCGATCGCGCGGGGAGATACTTAAAACCGTCCCCATCGCGTTTTCTTTACTGTCGGCTTCACAGCGTTCAGAGAGAGTCCAAAAAGGTCCTTTTTTGGTTTTGGCTGGAATTCGATGGCATTGCGTCCATGATACCAACACAGACGCTAACCAAAGCGGCTTCTTTCCGATAACCCAATCGACCTTGGAGGGTCACAGAAGCTATTCACAAGCGATTAATTTTGTCTTCACATCTTTTACTTTATATCCACTCTACTATATAGACCGTAATCAAATTAAAACGTTCATTCTCACATACATGACGTATGTAAACTCGTACAACCACTCTTTGAATCGCATCATTTCGAGTATCCGGAGACTAGAGACATCAGATGCTTTGCCAACATGTCCGTTTCTCCGGAACGGGATCGAAGAGAGATTTTCGGCTCAGGAGCGTTACCAAGGCAACGCTCCTGGAGAAACTGAATGACAGCCGCAGAAAGGGAGGAGTCACATGACGTCACGGGAACCCCACCTGCTATCTCCGTGCTACTACCTTGGAGAAAACAAATCCTGAAGTAGCAATTGAAGAAACGGGAAAAAATGATATCTCAAGTAATAATGAATTCAAAAAGAGTTCGATTTTTTACAGGAACACATCTTTTGTTGCGGAGATGCAATCCTTAGCCCAGAACGCAGTGCTTATTTGTCTGTATTTACTTCTTGCACCCTGCAGTATTAAAGCAAAATCCCGGATATTGCTCTTTGGACAGGAAATGCCGATGTATAAAAGATACGATCTGAAGAAAATTATTAATGTTTCGCGGAAGAAAGGAGTTTTAAAACATAATGAATCATCCCGCATCTCCCAGTGGAAGCATTACATCTAACGAGGCTAGGGGGATTTCAGTATACTTTCTTTACGTTTGTTTAAATTGTTCCGTCTTTCATAACGTATACTTATTCATTTACAATCACATTAAACGTACGTGAAAGGCATTAATGAATTATTTTAGTCGTCGTATGAATACTTTATTTGCAAATTTCTACTAAAATTCATGGGATTTTGCATTGCTTTAACTTGGAATTTAAAATATCAATAAAATTATTTTTATTATTATATCTATAATATTCAGAAAAATTAAATGCCTCTGATTTTTTCCCCCATTGATAACGCTTGTTCTATTACAGTTTAATAGCGCTTGGGGCTTCTTTTGCATTTTTCTGCATCTTTTTTCAGTATCTTTTGGCGGTCTTTTTGGCTATAAAGACCTTATTATGTATATTTTAGCACTTTTTAAGTAAATTAAATATCACGATCTAACATTTTAATTTATTAATCAGGGAGAACATGATGTTTCATAATTATAATTTAAATTATATTTTACAAAATAGATTCTACTCCAGGTATCGTTTTAAATTATAATTATAGAATATTCATAAAAAATAATTACTATAATAAGCAGTTAATTCTGAATTTGTAGAAGATTAAATTATTGAAATACAAGTATAATTACAATATTATATAGTTTTAAATTTATTTTAAACACAATCAAAGAAAATATAAGATGAAATTAAAAAGTGAAACCACATTAGGTTTTTTGAAACATCAATCATAGTCTTATAGTTTTCTGTATTAAATTTATATGTTCTTTAAATTAAAACATACACTGAAAAAAAAAAGATTCTTAAAATTTAGTAAAATATACAATTTTAAATACGTACGATACCCAAAATAGCTACAATTCAAATGTATACAAACTTCAAAAATATATGTATTCATGTTTTATTTCATGGATTTGTTTAAATATAAATTCTTATGACCACCCATTTCAACTCCTCATTTCTAAAAATTAAATTAAAAATGTTCTGACATATATTTCCTACTCAAACTTGTTTTTAAAAATAAATTTTTAATTGATTATTTATAAAGAAGAAAAAGTAAAACTATTTAGAAGACATCCAAATCGAATATTTTCCTGTCAAGAGGATTGTTTTCAAGTCTTGTAAACTATTTTAAAATTTTGTGTAGAATTTAATATTTACATTAATGGAGGTCTTTTATTCTTTATTAAACATCTTTTTATAATTAAATAAACCATTAAACAGCACAAAATTTCCGCTTCGTTTGGGTTTCATAACTCGCAATTGTTCAAAATTTAGAAAACTTTAGCTTATTTTTGTATTCAAATAATACTCCACTTGATAAGAGGATAATCTTGATAAGATATGAGACTTGATTTACTCATTTTTGGGTACTTCCCTTTTTTTAGTTTACTCGAATTTGATTTTCGAAATGGTGTAAACCATATAATATTCATATAATGTAACAAAAAATGAATAATGGCTTCAAGTGCAGTTTCTTTTCTCTTTTGTAGTTGCTAATAATTTTTTGGTTAAGAATTATGCTATAAACATATTTTTAAATTATTATTATTAAAGTCTATAAACATGAGTACTTTTGAAAATCTGTTTTTGAAAATTTAAGATTTTTACATTTAATGGGCATATTTTTTAAATTAAATGTGTGTTACAGAATTTTTTTTTACTTATTTGCGTGTTCGTATGGCAATCTTGAATATGTACGACTTAAAAAAATTATTAACTAACAAAAAGTAACCCTGACATTTAAAAAAAGATTATAACTGTCTAAAAGGATAAAGAAAAAAGAATTATAGAACTTCATAATTCTTTTAAATGAGGTAGAAAAATTAAATGACTTGAATATATACGACTTGAAAAAATATTAACTAACAAAAAGTAACCCTGATATTTAATGTGAAGATTATAATTGTATAAAAGGATAAATAAAGAAAAAAAAGAGAAAAAAATAGCTTAGGTAAATTTTCTTTAAAATTCTTTCTTAAGGGTGTTCTTAAATCAAAAAGGGCAACTTTGTGAAACAAGTTTTAGTTTATTTTTGGTCGGAAATACATGAACCTAGCAGAAGGTTTTATTCAGAAACTATTGAATCGCACTCAATTTTTTTTTTTTAATACGCACTAGATATTTTAGAACAAACTATCAAAGTTGACATTTTTCCGCCGAAAACAGAAAAACCGATTAAAAAGCGGGAGAAAATCGCGTGATCACGTGATCAAAATAGGTTATAACTCTGTAGGTAATTTCATTATCATAAAATGAGAAAGTGAGTTCCATTCGAAAGTGCTTCCATAGTCAGGCCTTCCAACATTATATTTTTTCGTTTAAAAATAAATTTCTAAATGTGTCAAAACGTTTTGCGCTTGTTGAGCAGAACAGTTGAGTTAAATATTTGAAAAGAACGCTCCCATAGACTCTACATTATCATCTGGGTATTTTTCAGTGACTATTGTGGGGCTTTAAAAGAATTTTAGACATTTATAGTTTTGCAAACATCCGATAGTTAGAACAAGTGGATACGTGTAATCGCGCAAAGGCTTTCGCTTAGTATTTCTTTCAAAACAACATATCCTTTAATTAATAAATCCAAATTATTAATTTATAATTATTAAATTCTTACATTGATGGTAGCACCAATATATATTTAATTTTAAAATAATAATAAAAGAAAGTTATTTATTTTAAATAAATTAAAAATGTTCAAATCAATTTATTTAAACAAAATGCAAAATTCTAATTTTTTTGAAAATCCAAATAAATAAATAAATAAATAAAAATAAAAAAATAGTGGAGATATAAATAAAATTCTTAATTTCTAAAAGGGAAAAAAAAATTTAAACAAAATTTAAAAGGTTGAATCAGTAATAAATAGCAATAGTTTTTAAAATAGGAAAAAAAAATAAACTCAAAAAAATATTATAAATCTCAGCAAAAAAAAAAAAAAAAAAAAAAAAAAAAAAAAAAAAAAGTAGAAATTTTTAAAATGGTAAAATATACGAAATTTCCTTTAATTAAATCCATCTTAATACGAAAATTTGAAATTCCAGCACCGGGGTTTGATCTAAAAACCTTCTGGTTACTAGCGAGATTTTTACCTGCAAGTTATGATGCCTATACGAAAAACGTTGAAATTAAAGTTCTTTTTTAAAATCTAAAACGCAAAAATGACCGGATGACAGTGAAAAAATTGATTTAATTAGAATAATAAACATTTTCAAAATTTTACGATTTATCGTGTAACACGAAATGTTCAGCTCTAAATACACAAAATATGAACTCTGACTTCAAGTTTTGTGTACAGTGTTTGTGTATGGACTCTGTGACGGACAGACAGACAGAGAAGTGAGACGAATAGGGTGTCGTCATATGATATATGTTTATGACATGGAACATATGTTATGAAAATTTCATGAAAAAATATTCAGAAGTTTTTGAAATATCATGCGCGTTATTCCGAAAAACATCATTTGGAGAAAAAAACATTTCAATGTTTCGTAAAAGCCGCTTCAGCTATTGAGCGGGTATAGTCTTAAAAGCCATAGCTTTTGTTTCAGTGGGAATTTCAAAGAAATAATTATATCAAAATGTTAAAAAAAAACAGGGATTTAGCATCTAAAGAATTATAAAATTATAAAAATTGCAAATTCAACGTATTTATGTTTGGGTATTTTAGTATTAATGCTACATAAAACATAGCACATTATAAGTGTAACTTCAGGAGATATTAATAAAAATATGACAATGTAATTTAACATTAAAAGCACTAAATTTTGAATGTCTATAATTAAAAAACTTATCGTTCAATTACTTGGACTTTGGTATCTAGGCATAAGCATTGTTTGAACCGAAGATTTGAAATATCTTGTTAAAATTGGGTATTGCTATTGAAAAGAAATGAACTTAGGGTTCCTTTTAATAAGTAGATGGCCTCCTAAGCAAATTTTATATACAGTCGACTCTCGTTAATTCGAAATCAGATAATTTGAATCTTCGCTTAATTCGAACTAAACATGAAGTCCCGAAATTTTCAATGGCAGAATAACGTTAAAATTTTTCATTAATTCGAACTCATTTTCTTTTGACTTCGTTTAATTCGAACTAACGAAATTTCCTATTTTTCTTTTTTCTTTTTTTTCTCATGGATTTCAGATCATTTCAGTAACTTTCTTTCTTTGATTTTTGTGAAAATTGCTTCGAACAAATGTACACATAATCCCATGCATTTGATATCCACTTTCTTAGTGCTCCATCTGTCCATCAGTGACGATTCAAGTTTTTCTTCCATTGTGCTTGTTTTTAATCTTTTAATTAGTTTAAGTATTTATATATTCTAATTTAATATTAAGTCATATTCTAATGACAACTGCCGCGACCGAATATATCCGTTCACTGGACTGCAGGTTTCACTGTAATTGCAGCTTTATTTAAATTAATATAATTCTACAAATATAAACCAATTTTAAGAAATTAAGCTATAATTTGTACTTTAAAGACTCATAAGGATATACGAAACAAAAAAAAATTATACTATGTTAGAAAATCCCTGTTTTATTAACATTTAAAATAAATTACAGTGAAAACAACATTACGATATTGCCCTTTTGCTCGGTGGTCAAGTGGTTTGTGTGGTTTCAAATAAAGAAATATATACTAAAAAATAAGGTTTGACCAAAAGAGGTTTTTATGTACAAAACCGACACTGGAACTCAATTTCTGTAATTTTTTTTTTTTTATTTTGAGCCAAAAACGAAAAGGAAAATAAAAAAATAAGTCATTAATACAAAAATAAATATACATAAATTTTAATTAATTAAGCATACAATTATACGCGCGTGGAAATGACTCTTGTGTCCCTGACTAAAACTTTAAATTTTCATACAAAATAAAATGTAACTAATTCACCAACTAATTCAGAATTATTTTCTTTATATGAATTTTATTTAATTAAAATATCTTTTAGATACATATGCATCGATTTATCCTTCATAATGTTTTTGTAAATAAACTTAAACTTTTTTACTATCTTTTTACTTAAGGAGCATTCGAAATACTTATGAGGTTTCAAACTAAGAATTTTTATTACAGTTAACTCTGCAGGTTTTATTAAGCATCTGGAAGGCGTTTTCTAAGTGTAGTCATACATGTAGTCAAAACATGCATGATTGAACTTTATAATTTTAAACTTTACAACAATAAGTTTTTTATTATATAATAACTTTATAATTTGCACTCAAGTCTTCTGTCAGTCATGGCTGATAATTATAAAAGCTCATAGCAAAAAAAATAAAAAGGTATCTCATTTGAGCCGATAAAGCTGAAATTAATCAGTAAAGTTAAAAAATTTCAAAAGTAGAAATGAGAATTTTGGAATTCAGAAAGTTTTGGTCAGGTTGAAATTTTTGCTGCATTTTCCTTAAAAAACGAACTTTCGGCGAAACTCAGATTTTGGGCCAAAAATGAAAACGAAACCGATTCTAGTAAAAATAGTACCCTGAATGTTTTTCAATTAACCCATTCGAGTCCGATTTTTTTTTTAATTTTTAGAAAAAAAATACTTTTAAGTTAATAACGTTAACATTAACTATCCAAATAGATTAATTAGTGTTTAACAAATATTTATTTGTCTAAAAAATAATGAATGTTGTTGTTTTACGTATTATTCAATTCATATTCGTATGACAATAGGCTATGGAAGAATTGTTGGAGATGTCCAGAAAATATTGCATTAGAATAAGACAACTTATGTTACAATTTTTTAATACTTTTTACGTTGTATTACATATGACTCTTTCAGGAGAGTAACTTTTATCATAAATTTAAAGAGTGAAATATATATTTAAAATAAACGAATCGTCAACAGGACAAAAAGAATTAAGTAAATAATAATAATTACAAATATTACTAAATGCCCAAACATAAATTAAGTTATAGGGTAAATGCATACATATACTAACATTACTATATATAAAACGTAGCATAATTATTTCTTAAAACAAAACAATAATCCATTAAAATACATATACTATTAATAGTAAACCAGACCCGAAAGGATTAAAATTGTTCAGAATATTTTCTTTTCATCTTTGGAAGAATAAATCTCCAATTGTAAAAGTCAAGACCATTCAACAAAAGTTCCGGCAAACTTAAAAGAGCAAAATTACTCCAATTTACAATTCATAGCACGATAAGTTTTGCTACCATTCTTCTTGAATTCAATATGTACTTGGAAATCGTTCACTTGAAGTTGAATAAAACTTTCGTTGAGCCACTTTTCGTCCATTTATCGTTATTATATTTTTTTCCCTTCGATAAGCAGTAAACTTTAAAAAGATGAGGCATAATTCCATATTTTCATGCAACTGGTATTTGTAATGTTGTACAGATATTTAAAATATAACGGATAATCCACATATAGCAATAATGAATTCATCTAAAAATAAAAAATTCAACAATAAAAACTTTTAATTAATAACAAATAACATATGTACTATACAGGTAATATATATATAACAAATATATATATTATAGCATATATGTATATAATAAATAACACAAATAATAACAAATTAATAAAACTTTCTTTGCGCCACTTACCAATTCATAACTGATATTCAATATTAAATTCAGACGATTTTATTTAAAATCAGTATTCTTTTTTCAGTTTATTTGCTTTATCATCTTAAAATGGATTACTTCGGTAAGTTGAGCTGAACGCGCTTCTTTTGTTTGTCTGGGAAGATGTTCGGCCCATGCAATTGGTCTGGGAGCTTACATAAAGTATTGAAATAGTTCCCTGAGCATCATATATAAAAATCACGACCGAGAAAATAAGAAAAGTTCGTATTGTTTTTACCTACCTTAGATACCTGGTACCCGTAACTTGGCCGTCGGTCCAAGCTAGCAGATATCACTACGCTCATAGCACGTACTAACACTACTTTATTCAATACATTTTACTTGTGAGAAAATAAGTAACGTCTGGGAGCTCTGGGATCTTGAACTAATAGTAAATCTCAACAACATACCACAATTACATGGCAATCCGAGTGTATTTGCGTAAGTTAGAGAACGGATAAGTAGACAGATAAAAATATCTAAATCATAAACCCTTTTAAACTATTTCAAACATAGTGCTGTTTGAAATTACTTACTCTTCTATAAAACTCAAAATTCGTATTTTTTTTTTTTTTTTTACTTTTTAGAAATAAATCAATTTGAAGTTACATTTGAGAAAAGAAACTACTTCACAGAAATGAGAACATGGTTATGAAATATACAAAATAAGCGCTTAAATGTACCAGGAATAAATCTTATCATCTAGTTCAGCCGTATTGCTTATTTGTACTTTAATTTGTTAAAATAAAACAAGCAATTTATCACTTATAAATCTGTGACAGACAATCGAGGAACTGTCAGACACTCTTTACCAACCTTGGTCAACCATTCAAGAGCATATCCAACATATTGATAAAGTAACCAGAGAAGTGTTTGAGTCCCACATCATTTGTACGAAGAAAATACAGCTAACCAATACACCTCATATAACTCGTTCAGATTTGAATTCAGAGTTTGACAGGGTGGCCAAGGAGAACCATTACTCCATCCCAGAACAACGAGATGTGCCCCGGAAGATATGAGATTTTGGGATTTCAATTTTCAAAAAATGCAATCCCTCCCCCGGAATAGCAGAAATCCGCCTCAGGGATATGTGTGCGTAATCAGTGAATTCAACACTGAACACACTACTTCAACGGCACAATACAAAAGCGTATTTTCATGGCTTTATCACTGGAGATGAAAAAGGGTTCTCTATGATCATTCAAAACGCAAAAGGCAATATTTATCTCTGAATAATACCCTGTTCACACTACGGATAGTTAAGATATCTCAGGCCTGGAACTCTCTCAGAGAGTTCCACAAACTCTCTGAGAGAGTTTCGACTCTCTCGGGCTAGATACAGGAGCAACCACTCCCTCTCATTGGCTATAAAGCTTCGCTTTTACTGATTGGCTGTTGTGGCCGTCTTTATTTCAAGCGCATGCGCATACGTTACATTTGTTCAGTTCAGAGATACAGTGACATTCGCTGAGATATCTTAGGTAAGTTTTTCAATGTGAACAGGCATCCAATTCCGGGAGGGTCCACTTCAAACACGGCGATCTTAAGATATCTTATGTTTGTGGTGTGAACAGGGTATAAGGCTCTATTCTCATTGAAATACTCTCCCCATCAACTGAATTCTTGGAAGAGTCTTTTGTAAGGGACCCATTTGCGGTTTCTTCATAATAGAACGAAGGGGGAACGAATAAAAGAATCGGGAGATAAGCGGATCCACCACCCTACTTGAAGGAAAGATTTCTCTTTTGCCGGACAACCGACTCTTTCCTGCAAAACTCATTAAAGATCAAAAACACCGTGTCGCCAAAACAAACGAGCCGACGACTAACCGCAAGAAGTGATCTTGTCTGTTTGGGCCTTAAATAGCTAGGAAGCCAGGCTTACATCCCCAAAAAAGCGCTTCTGTGTGTTTGGTGGAGTATTCCCGAAATCGTCCAATTTGAAGTGCTGAAACTCGGACAAAATGTTAACGCAGGCTTTTACGCTGAACAATTCAATGGAATAAATAAACCTTAATTTAAAGAAGAAAGCTATTGTCAGCATAAAAAACTTTATTCAGCAACAACTCTAGAAAACAATAAATAAATTGTTTTGGAAAAAATAACCTCATCCCCTATATTCACCCAACTTTGAGCCATCGAAAATTATTTTTATTCCGATCGATATAATAAATAATCTGTACGAAAAAAAACATGAAAATTTGGATAATATCTAAAATGCCATCTCTTGATATTTTGTTTAACAATCAACTGATTTTTATCGATCCGTCATTGAAAATTTAAAAACTAGGCGGAAAAAAGTTATTCAGTGCTGAATTCAGTTAGTTGTCTGGGTGAGGGGGGGAGACATCCCCCACCACGAAGCAATGAAATATCCACCCCGGAATATTTGAGATTTTGTGTTTTCAGTGGTCAAAAAGGGCAATTTCCCACCCTCCCCGGAACTCTACAGTCCCCTCCCCCGGAACTAAAGAAGTCCCACTCAGTGAAAAGTGTCAGAATTCAACATCGAGGTAGTTGATAACGAGGATGATTACATGAATGATTAAATAATTTATTCAATAGAGAATCTCAAACAACAGTAAATCTCAACAATATATAACA
The DNA here is from genome assembly GCA_964019185.1 of Maratus speculifer. Classification (NCBI taxonomy): domain Eukaryota; kingdom Metazoa; phylum Arthropoda; class Arachnida; order Araneae; family Salticidae; genus Maratus; species Maratus speculifer. Next base: position 90,970,520 of record OZ025302.1, read on the forward strand.
ATTACATGGCAATTCGATTATATTTATGTAAATTAGAAAACAGATAAGCAAACTACCAATAAAATCTAAGTCATAAACATTTTACAATCTTTTCGAACACTGCGCTGCTTGAAATTACTTTCTCTACAACGCAAAACTCGTTCTTTTTAGACCAGGAGGAAATTAGGCTGCATAGATAATTATTAGGGGGACCGGAAAGTGATGTCGTTTTTTCACTTGCTAATAATTTTTTACCATTAATCAGATGATTGTGTACTTCAATGTCATGTTTAAGACATGTTAAGGTTAAAGTGACTCGTTCACTCATAAATAATTAACTCATAACTTTTTTTTTCCAGGTTTAGCTAAAATGACGAGTCAAAAACCAGGAGTGCATATCCGACATTGTATGCTATTTGAATTTCGCAAGGGTAGTAAAGCAACAGTTGCTACCAAAAACATTTGCGATGTTTATCCAGGTGCATTAGACATTCGCAAATGCCAAATATGGTTTGCCAAATTGAGATCCGGCAATTTAGATCTTTCTGATTCGCATCGATCAGGAAGACCAACAACTTTAGATAATGACTTGTTAAGGGCAGAAGTGGAAGCAAATCCGTGGACGCAAATCCGTGTCAGACAATCGAAGAACTGTCACACACTCTTAACCAACCTTGGTCGACCATCCAAGAGCATTTGTAACAGATTGGTAAAGTAAACAGAGGTGTTTGGGTACCGCATAAGCCATCAGAAGTAAACAAAGCTAATCGAACCAGAACATGCAACTTATTGCTTCAGCGGCACAATGCAGAACCGTTTTTTAATCGTTTGTTTACTGCAGATGAAAAATGGATTTTTTATGATAATCCAACACGCAAAAAGCAGTGGCTCTCTCCAAAGGAATCGCCATGGAGCGCTGATAAGCCAGGTTTGCATCCGAAAAAGGCACTTTTGTGTGTTTGGTGAAGTATTCGCGGAGTTATTCATTTTGAAGTGTTGAAACCTGGGCAAACTGTGAAAGCAGACTTTTATTGTGAACAACTGGGTCGAGTAAACCAATCTTTAATTGAAAAGTGGCCAGCAATTGTCAACAGAAAAGGAGTTATTCTGCAACACGATATGCCAGACCGCACTGCGCAAGACAAACCCTGGGAAAAATTAGCGAATTAGGATGGGAGATACTGTCTCACTCACCATATTCGCCGGACATTGCGCCATCAGATTATCATTTATTCAGATCTCTACAACACTATTTACGTGGTAAAAACTTTGCAAATTTGGATGAAAAAAAAAAAATACCATCTCGAGATATCTTGCTCAACAGTCAATTAATTTTTATCGTTCTGGTATCGAAAATTTGCAAATTAGATGGCAAAAGGTTGTTGATAATGAAAGCATTTATATCATTGATTTAAAATAAAAACTTGCTAAAAATTTATTTGTTTGAATTTAATGTAAAAAAACGACATTACTTTTCGATTCCCCTAATACTTGCTTGATATCACGGCCGAAATTCCAGAATTAGCTAAAACTTGATTCGCATATTAAAACGCAGTTGGTCTGCCATGTCATATCTTATTGGAAATCATACTAAAACCCAATTTTAGCGGTTGACTTGAAAATTTACGATTGTGTTTCCCTGCTCCCAGTCCTCCAAGTTTTCATAGATTTGGATGCAGGAAAACCCAGTCGTAAATCTGAAGTCAACCCCAAAAATCATGTTTTAAAATTTTTTCCATCAAGATAGGAGTTGGCAGATCGATTGCGTTTTAATATGCAGATTGAATTTTAACTAATTGTGGAACTTCCGCTGTGAACTCGAAGAAGTGATTGTTTGTGCTGTTACCTCTCGTCTATTTTATTTTTGAGTAATAAATCCATCTGAAATTAGATTTTAGAAAACTTAAAAAAAATGATAACATGATAATGAAAATGAAATAAATTAAGTAAAAGTGCAAATGTACCTGGCATAAATTTTGACTACCTATTTCCGTTGTATTGTTAATTTGTTCAATGATTGTTAAAATAAAACAATCGATTTATCACATAAATAAATTTGCTGCCATTTTCTAAAAATAAATTTATTATTAAATGAAAAGAAGCTCTGATTAACAGCCAATAATTATCACTAAATGCATTATTGATTATTACGAAACTTATTGAATGAAATAAATGTAATCAGCAATCTCCTTTGTGAATGAAAAAAAAGTCATGAATGAAATGAGGCGATTTTCAAAACAAAATTAGTAACACGGGATATGAATAAAGGTTAAGTAAATATTTTTTTTTTTTTTTTTTTTTTTTTTTTTTTGTAAGTTAATTCATTAAATTCAAATCAATGAATTTGTGGTTTGAGTTAAGAAGCTGTTTTTCTTCATAGTCACGTTTCTAATGATTGAAAAATAAATGGAGAAAGAAAAAAAGAACGAACTATTTATCTGTGATTTCTTATCATCTTGATTGTTATCCTTTGAAAATATAAACGGGTAATTCTCTAAAAAGTAGCTGGTTTGTTTTGTAAAAGAGGCTACTACAGTCAAGGGAAAACACCTGTTCGATAAGGTTTTAGTATATAATATTAGTCCAAGAGCCAACCGCACAAAACCCTAAGTCATCGAGCACAAGAAAAAATCCTTTATTTTATGGAAGAGTAGTAATAGAGGAAGCTAATGACCAATGTCTGCCGGAAGCGAAGTGGTGCATAAGCCGAAAATTGATACCATTAGTGGTTGACCGTAGGTTTAGTATTGTGTTTGCCGTACAATCAAAAGTATGAAAACATGGAAAACTGGGTGCAGGAAAACACAATGCTAATCCTACGAGTGAACCACTAGTGGTATTTATTTTTGGCTCATGCACCACTTCGCTTCTGGCAGACATGGGTCATCAGATTCCTCTATTACTACTTTTTTATAAAATAAAGGATTTTTTTTCTGTGTGTGTGTGTGTGTTTGATGACTTAGGTTTTTATGCGGTCAACTCTTGGACTACATATTGTTCTAGTATATTATTCAATAAAATAAAACTCATCTAAGGTAATTAAATGCACATTTTAAAAACTCACTAGTCCAGCCATACTCAACCTGATGCCCGAAGACCTTTTTTTGTGCCATCCGAGGCACCGTATAATTAATCGATATCTGTAAAATTAAGATATACACAACATTTTTAAAAATCTTCGTTTTTCTTTTTTATATTTTCATGAGAAAACTAAAACTGTCCTTTTGATTATAATTACTATTTTAAAATTTTCTTAAAACATTTCAAAAGCCGTTTCATTTTTTAAAAGCTCTTTTTTAATTTAGTTCTAATTGTGTGATTGTGGAGTATAATTTTTTTAATCTTCAGAACTAAATAAAAATTATTCCAAATTAATTAAACTTGAAATATATCACATATTTTAACATTAACTCTTTCGGGGTCTGGTGTACTATTAATGGTACATACTTTTTAATGAAATATTATTTTGTTTTAAGAAATACTTTTGCTATTTTTCACATGTTAATTTACATGTTAATTTACATGTTGTATGTATGTTTTTACATGTTGTTTACATAATGTTAGTCTATGTCTATGCATTTACTATATGACTTTATTTATGTTTAGGCATTTCGAAATAATAATAATAATTATTATTATTTGCTTAGTTCTCTTTTCGCAAATTCCGATTCTTTCATTTTAAACATATATTTCACTCTTGAAATTTAAAATTAAAGTTACTTTCCTAAAAGAATCATGCGTAATAAACCGCAAAAAATATATAAAATTCGCAATATAATTTAAATCTTATTATAATATAATATTTTCTAAACATCTCCAAAACTTCTTCCCTAGCTTATTGTAATTTGAGCATTAATTGAATAGCAAGCAAAACAACAACATTCATTACACTTCAGATAATAAAATATTCATCAAATACGAATTAAACTATTTGGATAGCTAGAGTTAATATTATTAACTTAAAAGTAATTTTTTTTTAAACTTGAAAGAAAATTCGGACCCGAAAGGGTTAAAAAATAATAATCTTTTGTCAATGAGAAAACAAAAACACAATTTTCGCGCATATTTCTGCATCATTGGCAATAAAAATCTACTTCGCAGCGTATTGTTTAGGAATAGCTGTGTTAAATTTGTCTGGTAACGTTTTTTCACGACAAACATCCAATCTACATGTTAACCCTGTATCTACCGCATTATGAATTCATGAAAATTTTACATTCGGAAGCATTTTACGCAAATTGTTTAAACTAAATAAAAAGATATAGTTAATCATTAAATAAATTTTTGGAAGATTTAGGAGGATTATTTAAATTTGAATTTACAAGGGATTTTGTGCATTATTTACAACCCCACTCAAATCTTTTATTTTTAATTATTTTCTTAGTATTTTGTAGAATTATAAAATGTACAAATGTGATGTTCTTACAATATAAATATAGAAATATTTCCGATTTGAAAAATCCCCATCCCCCTCCCTCAGAGCCAAGAAAGTTGAAAAGATACAAAGGCGAAAGAAATCATCCTTTTTGAAATATTTTTGTTTTGTGTAACCAATAATGCTTTTGGAACAAGATAAAGTAATGTATTTGTAAATCATTCTAAACAGTATTACAACTATCTGACGTATTAACCCATAACTGCTGTTTGCGGTCTCAGCTAATTTTTTCAAGTTTCACAGTTAACTTGCAATTTTTAATTTAACTTTAGATACTGGTCAAATTTTGTTTCGCTTAGAGCTTTATTACTACCTTTAGATACTTTTGAATAGCTGAATTTTATTTATGATAGTCTTGTGCAACAAGTTTAATACATAAATAGTATTCGAAGAGTTAATGTAACATTTTATTTATCTTTAGATTAAGCGGTCTGACATACCGTTCACAGTAGTATGTGACAATTTTTGTCACAGCAGTTAAGGGTTAAAAGAATTTTATAATAAGTTATTTTAATGGTACTTATAACTACTGTCGGTAGATAGAGGGTTGGGGTACATACCTTTGTTACAACGCATTTTTCGATGGAAGCAGGACGTTTCGGTACTTTCTGCAGCAAGCTGAAATTTTGAGCACGTAAAATATGTGACATAATTTTATAGGGAACTTTGCTGAATTTTTTAACTGAAAGCCATACAATTTTAGTATAATGCGATTATACAACCAGAAAAAGGAATTGATTAAAACTACAAAACGTGTTTTGTTGAGTATATTTTGGTACTTTTAAGCGAATTTTTTAGTTAAAGTGAAAAATCGGTTTTGTTGCTCAGCCAAAAAAAGAAAAAAAAAGTATTGTTAACATTCTTACAAAATTTTAACAAAATTTCATCAATTTTATTTGAGTCTTTCTAAAGTCTTGTAATTCCAACAAAATTTTGTTGCTTTTGCAAAATTTAAATTGGTATGCAGTAGCCATAACTCTCTCACGCAATTTTGTTTAATTGTCTTATATAGCTATAAAGGATTAACATAATTTTTGAATAACAAAAACATTTCAAATTGAGAGTGATGTTTTTATACGTTTATTTAATGATGTTATCATACGTTATTATGCATTTCGAATGAAAATTATAATCAGAAAATTGAAAAAAAAAAATCAAAAATATTTTTTGTTTTTGTTTTATTAAACAAAATTTATATTGACCCATATTTAAACGAAAAGATTTGTTGGACCAAACAAATTTTTTTTTATTCAACAAAACATTTTTCTGGGTGTACGTAAGTGTCTGAAAACCGCATATTCGTATAACTCGGATCCAAATTATTACAACCCACAGAAATTTCGTTTGGTAATCCTAATCGTTTTAAAAACAAAGGAAGTGGGAGTTGTGTTGACTTTTTCTATATTTTATTGTATCATAAGTATAAGGATTAATTTGTTTAATATCATACTGCATTTTATTATATGACTAGGTGACCCGGTGTTGCGCGAGTCCGTGATAACCATGATGCATAAAAAAATCCATAACATATATAAAAATGAAAAAAAAATCTATTCTAAAAGAACAAAAAATTGAAAAATCGTTAAAAATTACTTCGAAAATCGTACTGAAAATCGCATTAAAAATCCATAAAATTCAAAAATCGTAGGAGACAAAATTTATTAAATTAGGCTAAAAGTTTAAAACAATTATCCTTTTATCAATGTCAAAAAATAGCTACAAAATGCGGAAAAATCGCATTAAAAATGCTTTAAAAATTCAAATATCGCGGCACGAATTCTGAACAAGCTTTATTGAAAAGAGAACTAAATTTACAATGTCGGGTTAAAAGATTGAAACCGTACTCCTTTTACCAATGTGGAAAAATCGCCTCGAAACATAAAAAAAATGCTAAAAATCGATTAAAAAATTAAATTAAAAAATCTAATGAAATAATCGAACACCGGGCTTCAAGGTGCAAAATTTCATGTACAGAGGTACCTTCCCTCCTCTTCAGAACAGCGCTGACTCACTCACAAACTTCTCTCTTTGTTATTATAGATTAATATCATCTTAGGAAAATTGAAAACATTCGTAGTTTTATTGTTAAATTAAAAAGTTCTCTAAAATTAAATTGCTTTTATTAAACGTATTTATTAAATACCATCTTAGACTTATTTTAATTATTAATTGTTTATGTGACAAAATTATCAATTACGTGTTTAAAAAGTATTACAAGAGCTATATCATAATTGTTATAGGATAAATGAAAAAATTATATTGTTTAAATTTCAGTTACCATAACGTTATTAATTTCATTAGGACACATAAAGATGATAAGGATTCACAAGATAAATATGTTGTTTAATCATTTATTAGTTAGTTTATAACATATTTCTTGTTCTTTAAATATAATTAATATATTGCTTTTGGCGAATTGTTAACTATAACGTTGCTTAAAAAATTAAAATCTGCATCTGGATAATGATGTCACCTAACACTTAAAAAAAATTGCGCATATGTACAGTATCGAATTATTATTAATATTATTATTATGTTTAATCAATTATTACTTAAATGTTATGTTTTTGACAGATTTTTCCAAAATTATTATTATTATTATTTTATTATTAAATCAAAAAATTTGAATAAAATCTTTAAGTGATAAAAAATTGCTATTAATTAATTCTCAAAACAGTTAGTAATTTTAATAAAAATATCAAATTAATATTTTACTAAAAATATTTAATTATAGTTAATTAAATATATTTGATATTTAATTAAAAATATTTAATATATTTTTTTTAATTTAATGTTTTTTTAATTTATTAAAATAATAACATTATTAATGTACATTACAAATTTTATTTTAAAATAAGCTCAATACATAATCTATTTTACATTCAGTTCATCATTATATTTAATAGTAGTTATAAACTAAAATTTATCTTTTACCTGTTTATTTATTTTATTATATTTATTATATTTTATTATATTTAAATTAATTTAATTTCAAAATTTAAAACTATTAATATAATTAATAATAAATCCAAAATAAGAATTGTTCTTTTTTTCCTGGGATAGTGAGAGCGAAAAGGTAATGCAAAAAACTATACATAAATAAACGACAAATTAAAAAAAAAAAGCTTAGTTTAGTCAGTTAAAAGTTCAACAGTTAAAAGTTGAAAATAAAATTATTTAAAATAATAACTACATTATTATATAAAATGAAAAACAAATCTTATTTTAAAGAAATAGGCCCATTTTCAGTAAAATTAGCTCACTAAAATTATTTTCATGGTGTGAGAAGACTGTTAAAAATATGCAATTAATAATTATATTATAATTAGAAAAAAAAGTGATAGGGGCAATTTTCTCAAAACAAAATTTTTTCATAGCCCGCTTAGTTACGAAATCGCTATTGTTTTTCCAATGTTTATAATGGTAAAGTAACTTATGAAAACGAATTTAGAAGATGCAACTTTCAATTATAAAAATAATAAGAAAAATTAAATATTTGTTCTTCAATAAATATATCTCATTCCTGAATTATTAAAGGAGAGAATGTAGAAAGATAATTTGAGGAAATATGTACATAATAATAGCTTATAAGTATCTAATTGAATTATTAAAGACATTTATAATTAAACTATTTAGAAGAAAAATACTAAGCACGGTTGTTTTTTTTTATTATTATTTAATTAATAATAATTTAAAGATACGAAAAAGGAATGTACTAAAACAACCAGAAGAATATTTATGGTTGTTGATAGTATTTATAAAATACCTAATACTAATAATAAATAATAAAACTTAAAATATTTATTCTGTTAAATAATAATAATAATAATAATAATAATAATAATAAGACAATCTTCCCTGAAAAATTATATAACATTTTTTAATCAAACAAATTTTCCGCTCGCTGTGAATTAATTATCACGAGTTATAAAAGTTTAAATTTTTCGCACTGTTATATTCAGTTTTTATAAAATTCGGGGGGAAGGGGAGTGGAAATTTAAAAAAAGGTCCCAAAAAGGCAAGTAAGTTCAGGGTGTTGAGCTTACAGTGTTTGGCGGTCCCATAACAATTAGAATACGAGTTATAAAGTGGCGGGCAAAAAAATAGCACGGGGTCGAAATGGCGAGGGACCAAAATGGCAAGGAACCGAAATTTCTCGGGACCGAAAAGGCTGGACCGGAATGGCGGGACACTCTCGCGCGGGAGGGCTGTGTACCCTTTTCCATTATTATGTAAGTATGTTGCGGTTCGCCAAACATAGCAAGTGTATGTTTGCGGCCCGGGAATAAAAAAGGCTGAGTATTATTGCTTTCCGAAAATTTTTTCTATAAAAATTCGTCGCCACAGGGCCAAAATTAAATGGCAATCTATGCCTATCGTGAGGATTCTAAAGGCATGAAATTCGGTGCATTACTTTTTTAAATAGAACTATTGAGGATATCCAGGAAAACGCAACATGAAAGAGCCACTTGTTGGGTGATTTACACCAAAACATAATCAGCAATAATATTTATTAAGGTAACCTGAATCTGAAGTTTAATGAAAATTTGTGCATTAGTACTTTGGGTAGTTCTATTGAAGGAATTGAGAAAAATTTAATAGAGCAGCAACACTTCTTGAGCGATTGACACTGAAACGTGAACAGAACTAGGTCATATCAAAGATAAAATGAATCTAAAGTTTGAAAAAAAATCATCCATTAACTCTAGAGATTCTAATTCTATTGTGGAAATCGTGAAAAATGCAGCATAGCAGTGCCACTTGTTGAGCGATTTACACCAAAATGTAAACAGCTTTATTTCATTCCAAGAACTAACTGAATTTGCAGTTTGACGGAAATACGAGCATTAGTTCTTGACATACAGCCTTTACGTAGATCGTAAAAAATGCAGGATAACTCCGCCATCTGTAGAGCGATTTACATTAAAAACTAATCACCATCAATTTATATAAGAGATTACCTGAATATAAATTTTTATTAAATTCCGTGCATTAGTTCTTCAGATAGAGAGACTACAATATTTATGTCACATACAGACACACCAAGTCACAAAATCACAGACTCACATTTCGAAAAACATGTTTTTTGAATCTCTGACCTTTAAAACGTATAAATCTCTCGAAAACGGAGATTCGAAAATTTTCATGAACCCAGTATTTTCTTCTTGTAAAAATAGAAGAAAATAACAAGATTTATAAATAGAGTAAGGTTATTCTATGTTGGAAGAATTCTATTTCAGGTAATTAAGAAATTGCTTTAGTCACGCGAAACACCTATTCGCTATGTAGATCCAATGATAGGAATTTTAAAAATAGCCATAAAATTTCGGCCATCCGAATTTATTTTTTCTTATAAGTTTTTTTTTTCAGTTTGTCATTAAAACAATAAATTTAGCCGCTCAAACACGCTCAAATGACGCTCAAATGCATTCTGTTTTCATATTTTCTATCCTATAAGATCAAGGACAAGCTGCTTCACAAAATGTAGAACCCCCCTCCCCCCAACTTTCGATGTTATTTATGTTTATACTAGCAGGCTATGCCCGCTGCGCTGGTCAATATTTCAAAATCAACGTGGATGAAACGAACTGGTGAATTTAAATTTGTATTTTAAATAATTTGGACCTCCAGCAGCACCTTGCTCATTGCTGAAAACGATTTAGACACCATTGTGATATTAAATTATCTTAAACGATGCGAAAAAACCAGCTATTTAGAAGTAACTATTTTAGTTTATTACTAATAGTGAACATTTGGAAGCGAAATGAGACCATTACGGCAACAGGATTTAAAATTTCCCCTTATCTGAAGAAATATTAATTATTACAGTCGTTACCATGGTACAACTTCTGAAAAATTTCTTCACAACTTTTCATTATGTGAAGCCAGGAACCCATAGCTACTCCCACTTAAAAAGTTTATATATATATTAAATTTTGTCCGCGAGATAAAAGGCACAATTATGCAAGAATCATCTTCAAACTCGTCAAGTACATTGAGATGGTTAATATCTCAGTGGGAATTGCAAATGAGCAGAATCGGCCCAAGGGGGTGGTAATTGGGAAGGGTTCAAAAATTTGAATACCATCTTAACATGGCTTTCACAAAACCAGCTCTTACAAAACAATAGCAGGAAAAAAAATAAACATTTTTCGTTACAACAAGTTGCCAACGATAAAAACATTAAAATTATCACTACAACAATTACTTTATTGTTGCAAAATTTCCTCCTGAAAAATGAAAACAAAATTATTTGCTCTTTCGTATTTAAGCATTTTTTCTTTAGTTATTTAAGATAACATTATGTAAATTTGTATAATTTGGCGAACGATTTGGCGAAATTGGTTGACGTGATAATCAAGTAGTAGCCAATTTACACTTTTCATATTTTACAAAAGATTCCTACACAGACATCATATACGCAATAGGTTTAGCACGATTATTTTGCAACTACAATGTGGCAAAATCCTCGTTTTAGAATACCAAAGAAATTTATGTATATTTTATTATTTTCTATCATTTTAAACAGAAATTAACAATAAATAAAAAGTAACTGTAGAACAAAACAACAAATATCATTTCAAAAAAGAAAAAAATGAAAGTAAATAAACAACTTATCATCAGATAAACAACTATAGCTGGGTTACCATATGAGGCAAATAATGCCATTTTGGCGCCAGTGAGATACTTCGATGAGTATATGACCAAATCCGTGACAAAATTTCCATTTGGAAAAAACTTTAATCGGTATTTATACTGCATTTTCCCTACTTATGTATAAGAAAAAAACTTTGACACAGATGTCATGTATGCACCACATTGGCGCAATTTTTTTCTGGCGCCAATTTGGAGAACTTTGTTTTTAATTACCAATTTCATAAATATTTTTTAATTATTTTGTATTATTTGAAAAAAAAATGATAAATAAAAAAGTTTAATTATTAGCTATAGAACAAAATGATTTATATTATTTTAAAAAACAAAATGAAAGTTAATAAATAGTTTATTAATAAATAAACAATCATAGTCGGTTTACCATGTGTAGCATAAAATCGCCATTTTGTTGCAATCGTGCGAATGTGGTGCGTATATGACATCTGCGCAAAAACTTTAAAAAGTTGCAATTAAATTATTTTACAGTTTGGATGAGGAAGACATTTATACTAAAATTTAAACATTATACGCATTTTTTTTTTTTTTTTTTTTTTTTTTTTTTTGCTATAACTGTTATTTATATATTTACAATTAAACATAAAAAAATATCTTAAAAATGCTCTCACACATTTAAAAGAAAGTGAGAGAATTTAGTAATTGTGAACGTCGCTCCGGCTTATGCCTTCTTGGTATAAAATCGCATTGTTTGATGACAAAAGTAAATTCAAACACCCAAATAAACAAATAACATACAATTAACAGATAAAACCATTTTTAAAAGTAATTCTGCTATTTTGTCCTGTAAGACACATAATGGTAGAATTAGATTTTAAAAATAATTTTTAAAAAATAGAAAACATGTTATTTACGTTTTATCTAACAAAATATTTAAAATACTTTTTTTTAGCCTGGCGGGAAAGAGATAAATAGCGTAATATTGATTGAAGAAATATTGAAGGGGAAATGGTTAATAAAAAAAGACTTGTAAATTTTATTCAACAGGAATTTTTTATTTCAAAATGTTGAATTTATCAATAGTAATAACGCATAATTGCATAAATTTACTTTGAATTGCAAAATTTTCCCTTCAGTACTACTTGGTTATACCATCGACCAATTTCGCCAAATTATACAAATCGCCAAGCTATTAGCCAGATTATATAGATTAGCATAAATTTTCATTTAAATAATGAAAAACAAATTAGCAGAACATATATAAAAGTAGAAATAAAATGTCGAATTAAATATCACTTGATGACATAATTAGTATTTATATTATGCTTAATGTCAAGTGAATGTGACATTTACGATCATCCATTATTGACATTTAATCTTGGAATTTGGGGATAGATTTTTAATCAATGGGATAATCTTTCCTTCTTCAGTTTTTAAATTTTAAGACTGAAATTTTTCCTGTAAGTGAAATTGACGAAATGGCGCAAGAAAAATTAAATTAACAATGAAAACATTTGAAAAAAGAAATAAAAGAGTTACATCTATGTAATTTACGATTGAATATTAAAATATACTCTAAAAATTATCTTCACTTGAAAAAAAAAATAACATTATTGCGACCATTAAGAACCTAAGTCAGGCATTAAGTCAGTAGTGCATTTTCGGCTTAAAAACACACTCTTTGGCGACAAAAGCAAGATGAAAATGGTATAGAAATGAATAGTAACACACAACTAACAGTGTCTTTTACAATCAGATCTGCTTTTTTCTGCTGTCAGTTATATTATACGGAAATTCGATAAAAAAGAGAAAGAAAATAACAAAAAGGGAAATAACTATCATTCAAAATTCATTTAATCAATTTCTGAAATTCATGTTTTTGTTCTAACACCAGGGATAAGTCGCCAAAAGTTGAACCAATTGTTATATTTCGCGTTAATTTATTTTTTAAGCATTACAAATATGTTTTTCATTTTCAAGATAAATATATTTTTATAATATTACGCCTCATTTAAGCGGTCTTTCTTTATTATCATTAACATTGTCAGTAGTTATTTTCTGCTATTATTTGCAAGATATTTGTAATATTTTTAATAGATATAGCCATTTTAATTCTTTTAGCAATTATAATTTAAAACAGCTACTGGCAACCCTTTTGTCAAAAATAACCGAAAAATACGAAATTTACTACGAAAAATCAGAGTTATTCCTGTAAATTTGAATCATAAACCTTCGGAAAAATATTTCCTATCGAATGTTACAATCCGCAAAAAAATCCATCGGGTAGTTTTTGAAAACACTCGTTTGGAAGTTTCAGAACTTCTGCTTTATAATATATATGATTTATTTTTTTCTTCCAGTTTGCCACTTAAATGAAAATGTTGCCGCTCAAACATCGCTTAAGCAAATGTTGTTTTCATTTTTTTTTTAAACTTCATAAAGTCAAAAAGGGGGGGGGGGAGGAGAGAATATACAGACCTAAAAAAATTGTAATTCAGCTGTTTTTATTATTATTATTATTATTATTATTTTAACAGGAATAAACGTTGGTTATCTAAAATCTTTTCTCGTTGAAACAATGAGAATTATGAGAAGAATACAAAGGAAGTAGTTTCAAAAAATAATATAAAAAAAAGATTAACTTTTGCTAAAACTAGTTACCCTGCCGGGGGATAATTAAAAGAAATTTAATAAATATTAAGACAAATTTAATATTCAGGGCTAAAGTGCGATACTTTATTGTCAACACACTGTTCATTAATTTCATATTCATAATAAAAAATAGATTTTTTTTAAAAAAGAAGTTTTCATTCTGTAAGTCATCTTACGAATTTTAAAAGCCTTTAGTCGTTTTAATTTATTTATTAGCCATGTTCTTTATGAACAAAACTTTCATCATTTTAATCTAAACACTTTTATTTTTAAACTGTTATTTTACTCGCTACGAAAAATGGCTTGTGAAAAAAAAGTAATAACAAATCATTTTTTAAATTTAATTATAAATTAATTCTAACTATTTAATATTATAAATGAACGAAAGCAGTTAATCATTTCGCAAGAATAACTAAGTACAAAAATTTATTGAAAAATAAATCAGATAAAAAGAAAATAATTAATTAACAAGCTATTAATTACTTTTAATTGTCTCCTTTAGAGAATAGTTAAAAGAATTCCAATGAGTGAAAAATACCGAGTTACTTATTATTAATTAGCCCGTTTGAGGCATTTCTTTTTGCGGAAAAAAATATGGTATTACTTGGTTATCCCGTCGACCAATTTCGCCAAATTATAAAAATCGCCAAACTAATAGCCAAATTATATAAATTTACATAATTCTTATCTTGAACAATAGAGCGAATAAATTAGTATAATATTTATAAAAAATACAAATAAAACATCGAAATAAAAATCATTTGATTACGTAACAAATATGCGTAATATGTTTTGCGAAGGGAATGTTACAATTACAATAAAAAATTGTTGGCATTTAATCTCATACTTTTGCGATAGTCTTTTGGTCGGCGGGATAAATAAGTAGTACCAAAAATATATAGAAGGTTTTAAAGACAGCAACCAAAGAGGAATTAACAGGCGTGTTTTAGCTATATTCTAGATCATTACAAAAAAGAAATTGAAGAAATAAATACAAAAACATGCCGAAAATTTTAGGTAGATTTCGTAAGAAATACTACCTATTGCAATCGCACCAGTTTATATATCTATCTATCTATATATATATATATCTCACTTTTTTATGGACACGATAACTTCTATAATTCTTCACCAATCTCCACCAAACTTTTACATAAAATCAAAGGGGATAAAATCTTGGCTAAGTTCGTTAATGGGCAAAATCGGACCAAGGGGGTCGGAAAAGGGGGCGTTTTTCTGAAAACCGAAAAAACGCCATAACTTCTTAATTAATTTAGATATCGAATCGGTTTAAAGTTTATATTACTTCTTAAAAATGGGCCAAAAGTATATGCATGACAGATTTTTGATAAATTTAGAAGTAGGCTCAAGGGGTGAAAAAAACAGGGATTTTGAGAGAAAAAAATTCATAATTTCGTCCATTTTCAAGATATCAAGTCCATTTAAATTTTTTGTAAATGTTCTTAAAATTATCTAAAACTTTTGTATTTACAAGTTTTTGATAGGGCCAACTTTTACCGATGAAAAAAATTAAAAACGAAAAGAAAAAGGGCGCTGAATAAAGAGAAAAATCTATAACTCCGTCAATTTTTAAGATATCAAATCTGATTAAATTTATTTTACATCTTCTCAAAAATATCTGCAACTTTTATATTGACAAGTTTTTCATAGGACCAACTCGTATAGCAAAAAGAAATTAAACAAAAATAGGAGTTGGAGAAAAAACCCTCAAATCCAAACTGTTTATATTCTGACTCATTTTTAAATTTATTTTTAATTTTAAACACATCCAAATAGTAGATCCTCTTATTTAGAAACTGTATAAAGTGACGCATTGGTCAATTTTCTGATAAAGACAGAATATATTTCAAAAAAGGCTACCAAAAAGGGTATTTTGAACAGAAATTCCGAAAGTCATCGAGACTGAAAATTAAAAATAAAGTAAGGAAGTATTCAAATAAGAAATTGCGTTTTTTTCTGACTCGTTTTTAAATCCATTTTTGTTCTCAAACGCATCCAATTTACAGATCCTCCTATTTAGGAACTATATAATGTGATGCATTGGTCAGTTTTTTGATAAAGACGGAATATATTTCAAAAAAGGCTACCAAAAAGGGTATTTTGAACAGAATTTCCCGAAGTCTTCATGATTTGAAAATTTAAGGAAGTTTTCACATAGCAAATTGCGTTTTTTATGACTCGTTTTAAAATCCATTTTCGCTCTCAAACGCATCCAATTTACAGATCCTCTTATTTAGGAACTATATACTGTGACGCATTGGCCAGTTTTTTGATAAAGATAGAATATATTTTTAAAAATGCTGTCAAAGTGAGTATTTCGCACAAAATTTTCCGAAGCAATCATGATTAAAGAATTAAGAATGTATTTAAACAACAAATCGGTTATTTTATGACTCATTTTTAAATTCAATTTTTTTCTCAAATGCATTCAACTGACAGTTTTTTGTTATTTAGGAACTGTATAATGTACTGTTTTGGTCGATTTTTTAATAAATTCTGAATCTATTTCAAAATATGTTGTCAAAATGGGCATTTGAGCTGAATTTTTCTTAAGATGATTCTGATAAAACCAGTTTTAGCAGAAAAATGAAATAAAAAATTTTTCGTAAACGGCCAAATGAAGTTATTTAACTGGGTTTATCTCTAATCATATATATATATATTTGTTGAAATGAGCACTCTTCGAAATCTACCTCCGCCTATAGGCCCTGCCGACAGGGATTTTTTTTCTCTTTAAGTCACGGTGTGCAATCATAAAGGAAACGAAACAAATGGAAAAAACGTATGAATAATTTATCCTTTTCAACTTCGTTGTCATTAATCACCATATGAATATAATTTAAGGGAGACCCGTAAGAAAAAACCCAAAATTTTTATTATTAATTTTAAAGTAATGAATGTTGGTGTACTATTTAAGAATCTTTTTGTAAGGAATAATTAGCAAAAAAATTCCCTTTTTAATAAAAATTATGTTTTTTATGTCGATTTGTATGATTTTTTTTTTGGGGGGGGAAAAATACATTTTTTAAAATTACTACTCCTCATTCAATTTTCATTATTTTGGTATTACTAAAATTTCTTATATAGCGTTATAGTATATGGAAACGACCTAGAGAGAGATATTTTTAATTTTCTATTTTAATCAGCTAAAAAAAAAAAGAAAGAAATTACGCATGGTAAATTTCCTTAAATTCGTTATAATTTTCATGTTTACCAATTTATGTAAAATTTTCAGAAATAGTTAAAAAAAAATATCTCTCCTTACTTTTGTTGCAAATTTTTTTAAGATTCTAAAAACATAAACACTTTGTTTCTAAACCATTTTACCACTGATTCATAGTACTTTGAACTTAGGCAAAATATGAAAAAAAGTCATTTTCAGGAAAACACATTTTAAATGGCCGCTAGTCCTTTAAACTCTAGTGACTACATTTAAAAAAAGCTCATTTGCTACTTGTTCCAAGAGTACCCGAGTTCTGAAATTTTGCATGGATATTCGCAAATATGTATTTTATCGTTTTCTGAGATAAAATTTTTTTTGAACTTTTGATGATTTTTGGCCGAAAATGGGGTTCGGGTCTCGTTTAAAAACTATATTATTTCCGAATGAAAGAAAGAAGCATGTTTATACTTCTAACTATTCATAGTACAAATAATTAAACTTTTTTAATTGCATAGTTGTTCATTGTTATATATAACAAATCATGTTTTAAATTTTATTGTAAATATATTCTAAAACTTTTTAATAATATAAATGAACGAAACTAGTTAATCATACGTAAGAACAACTCAGT
Organism: Maratus speculifer; assembly: GCA_964019185.1. Lineage (NCBI taxonomy): Eukaryota > Metazoa > Arthropoda > Arachnida > Araneae > Salticidae > Maratus > Maratus speculifer. Next base: position 90,988,010 of record OZ025302.1, read on the forward strand.
ACAAAAACTTATGAAAAATAAATTAAATAAAATCATTAATTAACAAGCCGTTAATTACTTTTAATTGCCCCCTTACTTAGCAGGAATTGCAATGCATGAAATAGATGAAATAACTTATTAATTAGATGATTTGAGACATTTCTTTTTGCGGAAAAGAAAAAGATGTAGAAAGTTTTAGAGACAAAATCCAATGGGCAATTAACCAACCTTATTTTAGCTTATTCTGAATTAGTATAAAAATAAATTAACGAAATAAATAAATGAACTTCTAGAACAAAATTTCTCTTTAAGTCAATTACACGGTCTGTAGTCATAAAGGGAAATGAAAAAAGTGGAAAAACGAATGAATAACTTATTCTTCTTAAGTATCATGTGATCAATCACCATATGAATTTAATTTAAATAAATATATTACTAACTAATGAAATAAATAAAGAAGTATATTCATAGTTCTAACTATTTATACTACAAGTAATCAATCTTTTTTAATCGCATAGTTTTTTGTTACACATAAGTATGAAAGATTGAACTTGAAAGATTTAGTAATTCATAATTTTATCTCGTCTAATCAATGAAAAAACTTAAATGATAACATTCAAGTTGTTTTCAAATTAAAATGAATAACTTAGAGAGATTCATGTAAAGAATTAAATATTTTTTAAACATTAATAACCTAAAAGAAAACCAGTGAAAGAGAAGTTTAAGTAATTACTTTTTCTTCATAATCATGTACATAATTATTATAAAATAAATAAAGAAAATCGGAAACACAAATCTTTCAAGTGTAAATCCTTTTTTTAGAAGAAAGTACAATTGAATACGGCCATAGCACTTCTTGAAATGTGTAAAAATGAGACACAACAAAATAAGCAATAAGTAATTTTTAACCAAGAATTTGTAAATATTTTTAAATGTTAATAACCTACATGAAAACCAGTGAAGTAGAAGTTTAAGTAATTATTTGTTCTTCATAATATCATACTTAATTATTATTAAATAAAGAAAGAAAATTTAAAACACAAATCTTCAAAATACGAATTCTTTTTCAGCTTCATTATATTTTTAAAAGTAAATAAAATTGAATACGGTCAAAGCCCTTCTTGAAATGAATAAAATTAATACACAACAAAAAAAGCAATAAGTAATTTTTAACCACATTGTTAAGTAGTTGCAATTTCTTAAGCAAGCACAATTTCTTAAATACGTATTTGAATTACAAAAGATTCCTGCCATTACAATTTTATCCGGCGACTTTTGGTGAGTTTCTAATTTCATTTTTCTATAAGGACTAGTTTTAATAGAATCATGACAGTACAGTAATTTTTTTCTTCAGTCGCTAGGTAATTTTAATATGTATTTGCTGTGAGACTTGGTATTATCAAAAACTTGTTACTATTAAAGTTGTAGATAGCATTAAGAAAATCTATAATAAATTAAATAGAAAATTTACAATAAATTACACCGAAAACAAATCAGCATCAATTTATATGAGGGATTACTTGAATATAAATTTTTATTAAATTTCGTGCATCACTTCTTGAGATAGAGCGCCCACAAAATGTATGTCATAAATAGACAGGCAGTCACAGACTCATAGAAAAGATGTTTTGTAAAAGTATGTTTTTGGGAATCCCTGATCCCTAAAACCTGTAAATCCCTCGTAAACAGAGATTCGAGAATTTTCATGAATCCAGCACTTTCTTTTTGTTAAGGCAGAAGAAAGTAACAAGATTTATAAATAGAGTAAGGTTAATTTATGTTGGAAGAATTCCATTTAAGGTAATTATGAGCTGCTTTAGTATACGCCTGTTCGTTAATGTAAATTTAACGGTAGGAGCTTAAAATAACCATAAAATGTCAGATATTCGAATTTATTTTTTCTTATAAGTTTTTCTTTTTAAGTTTGTCACTAAAATAATAACTTTTGCCACTCGAACATGCTCAAATGGCGACTAACGTTTACGGTTTTAATAATTTCGATCCTAAAACATCGAGGAGGATAAGATTCACAAAATGTAACACCGTTTCTCTCTCTCTCTCTCTCTCTATATATATATATATATATATGTATAATAAGTTTGCTGCTTAAATGAAAATTCTTGCCGCTCAAACGTCGTTTAAAAAATGTTGTTTTCAATTTTTAAACTCCATAAAGTTTGGGGGTGTAGATCAACATTACAGATTAAAAAAAAAACTTGTAATTTAGTTATTATTATTATTATCATTATTATTTAACAGAAATAAATATTTGTTATATATAAATTTTTCACATTGTAACGATGAGAATTATGAGATGAATATAAAGGATATAGTTTCAAAAAATAATGCTGGGTATTATTTAAAAAAATCGACTTCTGCTAAAAGTAGTTTCTCTGATGGAGGGATAATCAAAAGAATTTCAATAAATATTAATACATCTTTAATAAATATTAATACAAATTCAATAGTCATGATTAAAGTGCATTATTTTATTGTCAACAACATTGTTCATTAATTTAAAATTCATAACAAAAAACACATTTTTTTTTTTTTTCAAAAAAGGCATTTTCACACTCTAGGTTATCCTACGAATTTTTTAAAAATATTTAGTAGTTTTAATTATTTATTTGTCATGTTATTTACGAACAAAACTTTCATCATTTTAATCTAAAAATATTTATTCCCAAGCTTCTAATTTACTCGCTATGATAAATGGCTCGATTTTTGTTTGCAAAGAAAAAATAATAACAAATCATGTTTTAAATTTTATTGTAAATTAATTCTAAAAGTATTTAATAATATAAATGAACAAAAGCCAGTTAATCGTTCATAAGAACACCAAGTACAAAAATTTATAGAAAAATAAATAAATTAAACAAATTCATTAACAAGCAAGCCATTAATTACTTATAATTGCCTCCTTAATTAGCAAGAATTGCAATGCATGAAATAGATGGAGTTACTTATTATTAATTAGCCTATTTGAGACATTTCTTTAAAAATATATAGAAGGTTTTAAAGATACAAATCAATGAGCAATTAACAGGCGTATTTTAGCTATAATCTGAATCATTATAAAAATAATTTGAAGAAATAAATACAAAATCATATGGAACAAAATTTCTCTTTAAGTCAGTTACACGGTCTGAAATCAAAAAGGGAAATGAAAGAAATAGAAAAACGAATGAAAGATTTATGCATTTTAACATAGTTTTTATCAATCACCATATGAATTTAATTTAAATAAATATATTATTTACTAATGAAATAAATAAAGAAGTTTTTTCAAACTTTTAACAATTCATACTACAAGTAATTAATATTTTTTTATCGCATAGTTCATTGTTATATATAAATGTGAAAGTTTGAAGATGAACGATGTAGTGATTCACCATTTTAATTCTTCTAATCAATGAAAAAAACTTAAATTGTATCATTCAAGTTGTTTTCAAAATAAAATGAATAAATTAGAGAAATGCATGTAAAGAATTAGTAAATATTTTTAAATTTTAATAACGTAAAATAAAACAAGTGAAGTAGAACTTAAGAACATCGAAGTAAAAGAAATTGTTGAAAAATAAATTAATTAAATAAAATCATTCACGAACAATCCTTTAATTAATTTTAATTATCTCCTTTGTCATCAATAATTGCAGTGCACAAAATAGAAGGAGTTACTTATTATTAATTAGCCCATTAGAGACATTTCTTTTCCCGGAAAAGAAAAAATAGAGAAAGCTTTAAAGATACATACCAATGAGCAATTAACAAACGTATTTTAACTATATTCTGAATCATTACAAGAAGAAATGGCCGAAAAAATACAAAAATTAAGTAAATAAATAAAACAAAATTTCTCTTTAAGTCTGTAATCATAAAAGGAAACAAAATAAATGGTATAAACGAATAAATAATTTATTCTTTTCTACTTCGTTGTTATCAATCACCATACGAATTTAACACTTTCGGATATGGTGTACTATTAATAAAACATGTCTTTTAATGGAGCATTATTTTCTTTTAAGAAACACTTTTGCTACTATATTATATGTGATTATACATTTACTATATGACTTCATTTACATTTAGGCATTTAAAAATAATAATAATCATTATTATTTGCTTAATTCTCTTTGGCCATTTGCGATTCTTTTACTTTAAACATAGATTTCACTCTTTAAATTTAAAGTAAAACTTACTTTCCCGAAAGAATAATGTGTAATAAAGCGCAAAAAGTATTAGAAATATTAGTTAGATCTTATTAAAATACAATATTTTCTAAACATCACCAAAAATTCTTCTTTAGCCTATTGTCATATGAATATGAATTGAAAAAAAATCAAAACAACAACATTCGTTATCTTTCAGGCAATGAAATATTCGTTAAACACAAATTGGTCTATTTGGATAGCTAGTGTTAATGTTATTAACGTAAAAATAATTTGTTCTAAAAATTGAAAAAAAAGTGGACTCGAAAGGGTTAATTTAAAAAATATATTTGTATTTACGAATCAAATAAATAAAGAAGTAATAACTTAGAAGAAAATAATCTTTTTTTTTTTTTAATTTCATAGTTAATTCGTATACATAAGTATGAAATACTGAACATGAACGATATAGTAATTCATCATTTTCATTCGTCTAGTCAATAAAAAAAAACCTAAATAACATTCAAGCTGTTTTCAAAATAAAATTAATAACTTAGAGAGATTTATGCAAAGAATTAGTAAATATTTTAAATGTTAATAACCTACATGAAAACAAGTGACGTAGAAGTTTCAGTGACTATTTTTCTTCATAATCACGTACTTAATTATTTTTAAATAAAGAAAAAGTAATTACAAATCATGTTTTAAATTTTATTGTAAAATTACTGGAAAACTTTTTAATAATATAAATGAACTAAATAGTTCATCATACGTAAGAACAACACAGTACAAAAACTTATCGAAAATTAAATAAAATCATTAATTAGCACGCCGTTAATTACTTTTAATTGTCTCCTTAATTATCTAGAATTGCAATGCATGAAATAGATGAAATAATTTATTTTTAATTAGCTGATTTGAAACATTTCCTTTTGCGAAAAACAAAAAAGATATAGAAGGTTTTAAAGACAAAAACCAAAGAGCAATTAATAGGCGTATTTTAGCTATATTCTGAATTATTACAAAAATAAATTAATGAAATAAATAAATGAACATCGAGAACAAAATTTCTCTTAAGTCAATTACACGGTGTGTAGTCATAAAGGAAAATGAAAAAAGTGGTAAAACGAATGAATAACTTATTTCTTTTTAAGTATGTTGTAATCAATCACCATATGAATTTAATTTGAATAAATATTTTATTTACGAATGAAATAAATAAAGAAGTATGCTTTAACTATTCATACTACAAATAATTAATCTTTTTTAATCACATAGTTGTTCTATGTTATATATAAATATCAAAGATTGAATATGAAATATTTAGTAATTCATCATTTTAATTCGTCTAGTCAATGAAAAAACTTAAATGATAAAATTCAAAATAAGATGAAATAATTTTCAAAATAAAATGAATAACTTAGAGAGAGATTCATGTAAAGAATTAGTAAATATTTTTTAAATATTAATAACCTAAATGAAAACATGTAAAGTAGAAGTTAAAGTATTTATTTTTTCTTCATAATCATGTACTTAATTATTATAAAATAAATAAATAAAATCTGAAGCATAAATCTTTCAAGTGTAAATCCTTTTTTAACTTCATTATCTTCTTAGAAGTAAGTACAATTGGAAACGGCCAAAGCACTCCTTGCAATGAGTAAAACTGAGACACAACAAAAAAACCAAAGAGTAATTTTTAACCAAGCATTTGTAAATATTTTAAAATGTTAATAACCTACATGAACTAGTGAAGTAGAAGTTTAAGTAATTATTTGTTCTTCATAATATCATACTTATTTATTATTAAATAAAGAAAATCTAAAACACAAACCTTTAGATTGCGCATTCTTTTTCAGCTTCATTGTCTTTTTAAAAGAAAATAAAATTGAATGCGGTCAAAGCACTTTTTGAAGTGAGTAAATACACAACAACAACAACAAAAAGCAATAAATAATTTTTAACGTCATTGTTACGTAGTAGCAGTTTCATAAGCAAGCAGAGTTTCTTAAATAAGTATTTGAATTATAAAGAATTCCTGCCATACAATTTTATCCGGCGACTTTTGACGAGTTTCTAATTTCATTTTTCTGTAAAGACTCGTTTCATTAGAATCTTGTCAATACAACAATTTTTTTCTTCAGCCGTTTGGTAATTTTAATATGTATTTGTTGTGATACTTAGTATTATTAAAAACGTGTTACTATAAAAGTTGTAGATAACATTAAGAAAATCTATAATAAATTAAATTGAAACATTATAATAAATTACACCAAACACGAAACAGAATCAATTTATATGAGGGATTACCCGAATATATTTTTTTATTAAATTCCGGGCATTAGTTCTTGAGACGTATGTGATTTATGTCATAAATAGACAGGCAGTCACAGACTCATAGAAAAGAGGTTATGTAAAAATATGTTTTTTGGAATCTCTGACCCCTAAAACGTGTAAATCCCTCGTAAACCGAGATTCGAGAATTTTCATGAATCCAGCATACTTCGTTTTATTAAGGTAGAAGAAAGTAACAAGATTTACAAATACAGTAAGGTTAATTTATGTTGGAAGAATTCCATTTAAGGTAATTAAGAGCTGCTTTAGTCACGCGTATACGTTGTTCGCTAATGTAAATTTAATGGTAGAATTTTTCTAAATAACCAAAAAAAGTGAGAAATAACATTAATAATACTGGCGATAACAATTAATAACAATAATACACTTTGTATAAATCACCATTAAACGAAAATAACAAATCAGGACGCGTTTCAAGTTACAACAATAACAGCTCGTCATCAGCTGAACCAACATGTGTCCGTGAGGGTTTAGAGTTAGAGATAAACTGAAAGAAAGAGGGTGGAGATTAGAAAGAGTGCGACAGGTGACGCTAGTTGAATGAGTACAGGTGGAAGACAAAAGTCTAAGTTTATGTTTGCTTATAAGTTTTTCTTTTCCAGTTTGTCACTAAAACAATATCTTTAGCCGCTCAAACATGCTCAAATGGCGCCAAATGGGCTCAAATGGGCTCAAATTTTTGCCAATCAAACGCCTTTAAACGAATGTTGTTTTCAGTTTTTAAGCTGCATAAAGCCGGAGGGAATAGGGGGGCAACTTTACAGACATAAAACAAAACTCGTAATCCAGGTATTATTATTATTATTTAACAGAAAGTAACATTTGTTATCTAAGCCTTTTTAGGGGCCGTCCATAAAGGATGTCACGCTTGGATGGGGGAGGTGGGGTTCGTGATATTGTTACAGTTTTTGGGGAGTGGAAGAGCGTAAGAAGAAATGTGGCATCATACATTTTGGTTCAAATAAAAACATTAAAAATCAGAAGATTAAATTTTGAAGTTATTATTAAATTAAAGTATTTTGTGATCATAAAGTAAACATAAAATTTAAAGACAAATTTACTATTAAATTACCATTTCAAATTCCAAAATACAACGTTTTTCAATTGCTCCTTCATATTAATATTGTATTACAACTGTATATTAGTTAATTGTACAAATCATTTTCATTGTTATTCTCACAATTTTCATAAAAACACACAGTAAAAGTTTAAATATAAAATTTGAAATATCATTTATAACATATTGCTTTGTTTCTGAACTGAAAGTATATCTATATGTAATATAGTGTGACATGTGACAAGGGGAGGAGGGGGATACGTTGAAGTGAGACATTTTGTGATAAAGGGGGGGGGGGGGTCAAACATATTAAAAAAAAGCATGACATTATTTATGGGCAATCCCTTTCACGTTCAAAGAATGAGAATTGTGAGGTGAATGTTAAGCAAGTCCAAAAAATGATGTTAAATTTTATTCAACAAAAGATAAATATAGAAATAAAAATAAAAATAAATAAAAATAAAAGAACAACAATTTTCGCTGAAAATAGTTACTCTGACGAGGGCTAATTGAAATAAATATTAATAAATATAATTCAGATTTAATAAATATTAATACAAATTTAATATTCAGGGTTAAAGTGCATTACCTTATTGTCAACAACATTGTTCATAAGTTTCAAATTCATAATAAAAATAGATTTCTTTCAAATAAGATGTTTCCGCAGTATAGGTCATCCTACGAATTAAAAAAAAAAAAATTAGCCGTTTTAATTATTTATTAGTCACGTTAATTATGAAAAAAACTTTCGTCATTTTAATCTAAAAACTTATTTTCAAGCTGCTATTTTACTGACTACGACAAATGGCTTTGATATTTGTTTGTAAAGAAATGTAATAACAAATCATGTTTTAAATTTCATTGTAAATTAATTCTATAAATACTTTATAGTATAAATGAACGAAAGCAGTTAAACATACATAAATAACAACTACTATGTACAAAAACTTATCGAAAAATAAATGAAATAAAATCATTATTTAGCAAGCCGTTAATTGCGTTTAATTGCCTCCTTAATTATCAAGAATTGCAATGCATAAAATAGATGGAGTTACTTATTATTGATTAGCCCATTTGAGGCATTTATTTTTGCGGAAAAGAAAAAAAAAATATGGAAGTTTTAAAGGCACAAACCAATCAGCAGCTAACATGTATATTTTAGCTATAACCCAAATCATTACAAAAATAAACTAATGGAATAAATACTAAAACACATCGAACAAAATTTCTCTTTAGGTAAATTACATGGTCTGTAGTCAAAAAGGGAAATGAAAGAAATAGAAAAACGAATGAATAATTTTATTCTTCTCAAATACGTTACTATCAATCACCATAAGAATTTAATTTAAAAAAAGTATTATTTACGAATGAAATAAATAAAGAAGTTTTTTCCTACTTTTAACTATTCATACTAATATCTAATATAACCCTTTATATATAACCTCAAATAACCGTTTATCTGCCGACGGTAATTATAAGTACCATTAAAATTATTTATTATAAGTTTTTTTTAATACGCCGATTAGTTGTAATACTGTTTAGAATGAGTTACAGATATAATACTTTATTTTGTTCCTAAAACGTTATTGGTTACATAAAACGAGAATATTTTTAAAAGGATGATTTCTTTTGGCTTTATGTCTTTTCAGCTTTTTTGGCTCTGAGGGAGGGGAAGGGGATTTTTCAATTGGGAAATATTTCTATATTTATATTGTAAGAACATCATATTTGTACATTTTATAATTCTACAAAATACTAAGAAAATAATTAAAAATAAAAGATTTGAGTGGGGTTAGAAATATTGCACAAAATCCCTGTAAAATCAAATTTAATTAATCCTTCTAAATCCTTCAATCCTTCTAAAATCCTTCAAAAATTTATTAAATTATTGTCTTTTAATTTAGTTTAAACAATTTACATGAAATGCTCTAGACTGTAAAATTTTCATGAATTCTTATTTCGATAGATAAAGAGTTAATCTTTTTCAATCGCATAGTTCATTGTTATGGATATGTATGAAAGATTGAACATGAACGATTTAGTAATTCATCATTTTAATTCGTCTAGTCAATAAAAAAAACTTAAATGATAAAATTCAAGCTGTTTTCAAAATAAAATGAATAATTTAAAGAGATTCATGAAAAGAATTAGTAAATATTTTTAAATTTTAATAACCTAAAAGAAAACAAGTAATGTAACAGTTCAAAACAACTAAGTAACATAACTTATTGAAAAATAAATTAATTAAACAAAATAATTCATGAACAAGCCATTAATTACTTTCAATTACTTCCTTAGTCATCAAGAATTACAATGCATGGAATAGATGGAGTTACTTAATTAGCCCATTTCAGACATTTCGTTTTCGTAAAAGAAACAAAATTCAAAAGGTTTTAAAGACGCATACCAATGAGCAACAGGCGTATTTTAGCTATATTCTGAATAAGAAAAAACTGAAGAAATAAATACAAAAACATATCGAACAAAATTATTCGTTAAGTCTATTATACGGTCTGTAATTTTAAAAGGAAATGAAAGAAAATAGAATGAATAATTCACTCTTTTCAACTACGTTCTTATCAATCATCAGACGAATTTAATTTTAAAAATATATAAATGATAAAATCCAAGCTGTTTTCAAAATAAAATGAATAAATTAGAGAGATGCATGTAAAGAATTAACAAATATTTTTTAATTTTAAAAACCTAAAAGAAAACAAGTGAAGTAGAACTTAAGAACACCGAACTAAAAGAAATTGTTGAAAAATAAATTAATTAAACAAAATCATTCACGAACAAGCCTTTAATTAATTTTAATTATCTCCTTACTCATCAATAATTGCAGTGCACGAAATAAATGGAGTTACTTATTATTAATTAGCCCATTAGAGACATTTCTTTTCCCGGAAAAGAAAAAATAGAGAAGGCTTTAAAGATACATACCAATGAGCAATTAACAAACGTATTTTAGCTACAATCTGAATCATTACAAGAAAAAATGGCCGAAAAAATACAAAAAATAAGTAAATAAATAAAACAAATTTTTTCTTTAAGTCTGTAATCATAAAAAGAAACGAAATAAATGAAAAAACAAATGAATAATTTATTTTTTTCAACTACATTGTTATCAATCACCATACGAGTTTAATTTAGAAAATATATTTATATGTACGAATGAAATAAATAAAGGAGAAATAACTTAGAAGTAATTAATCTGTTTTAATTTCATAATAAATTGTTATAATAAACTATCAAATATTGAACCTGATTTATATTGTAATTCATAATGTTCATTCGTCCAGTCAATAAAAAATAAACTTAAATGCTAACATTCAAGTTGTTTTTAAAATAAAATGAATAACTTAGAGAGATTCATGAAAAGAATTGGTAAATATTTTTAAATATTAATAACCTACAAGAAAAGCAGTGACGTAGAAGTTTGAAAGACTATTTTTTCTTCATATTCACGTACTTTATTATTTTTAAATAAAGAAAAAGCAATAACAAATCATGTTTTAAATTTAATTGTACAGTTATTCTAAAAGTTTTTAATAATAAAAATCAATCAAGTAGTTAATCATACGTAAGAATAACTCAATACAAAAACATCGAAATATAAATTGAATAAAATCATTAATTAACACGCCTTTAATTACTTTTAGTCGCCTCCTAAATTATAAAGAATTGCAATGCATGAAATGGATGGAGTTACTTATTATTAATTAGCCCATTTGAGACATTTCTTTTTGCGAAAAAGAAATACAATCGAGTCTCTATGTAACGAAATCCACCGTTCCTGTAAAAAATTCGTTATATAGAGAAATTCGATGTATGGAGAATGATGTTAAAAATCTTATTTAATGTGTAAAATTTGAACAAATATTATTTTTGATCTTCTGAATTAAAAATTTGAAATGTTTAAAAGTAAATATTAACCTAACATTTTATTTCTTAATTAAATAAGCTGTTTCAAAAAAGAGAACAGACATTTATTTGAAAGCAAATATAGGTGAAAATCAAATAAGGAAGACTTGCATTAATTTCAGACGAAGAAAACTGTAATTTTTTATTGTTTTGATTTTAAGATTGTTACGCTCTCAAAAAAAGCTCAAATTTTAGCAATGAATGAAAAATTGCAGTTAACATTTTCCTCCATTTGAAGGCCTCTCTTATGTGTCTCTCATTAATTCCTCTCTTACATGTGTATCAATCCAATTGACTCTGTTTTGAGAACGATGTGGAAAGGTGTGTGGGAGTGGGATGAATTCGTTGGATTTAAAGAACAAGGAGAGAAATAATATATATATATTATTAAAAAAAACTCAGCACTGACGATAAATCAAAAAAAAGTGATGGAAAATTGATTCCATATTATTTCAAAGCTTTTTTTAAACTGAATAAATTAAGACCAATTTATGAAAAAATTCGTTATATGGAAATAGATATTTCGCTCTATAGAGACTGTTTTTAATGTAATCATGCGAAAAGGTGACCGTTCCTACTAAAAATTCGTTATATAGAGAAATTCGATGTATGGAGTTTCTTTATAGAGAGACTCGACTGTATATATATATAGAAGATTTTAAAGACACAAACCAATGTGCAATTAACAGACTTATTTTAGCTATATTCTTAATCATTACAAAAAGAAATTTATGAAATAAATAAAACAAAACTTTTCTGTTTAAGTCAATTACACGGTCTGTAGTCATAAAGCGAAATGAAAGAAGTGGAAAAACGAATGAATAATTTATTCTTTTCAACTGCGTTGTTATCAATTACCATACGAAGTTAATTTAAAAAATATATTGTTTACGAATGAAATAAATAAAAATGTATGAACTTAGAAATAATAAATCTTTTTAAATTTCATAGTTCATTGTTAAATATGAAAAAATGAACATGAACGATATAGTAATTCATCATTTTAATTCAACTAGTCAATAAAAAGTTTAAATGATAACATGCAATTTGTTTTTAAAATAAAATAAATGATTTAGAGATGCATGTAAAATATTAGTTAATATTTTTAAATGTTAATAACCAGCATTAAAACCAGTGAAGTTGGAGTTTAAGTAGCTATTTTTTCTTCATAATCACGCACTTAATTACTGTTAAATAAGAAAAAAGTAATAAAAATAATGTTTTAAAATTCACTGTAAAATTATTCTAAAAGTATTTAACAATATAAATGAACGAAAGCAATTAATTATGCTTAAGAACCAAGTGCAAAATTTTTTTGAAAAACAAATTAAATAAAACTATTAATTAGCAAACCGTCAACTACTTTTAATTGTCTCCCTAATTATGAAGAATTGAAATGCATGAAATAGATGGATTTACTTATATTAATTAGCCCATTTGAGACATTTCTTTTTGCGGAAAAGAAAAAAAAATTATAGGAGGTTTTAAAGACACAAATCAATGAACATCAAACAGGAATGTTTTAGCGATATTCTGAACCATTGAAAAAAGAACTTGACGAAATAAACCAATAAACATATAGAACAAAATTTCTCTTTAAGTCAGTTATACGTTATATAGCCATGAATGAAAATGAAAAAAAAAAAGGGAAAAACAAATGAATGATTTATTTTTTTTTTCAACTATATTGTTATCAATCACCATAATATTTTAGAAACATATTTATTACGAATAAAATAAAGAAATTTGTTCGTACCTCAAAATATTCATATACAAGTAATTACTCATATAGTTCAATCGCATAGTTTTTTAATCGCATAGTTCATTATTATATATAATTATGAAAGATTTAGTAGTACAACCTTTTAATTCACCTAGTCAATTAAAACGTAAATTATATCATTCAAGTTTTTTTACAAATTAATTGAATAACCTGGAGAGATACATGTAAAGAATTAGTAAATATTTTTAAATGTTAATAACCTAAATGAAAACTAGTGAAGTAGAAGTTAAAGTAATTATTTTTTCTTCATAATCACGTACTTAATTATTATTAAATAAAAAAAAGTACTAACAAATCATGTTTTAAATTTCACTGTAATATAAATGATCAAAAATATAGTTAATTTCAAGCAAGAAAAACTAAGTACAAAAATTTATCGAAAAATAAATAAATTAAAGAAAATAATTAATTAACAAGCTTTTAATCATTATTAATTGCCTCTTTAATTATAAATAATTGCAATGAAAGAAATAGATGGATATACTTACCGGGTGTCCCAAAAATGACTGATGGATTTTAAAATTCAGTAACTTGCAAACGGTGACAGATATTTAAAAATTTTTTGCAGGAGGGTTGTGTATAATGTCAGGAGTTTTTTTATCGTAATTTTTTATTTTAGTTCACATATCAAACAATAGGTGGTGCGGACGGCGATTGAAGGCTTGGTGATCAGTGCTGAGTGAAGCGCCGACCTGGCCTTCAATCGCCGTCAGCGCCACCTGTTGTTTGATATGCGAACTAAAATAAAAAATTACGGTAAAAAATCTCCTGACATTATACATAACTCTGCTGCAATTTTTTTTTTAAATAGCTGTCACCGTTTGCAAGTTACTGAATTTTAAAATCCATCAGTCATTTTTGGGACACCCGGTATTATTAATTAGCCCTTTTGAGACATTTCTTTTTGCGAAAGAAATGTCTCAAAAGAAGAAATATATAGAAGGTTTTAAAGACACAAACCAGTGAACATTAAACAGGCGTATTTTAGTTATTACAAAAATAAATTCACAAAGTAAATAAAACAATTTTTCCCTTTAAGTCAATTACACGGTCTGTAGCCATAAAGGAAAATGAAAGAAATGGAAAAACGAATAAATGATTTATTCTTTTCAACTACGCTGTTATCAATCACCATATGAATTTAATTTAAATAAATATATCATTTACGAATGAAATCAATGAAAAAATATATTTGTACTTCTGACTATTCATTCTACAAGTAATTAATCTTTTTTTAATAGCATCGATCATTTTTTATACAAGTAATGAAAGTTTGAACATGAACGATTTTGTAATTTATCATTTTAATTTGTCTACACACAAAAAAAACCCCCTTAAATATTAACATTTAAATTGTTTTCGAAATAAAATGAATAACTTGGAGAGATGCATATAAAGAATTAGTAAATATATTTAAATGTTAGTAACCTGCATTAAAACCATTAAAGTAGGAGCTTAAGTAACCATTTTTTCTTCATAATCACGTACTTTATTATTTTTAAATAAAAAAAAGTAATAATAAATTATGTTTTAAATTTCATTGTAAAATTATTTAATAATTTAAATGAACGAAAGCAGTTAATCATACATAAGAACAAATATGTACAAAAACTTATCGAAAAATTAAGTAAATAAAATCATTAATTAGATTCGTTAATTATTTTTAATTGGCTCCTTAATTATCAAGAACTGGAAAGCAAGAAATAGATGGTGTTACTTATTATTAATTAGCCTATTTGAGACATTTATTTCTTTTTGCGGAAAAGAAAAAAAAATATATAGAAGATTTTAAAAACACAAAACTATGTGCAATTAACAGGCTTGTTTTAGCTATATTCTTAATCATTAAAAAAAAAAAAGAAATTGATGAAATAAATAAGAAAATCTTTTCTGTTTAAGTGAATTACACGGTCTGTACTCATAAAGCGACATGAAAGAAGTGGAACTACGAAAGAATAGTTTATTCTTTTCAACTACATTGTTATCAATCACCATACGAAAATAATTTTAAAAATATATTTGTATTTACAAATGAAATAGATAAAGGAGTACGAACTTAGAAATAATAAATCTTTTTGAATTTCGCAGTTTGTTTGTTTGTGTCGACCAATTATCTACACGAGGGATATAAGCCCCAAGGTGGGTGGTGCCCTCCGTGGGGGGGGGGCTTTCTATGGGAACCTAGCCCGTATTTATCCAAAGAAATCTAAGGTTCGGAGAAAACCACGAAAAACTCCAAACGGCTAGGCCGACAGTCGCGATTGGGTTCTAACCCAGCAAATACCGTCTACAAGTTTGGCGGTCAGAACATCTCGGCCACTGGTGGGACTGAATTTTATAGTTCATTGTTATATAGAAGTATGAACGATTGAATATGAGCGATATAGTAATTCATCATTTTAATTCAACAAGTCAATAAAAAGTTTAAATGATAAGATTCAAGTTGTTTTCAAAATAAAATGAATAACTTAGAGCGATGTACGGAAAGAATTAGTTAATTTTTTAAATGTTAATAACCGACATTAAAACCAGTAAAGTAGAAGTTTAAGTAGCTAGTCTTTCTTCATAATCACGTACTTAATTGCTGGTAACCTCCCCACTGCCGCGACCGGATACATCCGTACACTAGGCTGCAGGTTTCACTGTGCAGTTGAAGCTTTATTTAAATTAATGTATTTCTACAAATATACTTCAATTAAAAAAAATTAAGATATAATTGATACTTTCAAGTATTATAAACATATACATAACAAAAAAATTATACTATGATAGAAAATTCTCCTTTTATTAACATTTAAAATAAATTGAGGAGAAAAAACATTACAATTTTGCCCTTTTGCTTGGCAGTCAGGGGGAAGGAAAAAGTAATAATGAATCATGCTGTAAATTTCATTGTAAAATTATTCTAAAACTATTTTAGTATAGTATAAATGAACGAAAGCAGTTAATCATACGTAAAAACAACTAAGTACAAAAAATTCTCAAAAAATAAATTAAATAAAATTATTAATTAGCAATCCGTTAATTTCTCTTAATTCCCCAATTAATTATAAAGAATTGCAATGCATAAAATAAATGGAGTTACTTATCATTAATTAGCCCATTTGAGACATTTATTTTTGCGGAAAAGGAAGAAATACATATATAAGATTTTAAAGACACAAACCACTGAACAACTTGCAGGCGTATTTTTTGCTATATTCAGAATCATTACAAGAATAAACTGAAGAAATAAATACAAAAACATATCGAACAAAATTATTCGTTAAGTCAATTATACGGTCTGTAATCTTAAAAGGAAATGAAAGAAAATAGGAAAACGAATGAATAATTTACTCTTCTCAACTACGTTCTTATCAATCATCATATGAATTTAATTTTAAAAATATATTATTTACGAATGAAATAAATAAAGAAGTTATGTTCATACTTCTAACTATTCATACTATAAGTAACCCTCATAGCATGCATAGTCACAATGACATCACTGTGAGTCACTGGGGTTACATCACATCTGTGATCAAAATGCCACCACTCAGTGACGTCGCATTGTGACTGAGATGTGACTTTCTTAAAAATCTTTAGAAAATTACAAAAATTCTTCAAAACATGTTATTTACTTTTAAAAAACACTTTTGTCACAGTTTCTTCACGATGTTAATATCAAAGTAGTCACAAATGACACATTTTTTACAAATTGGTCCCACCGTGACTTCACAAAGTGGTCACAATGTGACGTCACAAATGAGCTCTAAAACGGCCATAACAACTTAACATTCTAGTCACTGTGAAATCACATCGATGTCACGTGACGTCACATCGACAATCGATGGTCACAAAGTCACAGTGTGACTTCACAACGACGTCGCAGTGACGTCACCATGCCTTACAGGAATTAACCTTGTTTAATAGCATTATTCATTGTTATGTATAAGCATAAAAGATTGAACATGAAAGATTTACTAATTCATCATTTTAATTTGTCTAGTCAGTAAATATTTTAATTCATAACATTCAAGTTGTTTTCAAAATAAAATGAATAACTTAGAGCGGTGCATGTAAAGAATTAGTAAATATTTTTACATGTTAATAACCAACATTAAAACCAATGAAGTAGAAGTTTAAGTAACGATTTTTTCTTCATAATCATGTACTCAATTATTGTTAAATAAAGAAAAAGTAATATCAAATCATGTTTTAAATTTCATAGTAAAATTATTTTAAAATTTTTTAATAAAATAAATGAACGAAAGCAGTTAATCATATGTAAGAGCAACTAATTAGAAAAAAACTTATCGAAAAAAAATTAAATCATTAATTAATAAGCCGTTAATTATTTTAGTTGTCTCCTTAATTATCAAGAATTGCAATGTATGAAATAGATGGAATAACTTATTAATTAGCCCATTTGAGGTATTTGTTTTATGGAAAAAAATATAGAGAGAGAGGATTTTAAAGACACAAACCAATGCGCAGCTAAGAGACGTATTTTAACTATATTCTGAATCATTACAAGAAGAAATGAAATAAATAAATACAAAAAAGAAATAACTATATAAAACAAAATTTCTCTTTAAGTCTGTAATTATATAGAGAAACGAAATAAATGAAGAAAACGAATGGATACTTTATTCTTTTCAACTAAGTTGTTATCAATCAGCTTACGAATTTAATTATAAATATATATTTGTATTTAAGAAATAAATAAATAAAGAAGCAATAACTTAGAAGTAAACTAATATTTTTTAATTTCGTAGTTAATTGTTATATATAAGTATGACAGACTGAACATGGACGATATAGTAATTCATCATATTCGTTCTTCTAGTCAATAAAAAAACTAAAATGATAACATTCATGTTGTTTTCAAAATAAAATGAATAACTTAGAGAGATTTATGCAAAGAATTGGAAAATATTTTTAAATTTTAATAACCTACGTGAAAACCAGTGACATACAAGTTTCAACAACTATTTTTTCTTCACAATCACGTACTTAATTGTTTTTAAATAGAGAAAAAGTAATAACAAATCATGTGTTAAATTTTATTATAAAATTACTCCGAAACTTTTTAATAATATAAATGAACGAAAACAATTAATTATACGTAAGAATAACTCAGTGCAAAAATTTATCGAAAAATAAATAAATGAAAGAAAAAATCAACAAGCCGTTAATTACTTTTAATTGTCTCTTTAATTATCAAGAATTGCAATGAATGAAATATATGGAGTTATTTATTATTAATTAGCCCATTTGAGACATTTCTTTTTGAGGAAAAAAAATATATAAGGTATCCTGGGGTAATAACGCCACGTTAAGGTTCTACCAATTTTTAAGTTTTAGTTTTAGATTGTATTTTTCAAACAAATGTAGGATTGGATACAGCAACTCATTGACTATCTATATAAAAAAATAATTTAACAGATATGTATTCATAAAATGTAATGGCATGATTTCTTGACTAATGCTATTTGGCGTTATTACCCACCTATGTGGGTAATAACGCCATGCAAGCAAAACTGTAAAATAAGATGTAATAATGGCATGTATATTGCCCAATTCTAAAAATACACACTCTATACAGCTCTAGAAATTGACAAATTGCATTCTAAACTATTGAAAATGTTCAATTTTTTGTGAAAGTGTAAGAAAAATAAAGGTGTGGTGTGGGGAGGGAGGAAGAAGGCAAAATAATATCAGATTCTAAGCTACTTTTTGCTTAAAACAGGACCGTTTAAATAGAATTATTAGAAACATTGCACGGTGTTAACTGTGTTTATTTGAATCCGTATTTAGGCTGTAGTTCGGCCACTGTAGGGAATCAACAGGGTATTAATGCCAAGGATTGGCGTTATTACACCGGTATAAATATTGCGCAATATATTTTAAACTACAAATTATCTCGAGAAGATATCCCAAATCTTCTAAAACATTTTGAAAGTACATGAAGTGCACTACAAATTTATGTAATAAACAAAGTCTTTCCGGATAAAAAAATAGTCTTCACATCACAAAACGTATCTCGCAAATTTTAGATCAAGCGTAAATTTTAGTTGCTTGTAAAAGCAATAAGGCCTGCAAATAGAGCAAATTAACTTGAAGCTGTTTTTTGCGATTTATATGTCTCAAAACCCTTTTGCGCAAAGCACATGGATGTCACTTACCAGATTATTTCCTAATTATGCGTAATATTAGTACTTGGCGTTATTACCCCGCCTGGCGTTATTACACCAGAACATTTTATATAGTTTTTTAAAGACACAAACCAATGAGCAATTAACAGGCTTATTCTGAATCATTAAAAAAAAGATATTGACGAAAAAAAAAAAAAACTTTTCTCCTTAAGTCAATTACAGGGTCTGTATTCATAAAGCGAAATGAAAAAAGTGGAAAAACGAATAAAAACTTATTCTTTTCCACTAAGTTGTTTTCAATCACCATAAGGATATAATTTTAAAGACTATATTATTTGCGAATGAAATAAACAAAGAAATTTGTTCATCTTTTAACTATTCATACTACAAGTAATTAATATCTTTTAATCTCATAGTTCATTGTTAAATATGCATGAAAGTTTTAGTAATACATCATTTTTATTCGTCTAGGAAATAAAAAAAAAAACTTAAAATATAACATTCAAGTTGTTTTCGAAATAAATTGAATAACTTGGAAAGATGCATGTAAAGAATTAGTAAATATTTTTTTATATTAATAACCGAAATAAAAACTAGTGAAGTAGAAGTTCAAGTAATTATTTTTGCTTCATAATCACGTACTTAATTGTTGTTAAATAAAGAAAAAGTAATAACAAATCATATTTTAATTTTCCTTGCAAGATAAATGAACAAAATCAATTAATCTTCCGTAACAATAACTAAATACGAAAATTTATCGAAAAATACATAAATTAAAAAATCATTGGTTAATAAGCCGTTAATTAATTTTAATTGCCTCTTCTTTTATTATCAAGAATTGCAATAAATTAAATAGATGGAGTTACTTATTATTAATTAACCCATTTGAGTCATTTCCTTTTGCGAAAGATATGTCTCAAAAAATGAAATATACATAGAAGGTTTTAAAAACACAAACCAGTAAGCATTTAGCAGGCATATTTTAATTATATACTGAATCATTACAAAAATAAATAAAAAACATATAGAACATAATTTCTCTTTAAGTCAATTTCACGGTCTGTAGTCTTAAAAAGAAATGAAAGAAATGGAAAAACGAAAAGTTATTTATTCTTTTCAACTATGTTGTTACCAATCACCATATGAATTTAATTTAAAAACTATATTATTTACAAATGAAATAAACAAATAAATATATTCATATTCCTAACTATTCATACTACAAGTAATTAATCTTTTTAGGTGCGTTCGTAATTATACAAATACGTAGCACCTATAGTTGTCGTTCAGTCCTTCCGTCTGTCTGTCCGCACATAACAACGCAAAAACTACCCAACCGAATCGTTTGAAATTTAAAATATGTAGTTATTATATAATTTTGTCGAGTCATTTCAAATTTTATGAAAATCGGATGCATAGATTAATTACAGGGGCAATCAAAAGTATTCCCTTACATTACGGTCAATGGGGAAAAAGTTTCAGATGAATTTTAATGGTGTTACGCTCATTCGAACGTAATAAAATTGATATGCATCTATAAAGTACATATTATAATTATACATTTTGCATAATCTGTGGTTCAAAGAACATTTGTTATTGATTTTCAAGGCCACACAAAAGTATTCCATTACATAATGGTATAGGAAGAACATTGTTTGGTGCGCATTTTAATTGTAATTAACTATTTACGATTTTATGAGATTGATATATGAGAGTGGTATTTTAAAAACTTCGTTATCGTACGAACGCACCTCATTTGCTACGCTTCACGAGCAATTTCCAACTTGTTTTTATCGTATAGTTTATTGTTATATTTAAGTATGAAACATTTAGTAATACATCATTTTAATTCGCCTGACCAATAAAAGAAACTTAAATGATAAAATTCAAATTGTTTCCAAAATAAAATGAATAACTTAGAGAGATTCACGTAGAGAATTAGTAAAAAATTTTAACTGGTTATAACCGAAATGAAAACAAGTGAAGTAGGAGTTTAGGACAACTAAGTACAAAAACATATTGAAAAATAAAAAATTAATTAAACAAAATCATACATTGACAAGCCATTAATTATTTTCATTTACTTCCTTAATCATCAGGAATTGCAATGCATGAAATAGATGGAATTACGTATTGTTAATTAGCCCATTTGAGACTTTTTTTTTTTTTTTTTTTTGTTGAAAAGAAAAAAAATATATAGAGATCATGTTTTAAAAACAGAAACCAATGAGCTAGTAACAGCCATATTTTAGCTATATTCTGAATAGCTAGATAGATAAATTAACTAACTAAATAAAAAAACATATCGAACAAATATAAAATAGATAGAATTACTTATTATTAATTAGCCCATTTTAGACATTTCTTTTTGCGAAAAGGAAAAAAAATATATAGAAGATTTTAAAGACACAAACCAATGTGCAATTAACAGGCTTATTATAGCTATATTCTTAATGATTAAAAAACGAAATTGATGAAATAAATAAAAATAATGTTCTGTTTAAGTCCTTTACACGGTCTATAGTTATAATGAAAAATGAAAGAAATAGGAAAATGAATGAATAATTTATTCTTTACAACTACGTTGTTATGAATCACCATATGAATTTAATTTAACAAATATATTATTTTCGAATGAAATAAATAAAGAAATATGTTTATATTTCTAACTATTTCTACTACAAGTAATTAATCATTTTTAATCCCATAGTTCCTTTTTATTTATAATTATGAAAGGTTGAATGTGAAAGATTTAGTATTTCATCATTTTAACTGAAAAAAAAAAAAAAAACTTAAATGGTAACAATCAAGTTGTTTACAAAATAAAATGAACAACTTAGAGCGATTCATGTAAAAACAAATATTAAAATTAAAAACAAATATTATTGACATTAAAATAGTAAAAAAAAAAATAGAAAAAATAGAAAAAAAGCCTTTGTGCAAAAATGTTAAAAGATAGAAAATCAACGATTATAAAAGCACAAATAAAGTATAAAAAGGGGAGCAAATTGCTGTTTCGAATCTACTATCGAGATTCTTCTTCAGTGCAAAAACTCAGCGAGCTAGACAAAGCAAAACTGAGTGAAACTGTTGGTCTAGCTCGCTGAGTTTTCGCACTGAAGAAGAATCTCGACAGTATATTCGAAACAGTAATTTTCTCTCCTTTTTATACTTTGTTTGTGCATTTATAATCGTTGATTTTCTATCTTTTAGTATTGACATGTTTCGATTTCAATCTGATAAGAACCATAATCATAATAATAAAAATTCAAATCTTCAAATTAAATAAAAATTTGTATTTTAATTTTTATTATGATTATGGTTCTTATCAGATTGGAATCTAAACATATCAGTGTTATTTGTTTTTTATATTTTTTGAAGCACCTTTCTTAAGAATTATAAATTGTTTTCAAAAGAAAGCACAATACTCTGAACTCTGAATTATTTTTATCTTGATTGCCATCATTTTAAAAGGTAAAGTAATTTAAACAAGTTGGAAATTGCACGTGAAGCGCACTGTTAAAAATAAATCTGTGAATTCCAGGTGAAACTACCGGCAGCAATGTAGCCGAACTTTTACCGTTCCGTTAGTAGATTTTCCGTTGTGGGAAGTACAAGAAGGGAAAACTCCGGCGTAAGAATCAGTAACTTTCCGTTACAAAGTTTGATTTATAATAGTAATAATTTAATATAATTTTTAAAAATGATTTACCGATTAATCTTCAAAGAATTCGAAATCACCGAGGGGTTTTAAACTGTTATGTTATTTTACTTAATTGTTATTTTGGATAATTTAGTTCACGCCGTCCTCACGACCGAACTTGGGACCGTCAGATTGCGGAACAAATTCTTACGAACTGAGCCAAAGTTGCTGATGCTAAACGATACAAAGTATGTCTTTTATGAGTTAGTGGGAAAATTTGTTGTGCTTTTTAAAGATTTCCTTTCAAATATATTCCTTAGAATGTTTGGAAACGGATTATTTTAGACTGATGCATAATACTTATTATTTTTTAAAATCATTTTTAATTTTTTAAATAGTTTAAATAAAAAAAATCACTGTTTGAAACCACTGTTTTTTTTAAATAAAAGTTTTTTTATTAACAATTTTTTTACATTATATATATATATATATAGACTTTTTTTTTTATTGTAGTACACTATTTATTTCTTTCTTTATTTATTTTTCGGCTAATAAATTAAAAGATTTTTAATAAGAAAAAAAAGAGAAAAATTAACAGAAAAATGTAATTTAAAAGGAATTTTTATGTTTCATTATTCCATGGCGCCGATGGGACTCGAACCCACAAACTGCGCTCGCTGGCGATTAGCGGTGTGGTGCCTTGACCACTCGGCCATGGAGCTCCCCACACAACGGAGTGTCTCCGTTTTTTGTTTTTATTTCCATCCGTTTCGTTTTTTTTCAGGAAATACGATGGAACTTTGTGATTTGTAACGAAAAATACCCTTTAGTTGTTAAAAGGGAGCTTTTCTGAGAAATTCAAGAAAAAAATGTTCGTGAATTTCAGAATTTTTTTAACAATGCGTAGCAAATGTGGTGCGTTCGTACGATAACGAAGTTTTAAAAATATCACTCTCATATATCAATCTCATAAAATTGTAAATAGTTACAATTAAAATGCGCACCAAACAAATGTTCCCCCTATACCATTATGCAATGGAATACTTTTGTGTGGCCTTGTAAATCAATAACAAATGTTCTTTGCACCACAGATTATGCAAAATGTATATTATAATATGTACTTTGTAGATGCATATCAATTTTAATACGTTCGAATGAGTGTAACACCATTAAAATGCATTTGAAACATTTTTCCCCATTGACCGTAATGTAAAGGAAAAATTTTCATTGTCCCTGTAGTTGAACTATGCATCCGATTTTAATAAAATTTGAAATAACTCGACAAAATTATGTAATAATTATGTATTTAAAATTTCAAACAATTAAAATGCATTTGAAACTTTTTACCCCGTTGACCGTAATGTAACGGAATCCTTTTGATTGTCCCTGTAATTGATCTATGCATCCGATTTTCATAACATTTGAAATGACTCGACAAAATTACGTAATAATTATGTATTTTAAATTTCAGACGATTCAGTTGTGTAATTTTTGCGTTGTTATATGCGGACAGACAGACGGACGGACTGAACGACAACTATAGGTGCTACGTATTTACATAATTACGAACGCACCTAAAAAGCCGATAATTTTTATGAGATGACTGAAATCGAGACAGAGGAAAAGAAGCAATAATTCTGACCGCATTAGTAAATAAATGTAAAAGAAAATTTATTACATAAGTGTCTGATTTAAGAAACAGTTACTTTTTTTCAGGAATGCTGTCAAATTATTGCAAAATAATAAAAGACAATCAAAATCGCAATTTTTAAAAATAAATTTGAATTATTTTTATCTTGATTACTGTCATTTTAACCCTTTATGTCCCAAATTATCATATTTTCAGAAAACTTGTAAGATATATTTTTTTTATGCTTGATTTAACTATAAAAAGACGCAAAAAAATTGAGATTCATTTACAATAATTTTTTTTTTATTGTAATGACATATAATATTACATGGGACTTTAAAGTCCCGTCGGGATTTATGATCATTATGTTGCCATGATATGTGTTGATATGAAGAGCAAAAAATATCAGTTATAAATTAAAAGTAATGCATTTTTAAACAATTAGTCATGGTATTGATAAAAACAGTTCTTTTTTTCATTTACACAAAGGAATACTTTGCATAATGTGCACTGAGAATGTGGTCGTGACTCAATTTTTTTTGAAGCACAAAATTCACAGCGTCCTCTGTTTTTTACAAATATTGGCCAATGTGCACCTTTGTTTTGTTTTCTTATATCATCAGAAACAGAAAAATTTGCTGTCTTGCGTTTTTTTGGGAGTGGTAATTCATTTATCTCTCCACCATCTGATCTTGGTCTTCCTCTTTTCTTAGAAGGCACTTTTGACATTGTTAGAAGCCCTTGTGTTACTCTTCGTTTGTATTCTAGAAGAGGTATTTTATCCTGTATTTCACAGTAGCAAACATACGAGTTTATCATTGCAATTTCTATAATACCAAAAAAAAGACGATGCCACCACTTTTTTGCTTTTCTGTCTCGATCGTACAGTGATTTTAGCATGTCGCTTTTATCTACGCCTCCCATATGACTGTTATAATCTCCTACTATTGTAGGAGCTGGTATATCCATAATTGAACCATCTTTTTGTTTTCTTTGAACGTTACAAATTTCAGTTCCATGATAATTGGACAAGAAAAAGACACTTCGGTTATCTTTCCATTTGAAATACGAAATTCCTTGGTCTGAAACTCTACTGTCAAAATCACCCCTTTTCAATGTTTTGTCTGCTGCAAGAGCTGGTAAACCTTTGCGATTACTTCTTATTGTTCCACAAGCATATATACCAACAGATTTTAAATATTCATACAATTCCACAGAGGAGAAATAGTTGTCCATCATTATAATATGATTTTTATTTACAAGAGATTTGGTTAATTTTTGTACTATACTCCCCCCTAGACCAAATCTTTTGAATTCTTTTGAAAAATCATCTTTTCCCTGATATACTTCAAATTCATACATATAACCTGACATGTCTGATCGACACCATAGTTTATAGCCTCTTTTTATCGGTTTTAGAGGATTGTATTGCTTGATTGCAGAACGTCCTTTGAATAGTATCATGCTTTCATCTATACTTTGTACTTGATTAGGCATTCTCAATGACTGAAAATTTTTATTTAGTTTATCTATGAGTGGTCTAATTTTATACAGTCTGTCAGTATTTTGTTTTGGTATTGCTTCATTGTCATTTATATGCAAATTACCTAATATTTGGAAATATCTATTTCGTGTAAGAGTATCAGGAACAACAGAAACAGAATAATCAATATCACTGCTCCAATAATTTCGTATGCGAGGTAAGCGATGGTAACTAAATAACATATTTAGTCCCAAAAATCCATAAAATTCCTCTTTAGAAATAGGTTTTATATTTCTTTGTTTTTGGTTTGAATAAAGGTTTGTTTGAAATACAATGTTACTGATTATATCATCATCTAAAAATGTTAAAAAAAAATCAGTAGGCAATGTTTTACTTCCGAAAGATAATGCACATGTTCCATGAGATAAGGTAAATATGGGGATAGTTGATGCACAATCTCTTTTCCTCCATATTCTTTTCGGTGTAACTTCTTCATCCCCAGAATCATCCCTTGGTTCGCTTTCCGAGTCTGAAATTTCATGAATGGCTCTCCCATTCGAATTT
Organism: Maratus speculifer; assembly: GCA_964019185.1. Taxonomy (NCBI): domain Eukaryota; kingdom Metazoa; phylum Arthropoda; class Arachnida; order Araneae; family Salticidae; genus Maratus; species Maratus speculifer. The sequence goes on from OZ025302.1 coordinate 91,014,713, forward strand.
AGATTATTTGTTTTATTTTGTTCTGGTGAAAATGATTCATCAGAACTACTGTCTTCCTCTGACGTTTCAATATCAGATGGTAATTCATCCCAGATAATTTTTATTTCTTCTGGCGACAAGCCTTTCCTTCGGCTATACATAATACTGAAAAAAAAAAAAAAAAATAGAAATCAAAATTAGAGCTTTCTAAAAGGGAAAAACAGAACTAAATATTTGAAAATACGCAATGACAAAAAAAAAAAAAAACTCTTAAAATCTGCAATATTTCAGTATAATTGAATATATTATATGTGAAAAATAAATTATAACAAAAAGAAATAACTGTAGAATCCATTTCAAAAAATGTTTATTGGATTTTCACTAGGACCTTGATGGCCCGACGGGACTTCAAAGTCCCAGAAGAAAAACAATGCATAGCATAAGAAAAATTTCACTTAATTGGTTGTATTTTGAATGAAAATTACGATAAATTCTATAAGGAACAGGTAAAAAAAAATATAAAGTACTTACCGATCAATAACTTGTTTGAAGACTGGAAATAAAAGTCAGTAATTTTTCCAACAAAATGGCCATTCAAATTCTGCACACGAGGTTGTTGATTACCTATATTCCTGCGAAACATACAGTTTGTATGGTACTGCCATCTAGTGATCATTAGAAGAAGGTTTAAATAAAGGAACTTAGCAGTCCCGTTGGAAATCTCGGGAGATTTTTCATTCCATTTGACTTTATATTAGGCGGGACTTACAAGTCCCGTCGGGGCATAAAGGGTTAAAATGAAAAAAAATAATGACGCCGAATCCTTTAGTGCAGCGGCGCCAACTTAAATGGGCATGTAGGGCCTGGGCCTACCCAATAATTTTGAGTTCTAGCGTGCTCAAGTTTCATTGTTCTATTTCGTTATTTATTTCTTTATTATTTTATTACTCATGTTCCTCCCTAGAACAAAATTTATTTCGCAAATGACCGCTTTTTAGGTGCGTTCGTAATTATGTAAATACGTAGCACCTATAGTTGTCGTTCAGTCCGTCGTCTGTCTGTCTGTCTTTCCGCATATAACAACGCAAAAACTACCCAACCGAATCTTTTGAAATTTAAAATATATAATTATCACATAATTTTGTCGAGCCATTTCAAATTTTATGAGAATCGGATGGATAGATCAATTACAGGGACGATCAAAAGTATTCCGTTACTTTGCGGTCAATGGGGAAAAATGTTGCAAATGCATTTTAATCGTTTGAAACTCAAGTTACATACTTATTATATAATTTCGTCAAGTCATTTCAATTTTTTTTAAAAATAGGATGCATAGATCAAATACAGGGTCAATCAAAAGTACTCCGTTAAATTACAGTTACAGTCAATGGAAAAAAGAAGTTTCGATTGCATTTTAACAATATTACACTCATTCGAACGTAATAAAATTGATATGCATCTATAAAGTACATATTACAATTATACATTTTGCATAATCTGTGGTTCAAAGAACATTTGTTATTGATTTTCAAGGCCACACAAAAGTATTCCATTACATAATGGTATAGGAAGAACATTGTTTGTTGCGCATTTTAATTGTAATTAACTATTTACAATTTTATGAGATTGATATATGAGAATGATATTTTTAAAACTTCATTATCGTACGAACGCACCTCATTTGCTACGCTTCACGTGCAATTTCCGACTTGTTTTAATTCTCCGACTGACACCCATAATTCGAAAATGACTGAAATGCGAATGTTTAATTTTCTAGCCTTTCGAATAGTACACTGTAAAAAATGTCAGATGTGTCTGAATATATAAAAATGTACAGTAATCAAAAACGAAAATATACAATAACCTCTTCTAACTCCACTAAAGTTTCGAAAACCGTTCCTTTACCTTTAAAAATCCCAGAAAACTATTTGTTTTCGAAATTTACAGAAGAATTTATAAAAAATAATTTTTATTAGCTGCCCGTCCTTTACGGAAACGTTTCTAAATAAATTTTAGAGTACAATAATCACTTTTCTCAAATCAAAGTATCACTTTTTCGGATTCTATCAATTCTCAAGTTCATTTTCAGCTGCATAACTGAATTTCTGCATGCAATTTTAGCAAAATAATGTTAATTTTCATATTAATGTTAGTACTGTTAATATTGTATGTTTGCCTATTAAACATGTTTTCTCAATATTAAAATATTTTTGTATGAATTGGTAGCATTCGAAAATTGACATTTTGATTTGAGAAAAGTGATTATTGTACTGCAAAAGCTACTTAGAAACGTTTCTGAAAAGGACGGGCAGCTAATAAAAATTAATTTTTACAAATTCTTCTTTAAATTTCGAAAACAAGTAGTTTTCTGGGATTTTTAAAGGTAAAGGAACAATTTTCGAAACCTTAGGTGAGATAGAAGAGGTTACTGTATATTTTCGTTTTTGATTACAGTACATTTTTATGTATTCAGAAACATCTGACATTTTTTACTGTGTAGCCATGTTCATGATATGATGATATTACAATAAATATTTTTGTCGTTATAAAGGAAAAACGCATGGGAATAGTATTTTTTTAAAAAATGCGTGTTTCTTAAAACATGATAGTTTGACTTTAAAGTATAATCTTTTACTAGCTGTCCACCCTTCACAGAAAAACAAACTGGTAGTACCATTTTACCAAAATATCTTCGAGCAAACCCAATATTTTTGAGCCAACAAAATATTTTTAAAAAATTGGCGTCACTGCTTTAGTGAAATGAATGAAATTGAGATAGAGTTGGCTCTCGTTAATTCGAACTCATCGGAACCACAAGAAATGATCGAATTATCCGAAGTTCGAATTATGGAAAGTATGATTGAAAACTTGCTTAATATGGTACTATTACAAAGGAATTAATGTTATGGTGTTTTTTACATTTATTTCGTCTGTTATCATCAGAATATGACTTAATATTAAATTAGAATCTATAAATACATAAACTAATTAAATGATTAGAAACAAGCACAATGGAAGAAAAAATTGAAGCGTCACGGACGGACAGACGGGGCATTAAGAAAGTGAGTATCAAATGCATGGGATATGTATGCTCGTTCGGAGGAATTTCCACAAAAATCAAAGAAAGAAAGTTATTCAAAAGATCTGAAATCCATGAGAAAGAAAAGAAAACTGAAAAATCGGAATTCTAGTTAGTTCGAATTAATCGAAGTGAAGACAAAATGAATTCGAATTAATGAAAAATTTTAACGTTATTCTGCCATTGAAATTTTCGGGACTTCATGTTTAGTTCAAATTAAGCGAAAATACGAATTATCCGATTTCGAATAAACGAGAGCCAACTGTATATCAAAAGAAACAGTAATTCTCAACAACATTGTTAAGGAAATGCAAAAGAAAGATTAATAAATATGTGTTTGAGATAAGACAGAGTCATTTGTTATCAGGAATTATTGCCAAATAAACGAATAAAATTAAAAGACAAACTAGCTGCGAATTCTTTTTATTTTGATTATCCTTTTAAAAAATAAAACTAAATCAGCAAGACAGAAGCGTTTCTTTAAATGAATAAAATTGAGACTTAACAAAAGAAATAAGCAATCCTGAACCACATTGTTAAATAAATGGAAATAAAGATTAAGTCTATAAATTAAGAAAGAGTTATTTCTACACAGGAGTGTTGTTAATTATTGCAAAATATGTTGAGAAAACCGAGAACATATATTTTAATTTTTAATGTCGGATTTCTTTTTATCTTGATGACTATCCTTTTAAAAGGGGAAAATAAATTAAGAAAGCTGAAAGTTTTCTTAAAATGAATGCTATTCAGATGCTACAAAAAAAAGAATAAATAATCTTTAAACATATTATTCTGTAAATAAAATATTATCTGTATTATATAAGAGTATGTGTTAATTATCTGTATTATATAAGAGTATGTCAATTAAGAAGAAATTATTTGTTCTCAGGAATGATGTTAATTATTGCAAACCAAGCATACGTTTTTAAACTAAGAAATATTTTTATCTTGATGACTATTCTTTTAAAAAGCACAATTTTAAAATTAAGACCACAACATTTTGTGAAATTATTATATATTAAAATAAATAAAGTAATTCTTAACCACATTGTTAAGTAAATATAAAACAAAGTTCATTAAATGTGTGCTTGAATTAAAAAAGAGTTATTTGTTCTCATGGATAATATCATTTTTTCTAAAGTCAGTGTAGAAAGTCAAAGTACAAATGAACTGCGAATTCTTTTTATCTTGATTATCCTTTTTAAAAGTATACATAAATCAATAAGGCTGAAAGAGTTTCTTTAAATGAAAGAAATTGAGAATTAACAAGAAAAAAAAAGCAATTCTTAACCACATATCTAAGTAAATGGAAAAGAAATATTATAAGCGTTTGAATTAAATAAGAGTAATATGCTCTCAAGAATTTTATTAATTGTTGTAAAATGTATGAAAAAAACGAATGTATGCCTTTAAATTGATAATTTTCTTTAACTTGATGATTACCCTGTTAAAAATGAAAAATGAATCAATAAGGCGGAAGCATTTTGTAAAATGAACGAAATTGAGACATATCAAAAGAAATTCATTTTTAACCAGATTGTTAAGTAAATCTAGAAGAATGTTAATTAAATATGTCTTTTATTTAAGAAAGAAATATTTAATCTCATGGATAATGTCAATTATTGTAAAATCAATGAAGGATGTCAAAGCACAAATTAACTGCATATTCTTTTATTTTCATTATGATTTTTAAAAGTATACTTAAATCAATAAAGTTGGAGAGTTTCTTTAAATGAATGAAATTGAAAATTAACATAAAAAAGTAAAAATAAGAAATTTTTAACCACACTGTTAAGTAAATGGAAAAGGATATGATAAAAGCGTTTGAATTAAAAAAAATTTATTTGTTTTCAGGAATGTTGTTAATTATATCAAAATTAATGAAGAAATTCGGAAAATACATATTTAAACTGCGAATTATTTTTATCTGGATTAGTATTATTTTAACAGATAAAAATGAATCAATAAAGCCTAGGGTCACCCGGGGTAAAATGGGTATAAAAATCAGCTTTTTTAATTTTAATGTTTCATAGCAGAAATATTATGAAATAAATTCATGTTTTTGTTCAATATTTTTGACATTGTGTATCTTAGGTCTAAATTAAACATAATTTGTGTTTACTTTTTTTTTATATTTTTGTGTAAAACACTATACCTATTTTACCCCGGTGTATACCCATTTTACCTCGTGGTTCGGGGTAAAATGGGTATGCACCGGGGTAAAATGGGTATATGCTGGTTAAAGTTGAATAATAAATTAAATATACTTAAATACACTATAATTAATGTGTAAACCATTTAAAAGTTTTGTACTTTCATCCGGTGAATCATGTGTAAACTTGGAAGGTGAGGGGAACGGGCTTCAAAAACTCCCCACTTCAATTTGCTTACATTTTTTTCTTGACATATAAAAACATTGTTATGAAACTAATGTAAATAAGATGAGAGTACTGACAAATCCTATCCTTCACCACATCAGTTTACGCACATGCTGTGAATCGTGTTTCTCTTTAAAAGTATTTTTTTTTATTTAATGAAATTCAAAAGCAGATAGATATCAGCATGAATATCTGTAGGGAAAAAATGAGAAATTAAATTACACTGGAAAATCAATGTTTAAATCAAAAGCAATTTATGCAGATAGGTATAACATAATAAAAATTTACATGCAAAGTGTATATTGGCAAGGACTATTGCAGCTCTGTTGAGATAGCTCTCTGGCAATTAGGATGCGTTCACATCAGCAACATAGTCTTTCTCAGGAAAGATATAAAAATAATCCAGCAGATGACTTTGTTGCAAACTTCACAGTATTTTCACCTTCATCAGGGATATCAATAAGACCTGTGAATTCTTGAACAGACTTCTTTACATTAACTTTTACAGGGACTCAATTGCCAATCACTGGATTCATTGCAGTGAAAACCTTTGGTTTAACTTCTATTTTATGGGTTGCTTCGATTCTTTTAACTGTTTGTACTTTTTTAGACTTGCAGCTACCTGCTCTGTAGTTAAAACTTCTCCTACCTTTGCTTGTACTCTCTTGCGTTTTCTCTGAGTTTTTTTTATAGCCTCGCCAGTACTAGAAAATGTGTTTTAATTTAATTTTGCGATATTTTTCTTACCTTGTGTTCCTGTACATTTAGTCAATTTGCATGTATTATAATGTCACCCGAAATAGCCTAATTTATGATATAAATGATAAATTGATGATATAAGTAATAGCTTAATTTCATATAACAAAGCATAATTTCAGTTTAAAACATAGGATCAATAACAATTTGCCCTCAAAAGTTTGTTTCAACTTTGATCAATCTTCATACATTCATATCTTGACCTATACCCATTTTACCCCATATGACAAAAAACGCTATAAAATTTTTGTGAGTAAATAAATTTACTTAATTTAACAGTTTTCAGTTAGAAGAATCCTTCTTCTGTAAATATCAAACAGTTTATTCCTAAAATTCTTCCTGTATATTTTTCTGGAAAGAAGTTTTTCAACCATTAAAAACACTTTGTTCTATCTTCTGAAAAACAAAATGGTTGCTAAGCCCATTATATGCGTCGCCAGTTTGTTTTTATAAGGTTTAAGTATTGCCAGATATGTAAGCACTTTGTTCATAATTTTAATTTATTTTAAAAATTTGTCTGGTAAAATAATAAGATAAATAAATAAAATATACCCATTTTACCCCGGGTGACCCTAATCGTTTAAATGAAATCAATGAAATTGAAACGTATTAAACGAAACAAAATAATTCTTATTAACAGTTTTAAGTAAATCTAAAAGAAAATTATTAAATGTGTGTTTGAATTAAGAAAGAGATATTCGTTCTCATAGATAATATCAATTATTCTAAAATCAATGTCAAAAGTCAAAGTACAAATGGACGTGATTTCTTTTTATCTTGATTATCTTTTTTAAAAGTATACAAAAATCAATAAAGCTGAAGCGTCTCTTTAAAAGAATGAAATTAAGAATTTACAAAAGAAAAAATAAGCAATCCTTAATCACATTGTTAAGTAAATGGAAAAGAATTGTTGTAATTGTCTGAATTAAATAACAATAATTTGTTCTCAAGAATGTTGTTAATTGTTGCAAAATGAATTAAAGAAACCGAAAGTATGAATTTTAACCCTTTCGGGTCTGATTTTTTTTCAATTTTTAGAAAAATTACTTTTACGTTAATAACATTAACACTAGCTATTCAAATAGATTTATTATTGTTTAACGAATATTTCATTGTCGGAAAGATAACCAATGTTGTTGTTTTGCGTATTATTCAATTAACATTCATATGATAATAGTCTAAGGAAGAACTTTTGGCTATGTTTAGAAAATATTGTATTACAATAAGATTTAACTTATAAGGTATTTGTACCCAATATGGACAGTGCTCTCAATATGGACAACCCTAATATTTTTAAAAGTAACAATTTTTATAGAGAGATTGCTCTACATGTCCGTGAAAGAAAGCAGCTGGAAAGGTAATTAAGGCAGCAAAGTACAAAAAAGCGCGCTGTTCGCCATTTAGAAGGAAACTTGTTGTTTCGTGGTTGCTAATAGTAATTACAGGTAAGTTTAAATTCGTATTAGATCTTGTAAAATTACTTTAAATATTGAAACGTGGGGTGTTTAAGAAAGCTTTTAAAACATATTTTCGATTGCTATTGCATATATTGCTTACAAACATTTTCTTTAATTATTTATTACAAGATTTAATAAAGCTACTCCCGATTCCCAATATGGACACCTTATGTCCACATTGAAAGTACAGCAGGTAAATCTTCAGACTCACAAAAATTTAAATATAAACAAAACCAACTACATTATTTCATAATATTTTGCAGTAACTGAGGTGCTTTGCATCGGTCTTCAAAGAGGCACGACCGAAAATGACTCCCCCCCCCCCCCGTTCTAAAGTGCATGTTCTGAAGTTATTTACTGTTCCCTACCCTCCCCGCAATACTTTAAGATATATTTTTTATCCCTCTCCTCTAGAATTCCATGGAAGAGTGGCTCATTCATACCCCCTGTGCAGCAGGTCAATAAGGAGTCGCCTGTCCATAATAAGGACTAGTGGTTCCTTATATGGACATTTGTAAACATTTATTGTTTTTATCATTTAAATAAAAACCATAATAGTTACAAGGTCGCTAATTTTAATAATGATAGTCAACAGTCTAGGGACCATGATCACATATTTTTGGAGTTCTATCACATGTACATGGGGGTGAAAACAATAAATTTTCCTTAGGGTGTCCATATTAGGCACAGGTACCTTATTACAACATTCTAATACTTTTTGTGCTTTATCACACATGACGCTTTCAGGAAAGTAATTTTTATTTTAAATTTAAAGAGTGAAATATATGTCTAAAATAAAAGATTCACGAATTGCACAAACAGAATGAAGCTAATATTAATAATAATTATTATTAAGAAATGCGTAAACATAAATAAAGTTATACTCTAAATGCATAGACATATACTAATATTATTACATGTAAATAGTACCAAATGTATTCCTTAAAACAAAATAATACCCCATTAAAAGACATGTACTATTAATAGTATACCAGACCCAAAAGGGTGAATTCTGTTATAACTTGATAACCATACTGTTAAAAATTAAAAATGCATGAATAAGGCTAAAGCATTTTGTAAAATGAATTAAATTGAGACATATCAAAAGAAACAAATTCATTTTTAACCACATTGTTAAGTAAATCTAAAGCAAAGTTTATTAAATATGTCTTTGAATTAAGAAAGAAATATTTAATCTCATGGGCAATGTCAATTACTGCAAAATATTCTAATAATTGCAAAATAATTGAAAATAATTGCAATTATTTTAAATGATGAATGTCTAGCACAAATTAACTGCACATTCTTTTATTTTGATTATGATTTTTAAAAATATACTTAAATCAATATATCTGAAGAGTTTCTTTAAACTAATGAATTTGAGAATTAAAAAAAGAAAAAAAATAAGAAATCCTTAACCACGTTGTTAAGAAAATGAAATATTATGAGTGTTTGATTTAAAACATAGTTATTTCTTCTCAGGAATGTTGTTAATTATAGAAAAATAAATGAAGAAAATCGAAAAAAAAAACACATATTTAAAATGTGAATTAATTTTTTTCTTGATTAGTATTATTTTAAAGATAAAAATTAATCAATAAAGTCGTATCGTTTAACTGAAATCAAAGAAATCAGGACATACTTAAAGAAACAAAGTAATTTCTAACCATATTTTTAAATAAATATATTTTAAAAAGTTTATTAAGTATGTGTTTGAATTAAGAAAGAGTTATTTGTTCTCATGGATAATATCAATCATTGTAAAATCAATGGAAAATTTCAAAGCGCAAGTTAGCTGCGAATTCTTTTATATTGAATATTTATATTATAAAGGCCAAACATATCTGTGCGTAACGCATACGTCGTTTTGCGAATAGCTGCAATTTCGGTTTTGAAGTCTTTATTACTGCCAATTTTACACTTACATCGCATATTTTAAATTTTTACACTCTCGTATAGAAAAAAAAATTTACTTTTTAATGCAATTTGTTTGAAAGCGATATCTCAATTTACTTTTGAGATATTAATTTTTTATTAAAATTAAAATGCGTCTGTTATAAAATCCGGTGAATTTCGGTTTTATTTCTTTTAATAATTTGAATAATTTAGTACTATAGTATTTTGTTAATTTTAGTTTAAAATAATATTTGCTTGAGAATTAGACTGACCAATTTATGATGCATTCTTTACTGTAACCAATTTTTTAGATTTATTATAAATAAATAAAAGATTTCTTTTTCAAAGAATTTCTTTCGTCGAATTTCGGCGGGTTCCACCTCGTTGTTATAATAGGAAAAAATAAATCAATAAAACCAAAACGTTTTTCGAAATGCAATAAAATGCGATGCAATAAAACAAATATTGAGCAATTCTTAACCACATTTATAAGTAAATAGAGAAGAAAGATTAAAAATATTTTAATTAAGAAAGTGCTATTTGTCATCACCCGTAAGGCATGGTGGCGTCACTGCAACGTTGTTGTGAAGACACATTGTGACTTTGTGACCATCGATTGTCGATGTGAAGTCACAGTGACTAAAATGTGAAGTCGTTATGGCCGTTTTAGAGCTCGTTTGTGACGTCACATTGTGACAACTTTGTGAAGTCATAATGTGACAAATTTGTGAAAAATTTGTCTTTTGTGACTACTTTGACATTAACATAGTGACGAAACTGTGACAGAAGTGATGATATTTAAATTGCCAGAAACATGTTTTTTAAAGTAAATAACATGTTTTGAAGAATTTTTGTAACTTTCTAAAGATTTTTAAGAAAGTCACATCTCAGTCACAATGTGAAGTCACTGAGTGGTGGCATTTTGGTCACAGATGTGATGAGACCAAAGTGACTCACAGGGACTCACAGTGACGGCATTGTAACGTCACTGTGACCATGCATGCTATAATGGCAGGAATGTTGTCAATTATTGCAAATAAATAAATAAATAAATAAATGAAAGCACAATTCTTTAAACATTAAATTAATTTTATCTTGATTACTATTTTTTTAAAAAGTAAAAATAAATTAATAAGACCGATACTTTCCTTGAATAAATTAAATCGAGAGAGAAAAAAAAGAAGCAGTAATTTTTACCCTCTTTATTAAGAAAATAGAAATGGCGGTACATAAAATTCTGAATCAAAAAGGATTTGTATATTCTCTGGTAAACTGTCAAATTATTCTAAAATAATGGAAAACAATCAATCAACAGCATACATTTTTAAACTGTAAATTTATTTTATCTTGATGAATATCCTTTTTAAAAGTAAAAATGAATTATAAACTGCAAATCGTATCGAAATGGCGACATCAAACGAAAAAAAAATATTTTCATCCACATTATTAAGTAAATCTAAAAGTTAGTTTATTAAAATTGTGTTTGAATTAAGAAAAATATATTTATTATAAAAAAGTTATTAAATCTTTTAGATTTGTACATCACAAGATTTTAAGAAATACACCTGTTACATATAAACATTCGAATAAATAATTTTATTTTACTTAAGAGAGGCGTACGAAAAATTAAAAACAAATATTATTGACATGTTTCGATTCATCTAATAAAAACCATAATCATAATAAAATAAAAAATATAAATTCAAATCGTTCCATGGTCAATACAAACGGCACGCGACAATGAGATAAAAAACTAGTTGGATGTGTCAATCCCAAAACTTTCTTCTTTCTGATAAATACATTTTAATATTTTTTTTAAAAAACGTGGTTACCCCAAAGTTACCCACTATCGAATTTCCCCGAAGACTTGACCTAGCCTAATGAGATTCTGGTATCCGAAAAGCCTAAAACGCAAACTTTAATTAATATTCTGAAAAAATGAGCTTAGTAGTGCCTCATGTTGGGTAATTTATACTAAAACCTAATAAGCATCTATTTATGTCAAGACCTAACAGAATCTGAAATTTGATGGAATTTCGTCCATTAGTTCTTGAGATATAGTTATAACAAAAAATTTTCAAAACGTAGCACAGCAACATCTTAGACAATTTATGCAAAAACGTAAAAAAACGTCTAATTATGTTATGGTGTAAAAGAATATGAAGTTTGATGAAATTCTGTGCATTAGTTCTTGAGATATAGCTAGTTTAAAAAACCGTGTAAAATTGAGCACAGCAGCACCATCAGTTGAAGGATTTATAACAAAACGTAATCATCGTGTAATTATGTTATATGCCCTTTTATAACAAAATCTGAAGTTTGATGAAATTCTGTACGTTGGTTGTTGAGATATAGCTATATCAAAAATCGTGCAAAATGTAGCATAGAAGCGCCACCTGTAGGACAGTTCACACCAAAACCTTATCAGCAGCTATGTATCTCAAAGTATCACGGAATCTGAAGTTTGGTGAAATTCTGTGCATTAGTTCTTGAGATATAGCTATCATGAAAATCATGAAAAACGTGGCATAGCAGCGCCACCTGCTGGCCAATTTACACCAAAACGTAATCAGCGTCTATGTATATCAAGGGGTCACAGAATTTGAAGTTTGGTGAAATTCTGTGCATTAGTTCTTGAGATATAGCAATCTTGAAAATCATGAAAAACGTAGTATAGCAGCGCCACCTGCAGACCAATTTGCACCAAAAACCAATAGGCACTAATTCATATCAAGGCTAACTGAATATAAAATTTTATTAAATTTCGAGCATTAGTTCTTGACATAGAGCGCCCACAATTTTTTTGTCACATACAGACAGACTCACAGGCAGACAGACGGACAGACTCACAGACAGACGGACAGACTCACAGACAGACATTTTCTGAAAATTGTCAAAACGTGTTCAGGACCTTCTAAAACGTATAAATCCGTGGAAAACCAGAAGTCAAAAATTTTCATGAATCCAATACTTTCTTCTTGTAAAGATAGAAGAAAGTAAAAACACTAAATTCCGTTTAATAAAAGCAAATTATGTTGCATGTCAAATTGTTGTCGTCAATCCATTATATGGGAGTCTATTGAAATTCATACACGTAAAAATTTTGTTTGCAATGATAATTTTTCTTTTAATATTCATAAGTTATAGTTAGAGTTTATAAATAAATTCCACGTAAAAGCTTGAATAGGATGAAGCAAGTTGATAATTAATTTTGATCATGGTCTATTTTTAATTTATTATTTTTACAATAGCGCGCTTGGTTTTTTAATTTACATCTCATTGTCGCGTGCCGTTTGCATTGACCGTGAAACGATTTGTATTTTTATTTTTATTTTATTATGATTATATGGTTCTTATTAGATGGAATCGAAACATGCCAATAATATTTGCTTTTAATTTTTCGTTACAACTCTCTTAAATAAAATTTTATTTTTTTATTAAAAAGATATTTATTTTCATGCACAATGCCAATTATTGTAAAACCAGTGAAGGGTGTCAAAGTACAAATTAACTGTATATTCTTTTATTTTGATTATTTTTTTAAAACGATCCATTTCTCGAAATGAATGAAACTGAGACATAACAAAAGAAATAATAAGCAATTCTTAACCACGTTATTAAGTAAATGGAAAAGAAAGATTATAAATATTTGAATTAAAAAAGAGTTATTTGTTCTCAGGAATATAGTTAATTATAGCAAAATAAATGAAGAAAATAAAAAATATATATATTTAAACTGTGAATTATTTTTATCTTTGTTAGTATCATTTTGAAAGATAAAAATCAATGAACAATGCTGAATCGTTTAAGTGAAATCACTGAAATTTTAATCTATCAAAAGAAACAAAGAAATTCTTTACTACAGTGTAAAGTAAATCTTAATAAAAACTAAATAAATATTTGTTTGAATTACGAAAGAGTTATTGTTTTCATGGATAATATCAGTTATTATAAAATCAATGTAGAAAGTGAAATTACAAATGAACTGCGAATTCTTTTTATCGTCATATCCATTTTAAAGGTACACATAAATGAATAAAGTTGAAGAGTTTCTTTAAATGAACGAAACTGAGTATTAACAAAAGAAAAAAAAAAAAACAATTCTTAACCATATTGTTAAGTAAATGGAAAAGAAACATTGTGTTTCAATTAAATAAAAGTAATTTTTTCTCAGAAAGTTTGTTAATTGTTGCAAAGAGAATGAAAGAAATCGACAGTATGCCTTTTAAATTGTGAATTTGTTTGACTTGATGACTATCCTGTTAAAAAAAAATAAAAATTAATCAAAAAGGCCGGAGCATTTTGTAAAATGAATGAAATTGAGATATTTCAAAAGAAACAAAGTCATTCTTAAACACATAGTTAAGGCCCCACGATTGTCACTGAAAAAACCCGGATGATAATGTTAAGTCTATAAGAGCGTTCTTTTCAAATATCTCGCTCAAATTTTAATATTTTTACATGATTTTTTTGCATAGGTTAGCTGAGGAAGTTCTACAACCGGCCTAGTTTTTACTTTTTCGATTTTGATTATATATTTTTTATACTATGATAGTTTCAATTTTAGAACCGGTTTAAACTGGTTTTGAAATTTAAAATAATTTTAAAAAAAACTGAAATGAAAATTGAAAAAGTAAAAACTAGGCCGGTTGTGGATCATCCTCAGATATCCTATGCAAAAAAATCATGTAAAATTTTTAAAATTTGTGCGAGATATGTGAAAAGAACGCTCCCATAAACTTTACATTATCATCCTGGTCTTTTTCAGTGACAATTGTGGGACCTTAAGGAAGTGTAAATGAATGTTCATTAAGTATAGGTTTGAATTAAGAAATAGTTATTTATTTTCAAGCATAATGTCATATATTCTAAAATCAATAAAGATAGTCAAAATACAAATGAACTACGAATTCTTTTTATTTTGATTATCTTTTTGAAAAAAATAAAAATAAATCAATAAAGCCGAAGCATGTCCTTTAATGAATGAAGTTGAGAATTAACAAAAGAAATAATAAGAATTTTTTAAATTTTTAAGTAAAAGAAGAATAATAAATGTTTGAATTAAATAAGAGTAATTTGTTCTCAAGAATGTTGTTAATTATTTGAAAATGAAAGAAAGAAATCGGAAGCATGCCTTTTTAAATCGTGAATTCTTTTTATCTTCATGGCTATCCTTTTGAAAAGTAAAAATAAATCAACAATGCTGAAAGATTTCTGGAAATAAACGAAACTTATTTACAACAAAAGATGGAATAAGTAATTTTTAACCACATTATTAAGTATATTGAAAAGAAAAGGCTTTACATAAGTGTGTTTGAATTAAGAAAGAGATATTTGTTTTCAGGAATGTTTTTAATTATTCCAAGATAACTAAAGAAAACTGAAAACATACATTTTTAAACTGTGAATTCATTTTAGCACGATGGCTATCTTTTCAAAAAATAAAAATACATTACCAAGGCTGGAAGTTTCTTTAACCTTTCGCCGGGCGCGTAAATTTTCATCACAAGAGTGGGCGCGCGCTGTAAATTGTACATCAGGCAAAAAACAATCAACTATTGCAGCTTTATTTTAATTTTACAAATAATGTAACTTACAAATATGATATAGGTTATCTCTGATCACAATTTATGAATGGATTTTCCGCAATACATTTATTTTGTTATAACATACTAAAGCAGAAGTTTCGATGTATAAAAAAGTACTTGCTACTACAATCATAAAGACTAAAAAGTAATACTGAGTTACTAAACAATAATTAAGTAATTTAAGGCTTACAGAATTACTTCTATATTGCATCTATATCAGTTGCTTTCCATATCAAGCATAAATTTGCTTTTTTTGAAGGATGTCAGATAAACCTTGCTTATTGCATGCACTATTAACAGATTGAAATGACAGATGCAGCTACTTATGCTATCGGAAATGCAAATAACTCTCGGGAACTGGGTAAAGAGATCCAATAAACGAATATAAATGGTTATTAAAACCCACTATTGCTTGAATTTTGTTTTAAAGAAAAAAGAATGTGGATGTTGTACTTTTTACAACGGCGCGCTCGACGGAAGGTTAAATGAATGAAATTGAGACACAACAAAAGATGGAATAAGTAATTTTTAACAACATTATTAAGTAAAAAGGTAAAAATGTATTACATATTTTTTTTATTTAAGAAATGGTATATGTTTACATTATTATTATATTTCCTGAGAAAATATTGCAAAATAACGAAGCACAAATTGATAAGCAGTTTAACCTTTTATTGCTGCGCTGAAGTTCATTTTAAAAGAAAACTCATAAAAAATATTGTGTTTGTGTATACAGGAAAGAATAAACTAAGATATAGAGAAAAATAAATGCTTTTTAACAACGCTATTATTCTTGTTTTAGATTAAAATAAATAAAATACAGTTGCGAGCGAAATGCAAACAGGTTTTTAGTGCACCCCGTAGAAAAAGAAATACATTCGTTATTATTTGTAGATAATGTACAATAAATGTATAATCAATCTGAAAGTAATTCCTTGTCTTAAATATTTACAATTAAATATTTAAGATTGTTAAATTTAATGTGTTCAATTAAATATTATATTTAAGTTACGTGGGCCGTGGTAGCCTAGTGGTCATAGCGTTAAACGTTAGACTGAAAGGTCTCGGGTTCGATGCTCGACTTCACCAAAAACCCACTGAGTGTATGCAGAATACGCGCTCGTTAAATAAAAGGGTTTGAAAGCCATGTGGTCGGTCATAGCAATTACCATGGGTAATGATCTCTGGAGAAACTTTCCTTCCACACGACGTTTGAGAAAAAAAAGGGTTCTATCCAATTTTTTAAATGTAAAAAAATCCACGAAAATATTATTTACGAACTTTGATTTCGTAGAATTGTTGTCTATACCTACAAATGAACTTATTAATGCTAATAGTTTTTTGCAAACTTCAATAGCTTTGCGTACAAAGCATGCTTATTTTCAAAGAGTTTTAACAGCAAATTGAGTTCGGTCAGATAGAACCATCTTATTCTAAGGTGACGAGATAATAAACTAGTAAGATAATACAGACAGATAAAATCTAATTTAGTGACCACTGGAGTCAATGAAATAAAATAAAAATAATTAGTTCAAGAATAAACTAACAAACTGTTAATTAACTTAAACTAACAAACCATTTATTACTTCCCATTGCATTGATAATCATTGCCTACGACAAAAATAAAAGCTTAATTGGAAATCAATTAATCTATTTCAGTTACGAAAGATCGAGGGAATTGGGATGGGGAGGGTATGAACTTTTATTACGTATAACAGACCTATCTATCTATATAATAATTTGTAACACTGATGTCAATTTGAGTTTGGGAACAGCAGATGCTTTGTTTTAATGGATTTTTTTAACTGCACTGTAAAAAAAATCTGTAATCTTACAGAATTAGAGTTGCCCAAATCTGTATGCGTACAGATTTTTTTATCTGTACACTGTCCAAGAAAAGATGCAAATCTACAAAACTAATTTTTGTAAAGTTACAGAAATCTGCAGCTTTACCAAATTTCTGTAAAGCTGTTGCCGTTACATAAAAAATTCTAGGAATCCCAGTTTCCTAGAAAACGTTTAGTAACTTTACAGATTTTTTTTTACAGTGTGCTAACCATCACACATTTTCAATTTTTACGCCGTCTAATAGAGAAAAAAATGTACCTACAAATGCAATTCGCTACAAAACTACACAATAATTTATTTTAAAGCTCTTTTGAACTTGGTTTTATTTTTAGGATCCCATACAACGAACACGTCACAGAGAGTATTTGTTGATTTATCACATGTGGAGTTCTGACTGAAAATGTTTAAATAGTAATGTATTAATTTATAATAAAGTCTTAAATATATTAAAATGTTTTATTGCTATTGAAAACACACCTTTGAGAGCAATTTTTATAATTCTACATATTAAAAGAGCGAGATAAGAATCAATTTACTAAATTTCACCTTTAAATACAAAAATCAGATTAAACAAAAAACTTTTTTAAAAATTTAAAATCATACATAAAAATACAATATTATAAATGTACTCAATGTATCAAAAATCCGGTGTACTAAGAAAAAAATAAATTGTAAAGTTACTGAAATTTTTGTTGGAAACTGGAATTCCTAGAACTTCTTTTGTAACGGCAACAATAAATTAGCGTAACATATACCGGGTGTTCCAAAAATGACTGATGGATTTTAAAATTCAATAACTTGCAAACGGTGACAGCTATTTGAAAAATGTTTGCAGGAGGGTTATGTTTAATGTCAGGAGTTTTTTTACCGTAATTTTTTATTTTAGTTCGCATTTCAAACAATTGGTGGCGCTGACGGCGATTGAAGGCCAGGCGATCAGTGTTGACTGAAGCGTCAACCTGGCCTTCAATCGCCGTCAGCGCCACCTGTTGTTTGAGATGTGAACTAAAATAAACAATTACGGTAAAAAAAAAACTCCTGACATTATAGATAACTCTCATGCAAAAAATTTTAAATAGCTGTCACCGTTTGCAAGTTATTGAATTTTAAAATCCGTCAGTCATTTTTGGGACACCCGGTACACGTTTACACTATAAATAAAAAAAAATATGTAAGATTACTAAGAGTTTCTTTTGAAACTGGGATTCCGAGAGCTTTTTATGTAAACGTAGCCCGTGTTACAGATAAAGTTTTTGTACGATTACTGCAATTTCAGTAGATTATTTTGTAAAGCTGCAGATTTCTATAGCTTCACAAAAACTAGTTTTATATATTTATACATTTTTTTCTTTTGTACAGTATGCAGATAAAATTCTACTAATCATACCGATTTTTATAAATTTATATATTAACAATTACATAATTTTTGTTTTCAATGTTGTCAAAAAAAAATCATAAAAGTATGAGGTACTAATAGAAATACTATTTTTAAAATACTTAAAAAATGAAGACAAAACCATTATAAGATCACTCGTGTTTGTCTGTCCGTCTTTCACGGCCGTTTTATTCAAAAACTATGAAACATAAAAAGTGCAACTTTTCCAGATGTATAGCAGTTGTTGGTTGACAAATGTATAGATTATTGGGAATTTACAAATATTTTAAGGAAAAACTAAGAGAGCTTGATTAATTACTTGAAAAAAAATGTGCATCATTTGGATCATCGTTTGAATAATCTAGTTGTGGTATTCTAAAAAGCTCGAAAGAGTTTATTGTATGCAGTAAAAACGCTCTAAAGCGACCACGTTCCATTCCAATAAAAACTGGTCACTCCGATAAGTGGACTCTTAATGGAGGTCATGTTTAAATTTTAATTGTAATTGTTGAAAAAAAGGTAACGATTAATGTTACTAGAATTCAATTTTTACATTAGGAAACAATATAAAAATTTATGTATCAAAAGAAAAGTTTATTACAGCAGAGTTTAAAAAAAGAATCCATTGATGTTTGCTTTGCTTTGATTTTACGACTTTATCTTTTATACATTTATTTACCAAGTACTGTCAAAGGTCTATAAGTAAATGCACAATATTTTGGGATGGGAGCAAATAATGGTTTAACCATTATTTTGACTATTTCTTTGAGAAATTCCTGACAGAATTTGACAAGAGTTTATTGACCATCATTCATAATTTGTCATGAGATAGAAATTCATTGCCCAAAAAGGCACACAAGGGATTAAACACTTAATAGCTAAAACCTTGTGTGTAAATTACAATAATTACAATCAACGCCCAACACACAATACACAAACACACAGCACATACGTATACGTTTCGCGAGCACCAGGGCTCGCTTCCTCAGTGTATAAAATTTAAAATGTTAAAAACAGAAAAAACCCCCCAACTGACAGCAAGTCAGAGACCCAAATGATCGCAAACACAATACCAAAATACCCACAAGCCTCAGCAACCAATAAGATTAAACCGGAAATGAAGTGTCATGACAAAATAAATCTAACCAGAAAGTTGAGATGTACGGTACACTTGAAAGATCATTGAAGAAGATAAAAAAAACTCCTTGGTCAATGATCTTTCAAGTGTACCGTACATCTCAACTTTCTGGTTAGATTTATTTTGTCATGACACTTCATTTCCGGTTTAATCTTATTGGTTGCTGAGGCTTGTGGGTATTTTGGTATTGCGTTTGCGATCATTTGGGTCTCTGACTTGCTGTCAGTTGGGGGGCGGGGTTCTGTTTTTAACATTTTAAATTTTATACACTGAGGAAGCGAGCCCTGGTGCTCGCGAAACGTATACGTATGTGCTGTGTGTTTGTGTATTGTGTGTTGGGCGTTGATTGTAATTATTAAACACTTAGTTACTTGAAAAAATCGAAACTTAGTTTAGAAGTATGATGAATAATGTATTCTCCGAAATGCAATCAGCTGATTTACTTTTCATTCGCCAATCAAATCTTGCCGGTTTACCTACAGTCACTTCTTTAATCCTCTCAGCTACCAATCACAGCTGCCGTTTAACGATTGTTTGATCTCCAATGGTCGATTTGTGACGTCACATGAAACTACGCCATAGGAATAAATTTCATTCCGTGAAAAAATGGTCGTTCTAAGAGTTTATAAGAGGTCGTTTAGCGGGGCTGGTCGCACAGGGAGATTTTACTGTTCATTTTTTAATTATGTTTTCGCTGATTAATCTCTAATCTCCTTAGTAGTATTTGTACTATCATGAGTATTCCCGATTTAATGAATTTCTTTATTTACATATTCTGTATTCCCACCAGAAATTTTAAATAGAACTTTTTGCTTTAATTAATAACAGATATTTCGTTATTAATGGAAAAAAAAACAAGTACAATCCTAATGGAATCCTATGGAAAATATGCGAGCTAGACACGTTTCCTTGTAAACTACGAGACTGATTTTGATGAAATTTGGAATTAATATTCATTGGATTATGCTCAAAACTTAGAGCAGTAAATTTTTTTTCAACAAATTTTTATTTTTTATTTTAGAGTAATGTAATTTTCCAGAAAGTTCCTATTTTCAGATTTTTTTCTGAAACTACATAAAGTTAATTAAAAACATGAATGCATGTATGATTAATAGTTTATGTCCATAATATGTGTAAAATCAATTAAAAATGTTTTGAATTACTAAAACTTTTATATAGATGTTAAATTAAAAACACATCATGAGCGCTTTCGACCAAACCCTGCTCTCATCAACGGGCGAACAAGAAGTCAGGAAAAAGCATGTTCAATTTAAACTATGCTAAAATTTACTGATTTCTTCTTGTTTCGCCCTTTGAAGGGATTTGGCAGAATTTGGTCGAAAGCGCTCGGTATTTGTTTTTAATTTAACATGTGTATTTCGGTTTAAAAACATTTTTAATTGTTTTTGCAACCACTCTAGAAATAAACTATGAATCATACATGTATTCATGTTTTTAATTGATATTTTAATGTGAATTTGCGTTTCCTCTACATATAGATTTTCTATGTATTCCAGTTTTTAAAAACTATGCTACATATGATCTTATATTGAAACTCTACCACTAAAAAAGTTTTTATCTAAATCGTTCAAGTACTTTTAAAGTAAATGGGGTTCTTAGTTAGACAATACAACTTTTTCAAAAAACTAAAAATCTTAGATAGTTGAAATTCATGTACAGTTTTATCAACTTTTTATATTGCATTATAAATGTTTTATGTTACATTACACATGAATTAAAGTATAGATACTAATATACACTTATGATATAAGCACTTGGATAAAATTTAGTTACATGTAATAATAAGTATAAGATATTAGAGTAACATTAGAATAACCGGGCGTAACGTCCCAGTCAGGTCTTCCCTTATGTAAACTGAAATTTATTATTTAGATTTTCTGATATGATTTCTCATTTTCTGAATTACGCAGCTTCTGCAATCGGCATTAGAGAATAAAGAATTTTTTACTTTCTTCTATCTTTACACGGAGAAAGTATTGGCTTCGTGAAAATTTTTGAATTCCCGTTCTGGACAAATATACACGTTTAAGGGGTCAGAGATCCCCAAAAACATGTTTTTACAAAATGTCTGTCTGTGACATAAATTTTGTGGGAACTCTATCTCAAGAACTAATGCAGGGAATTTCACAAAATTTTAGATTCAGTTAGACCTTGATATAAACTGGAGATGATTAGTTTTTGGTGTATATCGCCAACAGGTGGCATTGCTGTACTGCATTTTTCACGATTTCCACAATGGCTATATCTCAAGAAAGAGTGGGCAAATTTTCATAAAACTTCACATTCAGTTAGTCCGTAAAATAATATGGTGCTTATTATCTTTATGTATAAATCGTCCAACAGATGGCGCTGCTATGCGGTATTATTCATGATTATCGCACTAGCTCCATCTCAAAACTAAAACATGATTTTTCATCAAACTTGAAATTAAGATAGTCCCTGATATAATTTATTTTATTTTATTTATTTATTTTTATTATCCTTATTCTTATTTTTTTAGATTAATTATTAATTAATTTATTATTTATTTATTTTTATTATAATTATTGTCATTGCTATTCTGCCACTGTTTGCTTGTGGTTGTGTCTATGGATGGCGGAAAGGGATTTTCTTCCAGGGGTTCATGCCTTTGCCATTTCTTGGTTAGTTCCCTGGTAGAGTGATCTAGTTCCTGATATAAATTAGCATTCTCATTTTGTGAAGTAAATCGCCCAACAGATGGCGCTTCTATCCAGATTTTTTTTAGATTTCTGCAATGATTCTATCTCAAAAACTAACGTACTGATTTTCATCAAACTTCAGCTTTAGTGAGAATTTGACACAAATTAATGCTGATTTGGTGTAAATCACCTCACCGGTGACGCTGCGATGCTTCATTTTTCTGGAAGTATTAACATGTATGAGATACAAGAAAGTTTTGGTATTGCCACATCCTAACCTTTTTTATTATAGTGAAATCAATTACAATGAAAATGTTCCTGATAAAAATTACACAAAGGAAATAAATATTTAAAAAGTACAAACTTACCAGAAAGAAACTCTTTTCTGTTACTATATTGATTATTGTTAAAAGAAATAAATACGACCAAATACGAACGGTTAAGCAATTTATTTTCCTTGCTAATAAAAAAATATAAATGAACAAAACAAACTTATGAACAAAGGATAAGTAAATACCTTTCATCGATTTAGTTAATTATTTAAAGTGAAATCAATGAAACAGATGTTGGAGCTAAAAAAGTATTTCCTCCCCATACACACATTGTTAATTATTGCAAAATAACTGATATTGACTTTTTCCTTTTTAATCAAAATTGCTATATTAATCAAAGGGAAGTCAACAAAGTATTAATTTGTAATAGTTCATGATAGTAAAATGTGTAGAGAGAAATTGTCAATATTTTTTTAATGGAGTGTTACTAAGTAAAAACAATATGAAATAAAGATAATTTTTTGAAAATGAGTTATTAATGCATTTAAAAGTAGAATTAAAAAAAATCTGCTTAAGACTAAAAATTGTAAATGCTTGAAGAGTTTGCAAATAGTATCACAAAAAAGGCAAGCTACAATGAAATAGTTAAAAAGAACTTTCTTAAAATATCATTAAAATTGAGATATATTAAAACTCTTTTATGCCCCGACGATAGTTTAAAGCTTAGTGAAAAATAATTTGTTATAAAATTAATTTACATATGGGTGATCAACAATTATTGTCCCCAGAGTATATGAAATATTTATACTGTGATGGTTGATGTGAAATATCGAAGTCCAAGGCCTTAGATGTCTATATGCTCAATTTTAGAACCGTAGCTGCTACATTAACATATTTTAGGAGGGAAGGGTGAAGTTTTAAAAACCTATCTTTTAAGGCTTTTTTTTAAAACGGGGGGGGACGAGGGAGCTAGTATGGAGCTTATCAGGCTACATTTGTAATAGTAGATGAGATGTGGATGGGAGTAGATGAGTACATCACTATGATCCCGAGTCCAAACGACAGTAGCAACATCTCATCCACTATTACAAATCCTGCTCTATAACCTCCAAACAACCTTTCACTCCCACTCCCCTGTTTCTCACCTCCCTCCTAAAATATGTTAACATCTACAGCTCTGAAATTATACATATACGCATCTACGACATTAGGCTTCGATATTCCACATCAACCATCGCAGAACAAATATTTTATATTCACTAGGGACAATAACTGTTGAACAACCCATGTACATCATTTAGGGGTAATACAGTTTAGAATAAATTATAGACACTTTACTTTCTTTCTAACCGATGACCAGGCCCCTACCTGCCGCTTTACCTCAGCTTAACGGGTTAGATAGCTGATATCGGGGCGGACAACCGCCTAATTGCCGGGTAGCGGCAATAAACCTGATTTCTTCGCTTCGCATGCCATCATTACAGCAGTACTTGCTTCTCGTTTGAGCATACTTGTTTCGCTTGTTATTTCATGTTACATCTTGTTGTTTGAACTGCAAATGACTAATCAAGTTGGTCTCGTAATTTAGAACCTTGATCAGATGACGAGATTTTCACCTGGCAAGGCACCTGCAGAGGTATAATTCACAGGTAACTTGGAGGACTTTGCAGCCACGACGGATTTTACATGCACCAGGCGCCATTAGCGTACATGACAGACACTTTACTTTATCTTGCTACAAAAGACTTATCCGTTGCACAAAAAGAAAATAAAATATTTGTATGAGGTCTTATTTTATTTTTCAAATATTTGGAAAATTGTTGTTGTCTTCGTTAGAGAACTGGGAAATCAGAAGTATATCTGAATCTTTCTATTGGTTGAATTCCGCAACTTATTCGTTTTTTGATTGGTCCATGCTTAATATCTAGAAATGGAATACTTCTGTTGCCACGATGTCAAAAAAAGTATTAAATACTACAAAAAAATTAATAACTCAAAAACAAATTTAGATACAGGATTCAAACAAGTTGCATTTAAAAGTAATTTTTTTTTCTTTATACGACGATGTAAAAATTGAAAATATGGGATGTTTAGAAGTTTAAAATTTTGCAGTACCGAAAATCGTTAAATTGAAATTTCATTTAATATTTGTTTATGATTGGACCAGGAATATTAACGTGACTCGGCATTATTAATATGATTCTGTTATTACATAAGCTACGTTTTGATCATCATAAAAATTATGTTATTGTTTTTTTTAAATATAGAAATCATTTATAAAACTAAAATTATAGTCTTTGAAAATATCATTTTCCAAATAGTCATTGTAATTCGTAAATTACGACTTTATTTATTTATTTATTTATTTATTTATTTTTCAATTTATCTGCATCTTTTCAGATTTAAATGACGTTGAAAGATTGTGGGAAAAAAGATTCTGTTAGGAAATTCTATTGTAAGAGTATTTGTACACTTCATAATACTATAAAATACACACACACACACACCTATTAAACCATCAATTGTATTACAATATATATACCATTTGAATTTAATACAAAACAAGTTGGAAATTGCATGTAAAGCGTAGCAAATGAGGTGCGTTCGTTGATAACGAAGTTTTAAAATATTCAGATCTTGCTGATATATAGTAGAGCGTACTCTGGCTACAGTATAGTGGTCGAAATCTTTGTGTTCCTGTAAATATGCAGGGAGTCATTTTTATTATACTTCATTAACGTATATCTTATTCATAAAATGTGAAGTAGTTTAATATAATTAAAACACCCCCCAAACAAATGTTTCCCCTTATAGCATTATGTAGTGGAATACTTCTGTGTGGCCCTGTAATTTAATAATAAATATTCTTTGCATCACAGATTATACAAAACGTATTTTTTAGTACATATTTCATAGATTCATGCCAATTCTGTTATATTCAAATGAATGTAACACGATTAAAATGCATTTGAAACTTTTTTCCCTATTGACCGTAATGTTACGGAATACTTTTGATTGTTTCTGTAATTGATCTATCCATACGATTTTCATAAAATTTGAAATGACTCGACAAAATTATGTAATAAATATACGTTTTAAATTTCAAACGATTAAAATGCATTTGAAACTTTTCCCCCCCATTGACCGTAATGTAACGAAATCCTTTTGATTGTCCCTGTAATTGATCTATACATCCAATTTTCATAAAATTTGAAATGACTAGACAAAATTATGTAATAAATATATGTTTTAAATTTCAAACGATTCGGTTGGGTAGTTTTTGCGTTTTTATAAGCGGACGGACAGACGGATAGACAGACAGACGGACAGACAAACGGACTGAGCGACAACAATAGGTGCTACGTATTTACATAATTACAAACGCACCTAATTACCACATTGAACGTGAGGAAAAATTTAAATAAATAAACAAAATGGATACAAAAGGAATTTGCAGAGCCAAAGCCGAATGGTCAAGCTCCAAATACTTTAAAACTACAAATGAAGTGTTTGGTTTCATCTTCGTATTAACCATGAAAAGGAAGATAATACGAATTTTGGGCTACCAACATACATAAAACCAAAATTAAATGAAGAAATAACATGAAAAACAAGGCAAATCAAAATTACTAAATTGGATAGAAAAATGAAAAGGGGGAAAATTAATAAAAATAATTATCGTACACATGCTAATAATAAATAAATAAGTTAAAAACAGAGTAATGCGATAACAGAAAAAATAAACCATACACCGTAGTTCACATTATTAAGAAATAAAACAAAAGTATTTAATTTGACTATAATAAGCTAAACACAATATCTTAATATAAGATGATTTAATGTTTAAAAATGACTAATTAATAACCCTATACACTTAGAATAGTATTATAGGTCTCCCATTTATTAAAAGTTAAAGTGCAATTTAATAATGTAAATAAATTAAATTATATTATTGATATAATTATATAATTATCCATATAGTCAATTAAACATCCATTAGAATATGTTTTTCAATTTAACAAATGCATTTTCCACTCTCAATATTTTTTTATTAATCATTACGTGTTATCCAGACAACACTGCATTCATCCGTACTCTAACTTCTATACCTGCCCAGTCATCCTATTACATATATTTTTTTATATATGCTAATATGAAAATATAGACTTTTTAAAAAAAATTTAGTGCTTTGTTTACGTTTTAACAACTTATAAGTCATTAGATATAGGTATTTATGTAAGCATCTCGTGCCGGACATTTTATTCATTTTTCATAAAACAGTTCTTCGACTGATTTTGTGCATTTTAATTCACCTTATGATTTGATTAATAGTGAAATTCTATTGCGCCGTATGATGTGGCAACCAAATTTGTCATCTTCCTCAATCCTGTAAAAATCTATTCATAATGCCAAAACGCTGTTCCAAATTGGAGCCACAATAATTTTTTATAATTACCCTGAAGCAACTGTAGGAAAAACTACAAATTCATCAGACCGTATCTGCTGAACAAAGAAACACATAACTAGTTATATCATATTTGATGAGACAATGACATGCACTATATATAAGAAGAATGCATACATCAAATGGTAGGAAGAAGCAGATGGCTTTTAAATATGTTTTGTATGCAGTTTCAAAAACACGGTTTTGTTCTTAACACGTTGACTGCCACGTCAGTCACCGGTGGCTGACAGTCTAAAGTATGAATAAAATTAAAAAAAATACATTGTTTTAAGTAATTACTGCAAATTTTTTTCAAGTATACTTAATTTTTATTTATTACAGTCTTACTTTCTTAATAATGCCTTAAAACAATATATTTTTTTTAGTTTTACATCGTATTTTACACTGTCAGTGGCCGATGACGGATGCAGCCGAAACGGAAATTTCATTGTCTCTCACCATGGCACTCAATGTATTAAAAAACTGATGAAAATTCTGACTATCTGATAATTAAAAGTGCTTTGGGAATAGAAAACAGATCACAATGGAATATGGAAGTTGGTGAAAAACGACTTCTTGGTAATAATGAGAGCTTCCACCATTTCCGTATTGAAGCCTGGAAGAGATGAGACAACATATATTCCATACTGTTCAGCATGTCTGAACATTGTTCCACACATAAGAGACAACATTTCATTTTTCCATACTTTCAGCGACAGAAAAAGAAAATAATTTCAGACTGGGGTAGACAGTATATTTTCAACAAATTAAAATACATGAAGTCAAATTTCTAGACACTATTATACTGCACTAAGTTGTGACTGTTTTACGTCATGGAGATGTTTGCGCTGATGACACCACTGAAGCTGAACACCCATATTTCATTATATTGGTGAAAAAAAAAGTAGAAAGACCAAAAATTAGATCCTTTAAGATTTCGCTTTTTTAAAAAATCATTGATAAAAAAATAACTTTGATTTAGCGTCTTTGAACCATACTTCAGCAACTTTATCCAAACAACCTCACCGTGCAAACCTACAAGTTCACCTTTGGAGTAAATTTAACAAAAACTCTTTGAATTGGGGTTGAAAACAAAACAAAGATTGTGCTCAATCTCCACCTAGTACATAGAGCCAGCCGATCCAACATTTCTTTATATGACATGCAAGTGTAATAAATATAGTTTAAAAAATCTATAAAACACGCTTTTTAAGTATATCAAACTAAAAAGTGAAAAATAATTCGTACTATAAGCTGAAAACAAAAATAGATGAAAAATACTATATTACTATAAAATCATTGTTATTATAAGAATCAATAAGCAATAAATAAAATTATCGTGGAAAAAAAGCGTGGGGTGCTCCATCTACCATGCTCCATCTATCAGTTCTTAAGAAGCACCCTACGCTTTTTTTCCACGATAATTTTATTTATTGCTTATTAATTGATTTCTATAATAACAATGATTTTATAGTAATATAGTATTTTTCATCTATTTTTGTTTTCAGCTCATTGTACGAATTATTTTTCACCTTTTAGTTTGATATACTTAAAAAGCGTGTTTTTTAGATTTTTTAAACTATATTTATTTTCCACTTTTTAGTTTGATTACTTTAAAAGCGTGGTTTTTAGTTTTTTAAACTATATTTATTTTAAAATTTACAACGAAAGGACATCGATCCAAATCACTTTCTTTGGTCGACTCTCGTTAATTTAACCATGCATCTCGAATCCTATTAAGAATATATAAAAAAAATTCTTCACATTATGAAAGACAACATTTTTTGCCAGATATAGCCAAATTTGGAGACATTCTTTCATTTGGCACCAAATACGTGTTGTGGCTTTCTTAATCTTAATAGTCAATTTTTCGGCCAAATGTCGCCAATATTTTGTGAAATATTGCCAACTTATTGGTTGCTGCCATTTTCTCATGACCCTGACCCGTATTACCCAAAATGACCCACTAATCAAATTTGATCAAGCATGTGACTTAGCTGAAAGGTCTCCAGGTAATCAAAAACAGTAGAATATAAAGTTGAATCAAAATCGTTTAAGCCGTTTCTTAGATAAAATTAGCTTGACAGCATTCATCAATAATGCGAAATGGCCCACTAATATAATTTTGTTTAACTTGCGACTCTGCCCAATAGTCTTCTAGTGACAAAAGACGTTTCGTTACAAAATTTAGGTAAAATTGATTGAATCGTTGTTACATATAATTAGAATAACCCTAACCCATTATGACCCAAAATGACCCATTAATCGAATTTTCGCGAGCATGTGTCTTGGTCCAATGGTTTTCTCTTGCCCGAGAATATCATAATACAAAATATAGTCAAAATGGTGAGAGACATTTTCTACATAAAATTAGCATGACCCATCAATGACCCACAAATGACCCTTATAATCAAAAGCTCTCGAACATGTGATTTAGCCCATTAGTTTCCTCGTGTCTAAAAATTGTTACATACAAAATTTCGTTAAAAACGATCCAGCCGTTCTTTAAATATAAATAGCTTGACGCATACCCTTTATGACTCATTAATCGAAATTTCTCGAAAGTGTGACCTAGCCCAATAATTTTCTTGTGCCAAAAAAAATGTTATATACAAAATTTCGTTAAAATCGATCCACCTGTTCTTTAGATGTAGCTTGACATGATCCATTATGGCCCATCATGACCCACAAATGATCATTATAGTCGAAATCTCTCAAACATGTGATTTAGCCCATTAGTTTCCTCGTGTCAAAAAACTGTTCATGCAAAATTTCGTTATAATCGATCACGCCGTTCTTTAAATATAAATAGCTTGACCCAGACCCTTAATGACCCATTAAAATTTTTTCTCGAACATGCAACCTAGCCCAATATTTTTCTCGTGCCCGAAAACCATAGAATGCAATTTTTAGTCAAAACTGCGTGAGAAAATCTTTTGATAAAAATAGCATGACCCACAATGACCCCAAAAATAACCCACTAACCGAATTTTCTTGAACATGTTACCTAACCCAATGGTCTTCTTGTAATCCAAAACGATAAAATATATAATTTGGTCAAAATCATTAGAGCCGTTTTTTAGATAAAAATGGCTTGACCCATAATGACCCAAAAATGACCCACTAATCGAAATTTTTCGAACATGTGACCCAGCCCGATAGTTTTCTCGCGCCAAAAAACTGTTACATACAAAATTTCGTTATAATCGATCACGCCGTTTTTTAAATATAAAAAGCTTGACCCAGTCACTTAATGACCCAATATGACCCATTAAAATTTTTTCTCGAACATGTAACCTAGCCCAATATTTTTCTCGTGCCCGAAAACCATAGAATGCAATTTTTAGTCAAAACTGCGTGAGAAAATCTTTAGATAAAAATAGCATGACCCACAATGACCCTAAAAATGACCCACTAACTGAATTTTCTTGAACATGTTACCTAACCCAATGGTCTTCTTGTAATCCAAAACGATAAAATATAAAATTTGGTCAAAATCGTTAGAGCCGTTTTTTAGATAAAAATGGCCCATAATGACCCATAATGAGCCAAAAATGACCCACTAATCGAAATTTTTCGAACATGTGACACAGCCCGATAGTTTTCTCGTGCCAAAAAACTGTTACATACAAAATTTCGTTATAATCGATCGCGCCGTTCTTTAAATATAAATAGCTTGACCCAGACCCTTAACACTAGAACGGCGGTAGGGGTCATTTTGACACCTGAGCTCTTTCGTCCTTGGATCACTTTTGTTTGGTTGGAAGAAATCGTTTGAAATTTTTTGACTTTTCCTAAATAGATAACATATATTTCTTTTAAAAAAATCAGCATTCTAGATTTGTTAGTTTTTGAAATATTTGCATGTATTCCTAGAACGGCGGACGGGGGTCATTTTGACCCCTTTGGTAAAATAGTCTTTGTACGCGAAGCCTTGTGAAACCATGAGAAAAATTCAGTGATAAGCTTTTTTTCGGATGCATTTATACTGTCTCCCAGAGAAATACAAACCAGGGTGGTCACACTATATTGTTATTTCTAAGATAATTGTTTTCCTTTGTTAGCTTTTTTCCATTATTTTGAAGAAAATATTTAAAAAAAAAAAAAAGCAGGTGCAGGGTTTTTCATATTTACATTTCTTTTCACAAATAGACAAATGTATTTTCGCATTTGTTACTTTTGTTAGTTCAGATTACTCGCAGCAGGTGGTAACCGTAGGGGAGGGATTTTATGATTTGAGTACGAATTCCATTGTTCCTAAGGCAGGCAGTTGAACGTATATCTTCCCGCTTTCATCGACAAAAGGGTGTCAATTTTTTGGCCATAATCCCTTTCTTTTCACCTGTCTGTTTTCGTTCTCGCAATAAAAGAAACATAGATGACGCCGGTGAAATGAATCCAGGTCCCTGTGTGGAACGCGCGAATACCAGTGACAGTTTGGCGGGAAAATTCTGCCGTCACATTCATTATCGCCTTACCTTTATTCTGTGAATGATACGCTGAAACATAAACTCTGTCGTTTGCTGATATTCTGACATTTTTCCATCTTATTTTCAAATTTTACAAAGTATGTCTTATAAGCTAAAAAGAGGTCTTACTAATGAAGAAATAAAAAATTGTTGCAGGAGCTCTCTGAAAATGAGTCTGACGGAGGTGAAAATGATAATTTTTCTGTAGAATCTGAAGATGAATTTCAGACACAAACTATTAGTGAATCCGAGGACAGTGATGTGAACGAAGAACAGCTAAGCAGAAATAAACGAAAAAAAGCGGATCAGGGTATTATCAAAACTGTTTTCACTGCCCCTGATAACACTATCTGGAATGAAATAAATTCTAAAAATTGAGCTTGCGGCCGTGTTCCTGCTTATAATGTTCTAAAAGAAACGGCGGGACCAACATCTTTTGCAAAGACTCGTGTTTTTGAGGACAAAGTGTCTAGTGCTTTCAAGCTTTTCATTGACGATGCTATCTTGTTGCATATAAAGAAATGTACAGAATCAGAAGCTCATCGACAACGTGGAAATAACGACTGGAGTTTATCTCTAGCTGAGTTAGAGGCTTTTGTTGCTATATTATATATTCGTGGAGCAACAGGAGCAAAGGGTTTAGATTTATATTCATTGTGGTCTGAAGCATGGGGCATACCATTTTGCAAAGAAACTATCTCAAGAGATAGGTTCAAAGAAATAAAAAGATTTTTGAAGTTTGACGAAAAAACAACAAGATCTAGTCGATTACAGACTGATAAATTTGCTCTTGCATCTGAAATATGGAATAAATTTATTGAAAATTGCAAAACATGCTACCGACCAGGACAAAATATTACAGTTGATGAACAATTGTTCCCATCTAAAGCTAGATGTAAATTTACGCAATATATGCCAAATAAACCTGATAAATTTGGAATAAAATTTTGGTTATCTGTTGACGTTGATACTAAATACCTCTTGAATGGATTTCCTTATCTAGGAAAAGATGAAACAGCAAATCCTCAATTACGTTTATCTGAAAATGTTGTCATGAAATTAACAGATCCCCATCTAAACAAAGGGAGGAATATTACGACAGATAATTACTTTACTAGCATCAAATTAGCTGAAATGCTAAAATCTAAAAATACAACTTTGGTTGGCACAATGAAAAAGAACAGAAGAGAAATTCCTATAGCTTTGAAAAATATGCGTAGTACTCTTTATTCATCGAAGATAGTGGAACATGATAATATGACACTTACCATCTATCAAGCGAAACGAAACAAAAGTGTTTTTCTATTGAGCTCATTACATTCTACTGTAAAAACTGAAGACAACCTGAAAAAGTTGCCAGATTCAATAGATTATTACAACGCAACAAAGTGTGGTGTGGATATTCGTGATCAGATGTGCCGAAAATACTCCGTTAAATCTGCTTCTAGACGATGGCCTGTACATATCTTTTTCAATATTTTGGATCATGCAGCTTTGAACGCCTGGATAATTTATAAAAGTGTAACCGGCAAGCCCATCAGTAGAAGAGATTTTCTATTGAAATTAGGAGAGGAATTAAGAATTGTTCTTGTGGCTTCAAAACTTCCAAAGATCCTTCCTGAATCTTCAGAAAAAACAAACGAAAATAAAGTGTATATAAAGAGAAAAAAGTGTCAAGTACAGAAATGCAATGGAAACAAATCTCAAGAATTTTGTGCATCGTGTTCCAAAGTTGTGTGCGGAAAATGCACAGGAAAAATTGTTAAAAATTATTTTTGTATCAATTGCATTAATGTCTAATACATGTACGGGACTATGTTAAGCATTAAAAAAATTCAAACGAAATGCTTTAGATATAAACCATTCAGCTACATTTATAATGAAATAAAGGAAACAACAGAATACGTTTCTCATTTATTGGATTCAGAGTGTGGTTCATTCGGCGAGTAAGTAGATTTTTAAAAAAATTATTATTTTATAAATTGTGTTTTATTTTAGTTAACATTGGTTTTAATTTTTGAAAAAATTTATTTTAAACGATTTTTTACATCAAATTAATGAGTTTTTTGAGTAGTTTAGTATGTACCAAATTGATCGCTTTGCAGCCGTTACATACACAGTACTTTAAAAATTAAATAAAATATCGAGTAATATTAACTATAAATTATGAAATACAGGGAAATTACATATTTGTCACAATGTATGCCATTTAAAATTGTTTTAGCATTGTTATTTCAGTAGTTTCATCGAGGGGTCAAATTGACCCCTTCCGCCGTTCCAGTAGGTAAAATTTTGCCGCCGTTCTAGTGTTAATGACCCAATATGACTCATTAAAATTTTTTCTCGAACATGTAACCTAGTCCAATGATTTTCTCGTGCCCGAAAACCATAGAATGCAATTTTTAGTCAAAATTGCTTGAGAAAATCTTTAGATAATAAGGAGAGTTACAAACCCACAAACTCACATACAGGTGAAGTTAATAAAAGCGTGTTAAAAAAGAGTTACTTTGACCTACAACTGATAGAATGTTGGCACCAATTGTTCTACAGTTTGATACGACTACAGAGAACAAGAATGTACAGATTCTCTAGCGGACATCACTACTAACTCAGTCAACCAAGATTCGGAAATTAATATCAAGATCACTCTCAGAAATGGATACTCAGATTTCACGAAATTTTCTTCGCTTTTGACGAAACCATTTCCTGAGAAATGCTCCGAGTGAATATTTCGTCAGAAAGACGAAATTAGTTTCTTTGCTTATTTGACGATGTTAATTTCTTAAAAAGTTTCGTCAAAACAGCGCTGGTGATGCCATCTTTCGAAAAATTTAGAAGAACCCGTAATTTTTGACAGTGGGAAAAAATGCGCCATCGAGGGGATTTGAACTAACAACCTTCGGTATGACAGTACGCTGTCTTAGCCATTACGCCGTAGGGACCTTAAAATTTTGTTTCTAAAGGGATATAATGGATTCGACTGCGTGTTTATATTTTTTAAAGTAGTTTGTAATTTTATACATGTTGTTACATATCTTTTAAGTTTTAATAAATAAGGCTAATTTATTATTATGGTTTTCTTCTGGTTAACGAATAATTATAATATGTCTTAATTAATATAATTTATTAGAGAAATTTTCTTTGCTCAATGAATGATTAAAATATGGTCTGGTTAATTTGTTGCACTGAAATAACGAATTTTGATGTGCATATTGGGAAGTTTTTTATATTCTATAAGATAATTTATAAGTTAAAGCTAAGACTTTAGCACTACTCTTTATAAAAGGGAGAGGGATGAATTATGTACATTTTCATTTGATTGAAAAAAGAATATATTTCTTGGATGAAAAAGAGATCCTGGAATTTTGAAATGCAAGTGACCAAATTTTCTTTAAGAACGATTTTGCATAACACAACCAATTAGTTCTTTCCGAAATAAACCATAACGAATATCAACAGCAACAATAAATAAATAAACATTCCTAAAAATATTAACAGCTAAAAAAACAACTATTTCAAAAACAATAACTTTCCATATTTCAGTATTTTTTGAAACGAGCTAAAAAGTACTGTTTTAAAATAAATTATTACAGCACTGACATAAACAACCAGATATCTACTTGCTAAAATCGCAAGAATTGCGGAAATGAGTAGTGCGTCCTTTGACAAACAACTTACCACAGCTGTTTCTTTAAAGTGCATTGAATCTGGCCATGATTGAGACAACAGTTTCGTCAAATATTTGAGGGTTTACGTTTCGTTAAAAGTCATGTGATTTTGATACAAATTGATCGTCAAAAACGATGAAATATAGCCCAAGGATTGCTGTATCGTCAAAGTGAGAGTTTTATTTATGAGAGTGATGAAGGAGATAATTTCAGAAGTTTATTTGTTGGCGGTAAAGTGTGAACTGGCGAAAGTGGAGAAAAGTGACAATAAACAAACTGGCATTGGTTATTATACACCTCAGTATCTAAAAAAATTAAATTGAAATAAAAGTTTTTTATTGTATGTAATACTATATTAGGTATTATGCCAGATAATAAATGCTTAACATGAATGTTGCTGTTCTCTGTCTCCATTTGAAATATTTATTAAATTTTACGTGACTTTTTTTATATTACGGATATTGAGACATGTAACGTTCCCAAAATTCTGGTGCAAGAAAAAAATCGCCAGCTTTAACCCGTAATCAGAAGGTTAAGCCATAATACTCAA
This sequence comes from Maratus speculifer, assembly GCA_964019185.1. Lineage (NCBI taxonomy): Eukaryota > Metazoa > Arthropoda > Arachnida > Araneae > Salticidae > Maratus > Maratus speculifer. The sequence continues at coordinate 91,050,291 of OZ025302.1, forward strand.
AGTATTAAAAATGAAGTGCTATGTAATTACAAAATCATTTTTAATACATCAATAAATTAAAACAATGCATGTGTATTGAAATTGGAGACATGATGACTGATAACTTGGTCTATTCTGATTTCAAGCTCTTGATTAGTGATTCAGGCATAACTTTGAAGTACAGTTGTGAGCATAATGTTCAACAAAAATATTAAATGCGGATACTCATTTAACTCAGAATTTTAAGCTTTCGATATTTGTACAAATAATGCTTATATAGAGTTTTGGTTATGTAAAGTTAGTTGTTTTGAGTTATATCTGTAGTAATTTGCTTTAGTCATACTGGTTAAAACTCGCTGTACGAGGAAGGAAACATAAAATATTCGTTCTTGATCTGGACTAAAGGGGTTAAAAACTAATTTTGCCCTAATTAATTTGGAATTCGGACTTTTCTTCATCTTCTACCCATAAGCTAATATAGTAAATGACTTGCTTTTTTATTTATCCATTTTAACATCCAAAAAAATGTACATGTGCATTGTTAAGTATCTGAATAAGAACTGCGGTTTTTTTTATTGCTATCAACTGCTTAAAAGAGCTGACATAGTTTAAGAGAAATTGACTATAAATTGATTAATGCATTTTTAAAAGAAAGGTAAGTTTTGATTAATTATACCCGTAGAAGGACGAATTTTAATTTTATTTGTGGGGTAATTAATGATATGTGATTCATAGACAATTACGTCATCACAAGTGTAATTCATAATTCATCATCATAATAATAGTTATTAAAACCAATTTTTAATTGGACACTTCCATCATTTGTTTCTCCAAAAAGATTTATTACATCATCACTGTTTTCCATTGTTTAAATGAAATTGATAGATGCATTTAACTATTGAAATAAGACATTTATTTTAACTTTCGCCGTTTTTCCTTTATCTTATTTATTTCCCATAGTTGAATTCAAATATTATCGATTAATTTAAATAAAATAAATCGATTATTTTATAATGTAAGTTTTGGAGACATTAAAATATTGCTTTGTCATCGGAAGCGTACAACTGTAAATGGTGACAGAATTCTATCACATCAGGAAATGAACAAAAAGTCACTTAGAAAATTGCATCTTTACGCACATAAATCAAATTAAGTTAAAGAATAAAGAAAATTTATACTCCAAACATAGATTTCCAAACGCTTTCCATAGCTGCCAGTATGTTGTTGCGAAAATTCATTTCTTCATACAGTTATTGGTAATACATTTTAAATAATCAATTTAGAAAATCTATAACATAGTTGAAAGCCTATTTTCATCTACTACCTTTCTTATGTGTTGTTGTATTCGAAATCATTTGTCCATCACTATGCATGAATTTGACTATATTGCGTAAATAGAATTACGTACAAAAATAAGTTCAACTGAAAAAAATTATAACACGCTCAAAATATATTTCTGCAATTCAAAGGCATAAATTGCATAGGATTGAAACTTCTTTCTACAGCTTTATGAATGGGCTATCGAATTTATACCCACCCCATATCGCTCACGCTCGAAAAAATGACATATCTCAGCATATGTAAATTTTACAAGAGAGGCAAAAGAAAATCTGTATAATTTTACTGTAACATGAAATTATAGCACTTAACTGTACATGCAGGGGTAAAAAAACATGCATGATAACATAAATTCCATAAAAAACTACTTTGTTAAAAACATTTCTGTAAAATTACGGAGAGTATACGGGTAATCCATTATCTTAAGTTTTTGGTTAAATAACAGAGATTACAAAAACCGAGATTCTGTTAAATAAAAGAGAAATTATTCGGTAAATTTACAACAGACTCTAAATTAACATGTTAAAAAATACACGAGATGCTGTGAATTTATTTTGAATCATAATATTTTAACTTAGTTTTCAAAATTTGTGAATCACACATTGTTTAGCGACCTTAAAGAATTTTAATTTTTCGAGTAAAATTGAATTGATGCAACATTTAATTTTTACCTAGCTGTCCAGGGGTTTAAACTCGAGACTTACTAACAACGAGAGTACACCTTACTGATTCAACTATAAAAGCTGCAGTTATTGTATGTGTTATTTATAACAGCCGATTTTCTACATTTGGTTTTGAGGCCCAAGGGGAAGTACCCTCTGTGGGGTTCTTTTTAAGGGATCATAACTCGTATTTACGCAAGGTTACCGAAGGCTCGAAGAAAACAACAGAAAACTCTGAACGGTTAAGCCGACGAGCGCGATTGGGTTTGAACCCAGCAACTGCCGTCTACCAGTTTCGACAGCATAACCTCTCAGCCACTAGAGGGACAGCTGCAGTTATTGAGGACAATGTGTGTATTTTATCATAACAAGGTAGCAACCGTCGGATTTCGAAGAAAAAATTTTTTAAGAAGGAACTATTTAATTGATTTATAATAAACCTACAAAATTAGTTACAATAAAAAATGCATGTTATATTGTTAAGTCTAACTCTTAAACAAATGATATTCAACCTAAATTTAACAAAATACTACTTCCATAAAACTCAGTTGTAGAAATTATTAAAAGTAAACTTTAATCGTACCTGTAAAAAAAAAAATAATAATAAAGATCTGTTATTATGTTAAAGTTACCAATTAAGGCTCTTATGCTAGTATTCCAAAATGATAAAAAGAAAAAATTTATTCCACTTTGAATTAATCATAGAATTCCCCCCCCCCCCCCCACCCGGTGAAATCTGAATCCGGACGCCTCAGAAAAGTAACTTAGTTCAAATAACCAATTTTCACTTAACTAATGCATGTAATACTAGTATAATAGTTAACAATAGCATAGAATTTTCGCCTTTTAACTGAATCATTTTGTTAAAAAAATTCTGATTCAACAAAGCGGCGGATTCCAATAAAATGTTCAAGTATTAAGTTTGGTTGCGATTCATATAAGCGGCAATTATAGCAATCTTTCTTAGCTCTGGGAGGGGTTTTAACCCCAAAACCCCGCCTTCGGCTGCGCCACTGAATGGACGTACCATAAAAGTTCAAAGAGATATGAGGCCTAAATAATATCAAACATTGCTATTCTGTATAACTCTTTGTTTTTTTTATCTGATCCTTATCTATTTTTAAGGAATTTCATTCGGTACAGAGAATTAAAGGTAGTACATGTTTAAACTTTATTTCGCATTTCATAAAAGTAAATTCAGCGTAGTAATAACCTTTTTTTTCAGATTAGCTAACACAAAATCCTTGTTAAATGGCTAAAGGAGGCATTGAACATGGCATAAGGAGCTTGTGTAGAAAGAAACTCGCAAATTTGCAATGTCACTTTGGTCTGTGACTCGTTTTTTCAGATAGGTTTTTAATTAACTGTTAGGTAGCTTTCATTACAAAAAGTAAAAAGCTACCTATTGCAGCCGTCCGGAGGAAAGCACTTTCAGAAAATTTTGGTATATTTTCACCGATCATGACCCCCAGATCCCAAAACCACTCTCCGTTCAAATGTTGACACACACACACACACACATATATATATATATATATCTGATTTTTGTCATGCGATAACTATCGTATTTATGAACCGATTTGAATGAAACTTGGTATGTACATAGTACATACCAATGTCTCGACCGAGTTCGTTAGACAGCATCATCCGCTATCTTGTTTCAAAATGGCGGCCATTTAATTTTTTTAAAAAAATTTAAAATTCAAAATTAAATGCGAAGAAATTAAAAGTTGAAAAATATTTTTCTTTTATGTGTTAGAACTTAAAACAACGATTCCAGAACACTTTTTATTTTGTTTATATCTTAAAAAATGATTGAGTTATAACACTTTAAATTTTTCTTATGGCTGACATTTTGAAACGATCTGATTTTTGTCTTGCTGTAACTAACTTATTTATGAACCGATTTGAATGAAACTTGGTATGTGCATAGTACATACAAATATCTCGACCGTGTTCGTTAACCAGCATCATCTGCAATCTTGTTTCAAAATGGCAGCCATTTAATTTTTTTTTTAATTAAAATTTTAAATTAAGTACAAAAAAATGAGAAATTGAAAAAGATTTTTCTTTTGTGTATTTGACCTTGATACAAAGATTCCAGGGCATTTTTTGTTTCATCTATATCTTGAAAAATGGCTGAGTTATAGCATTTTCAATTTCCAGTATGGTTGACATTTTGAGTTAGAACTTACCAATTTCAACCGCCATTTTGTTTTAAAATGGCAGCTATTTAAGTTTGTCAAAAATATTTTAAGTGTATAATGATGTACAAATAAAAAAATAGAAATTGAAAAAAGATTCTTTCGAATTATTTTATCTTAATAATGAAATCCGAAGTATTTTTGCTTTGTCTAAAACGCCTGAGATATAGAAGTTTGAATTTCTAATGTGACTGACATTTTTTAAAAAATCAATTTGCCCGCGACAGCACTCGTATATATTAAACGATTTCGATATGAGAGGGCATGTCTATATGAATTAAGATTTCGACTAAGCTCATTGGTTTGTTTTATCCATCATGTTATTTTAAAATGGTATACACTTCATGATATAGTGGAATTTGGCGACTCTCTAAATCGCTGAAAAGAAAACCAGGTTTAATAAAATGTGACTAATTTCTAAAAATTCCTATTAGTAATCAGTATTGACAAAAACAAGCATTGAATCTTATAAAATCGGGTTTCACTAATTTGAGCTTCGTATGTTTGAATAATATAACTTAATTTAAAATAAATAATATATAAATAAGTATATGTCAGCCACCTCTTCCTCCCGGCATTGCCGGAAGGACTTTTAAATACACAAGAGTCGTAATGAGAGAACCACTCAATGCAAACTATCCGCGAATCTCATTGTATTTATAAAGGGTTCGCATGCATAAGGAATTAAAAAAAATAGAAATTTTAATATCAGAGATTTCTTAACGTAGTGTCTCTACGTCCGAAATAAGGAACGTTTTGCATTAAATAAGTCAAATAATACTTTTAGGTGGCTTTCATTACAAAAAGTAAAAAGCTACCTATTGCAACCGTCCGGAGGAAAGCACGTCCAGAAAATTTTGGTATATTTTCACCGATCATGACCCCCAGACCCCAAAACCACCCTTCGTTCAAATGTTGACATATATATATATATATATTAGGTAGCTTTCATTACAAAAAGTATTAGGTAGCTTTCATTACAAAAAGTAAAACCTACCTATTCCAGCAGTCCGGAGGAAAGCACTTCCAGAAAATTTTGGTATATTTTCGCCGATCATGACTCCCAGACCCCAAAACCACCCTCCGTTCAAATGTTGACATATCTATCTATCTATCTATCTATCTATCTATCTATCTATCTATATATATATATATATATATATATGTGTGTGTGTGTATATATATATATCTGTTTTTTGTCATGCGATAACTAACGTATTTATGAACCGATTTGAATGAAACTTAGTATGTACATAGTACATAAAAATATCTCGACCGAGTTCGTTGGCCAGCATCATCCGCCATTTTGTTTCAAAATGGCAACCATTTTAAATTTTTTAAAAAATTTAAAATTTAAAATTAAATGCGAAAAAAATAAAAAATGAAAAATATTTTTCTTTTACGTGTTAGAACTTAAAACAAAGATTCCAGAACACTTTTTATTTTGTCTATATCTTAAAAAATGATTGAGTTATAACACTTTGAATTTTTCTTATGGCTGACATTTTGAAACGATCTGAATTTGTCACGTGATAACACGCGTATTTATGAACCGATTTCAATAAAACTTGATATGTACATAGTACATACAAATATCTCGGCCCAGTACATTGGCCAGCATCATCCGCCATTTTGTTTCAAAATGGCAGCCATTTTAATTTTTTTAAAAAAATTTTAATTTAAAATTAAATGCGAAAAAAATTAAAAGTTGAAAAATATTTTTCTTTTACGTTTTAGAACATAAAACAACGATTCCAGAACACTTTTATTTTGTCTCTATCTTAAAAACTGATTGAGTTATAGCACTTTGAATTTTTCTTAGGGCTGACATTTTGAAACGATCTGATATTTGTCACGTGATAACACGCGTATTTATGAATCGATTTGGATGTAACTTAGCGTGTATATAGTATATACTGAGGCCTAAATCGAGTTCGATACTCAGTTCCATCCGCCATCTCATATTTTGAAATGATCTGATTTTCGTCACGTGATAAAACGCGTATTTATAAACCGATTTGGATTAAACTTGGTGCGTACATAGTACATACCAATGTTTGGACCGAGTTCTTTGGCCATATCCATCCGCCGTCTCGTTTCAAAATGGCGGATTTATTAATTTTTTTAATTTTAAATTTTAAAATTAAGTGCAAAAAAGAAAGAAATTGAAAAAGATTTTTCTTTTGTGAGTTTGACCTTGATATAAAGATTCCAGAGCATTTTTCGTTTCATCTATTTCTTGAAAAATGGCTGGGTTCTTGTTTTTTCAATTTCCAGTGTGGTTCACATTTTGAAACGGACTGAAATTTGTCACGCGATTATGCGCATATTTATAAACTGATTTAGATAAAACTCCGTGTGCACATAGTACATAGCAATGCCTTGACCACGTTCACTGTCCAACTTCATCCGTCCTCTTGTTTCAAAATGGCAGCCATTTAAGTTTATCAAAAATCTTTTAAATGTATAAGAATGTACAAACAAAAAATTAGAAATTGGAAAAAGGTTCTTTTTTAAGTATTTATCTTAATAATGAATTCAGGAGTATTTTTTCTTTGTCTTTAACTTAAAAAACGCATGAGCAGTTTGAATTTCTAACGTGGGTGACATTTTTAAAAAAATCAATTTGTCCGCAACAGCACTCGTATATATTAATCGATTTCAATATGAGTGTGCATGTGCACCTGAATTAAGATTTCGACCAAACTCATAATCAGGTTCCACTAATTTGAGCTTAGTATTTTTGAATAATATAACTTAATTTAAAATAAATAAATATATAAGTATATGAAAGCTACTTCTTCCTCCCGGCACTGCCGGAAGTATTTTATGTATATATATAACCATATATATATATATATATATATATATATATATCTGATTTTTGTCATGCGATAACTATCGTATTTATGAACCGATTTGAATGAAACTTGGTATGTACATAGTACATACCAATGTCTCGACCAAGTTCGTTAGACAGCATCATCCGCTATCTTGTTTCAAAATGGCAGCCATTTAATTAAAAAAAATTTTTTAATTTAAAAATAAATGCGAAAAAATTAAAAGTTGAAAAATATTTTTATTTTATGTGTTAGGGTCTAAAACACCGATTCTAGAACACTTTTTATTTTGTCTATATCTTAAAAAATGATTGAGTTATAGCACTTTGAATTTTTCGTATAGCTGACATTTTGAAACGAACTGATTTTTGTCACGTGATAACACTCGTATTTATAAATCGATTTGGATGTAACTTGGTGTGTACATAATACTTAATAAAACCTGGATCGAGTTCGTTAACCAGTTCCATCCGCAATCTTGTTTCAAAATGACGGCCATTTAATATTTTTTTACGAATTTAAAATTTGAAATTAGGTACAAAAAAGTGAGGAATTGAAAAAAATATTTCTTTTATGCATTTGACCTTGATACAAAGATTCCAAGGCATTTTTTGTTTCGTCTATATCTTAAAAAAGTCTGAGTTATAGTACTTTTAATTTCTAGTGTTGCTCACATTTTGAAATGATCTGGTTTTCGTCACGTGATAACACGGTATTTATACACCGATTTGGATGAAACTTGGTTTGTACATAAGACATACTGATGCCTGGACCGAGTTCGTTGGCCAGTTCCAATCGCCGTCTAGTTTCAAAATGTCGGAATATTATTTTTTTTTTATTTAAATTTTAAAATTAGGTGCAAAAAAGTAAGAAATTGAAAAAGATTTTTCTTTTGTGTTTTGACCTTGATACAAAGATTTCAGAGCATTTTTTGTTTCATCTGTATCTTGAAAAATGGCTCAGTTTTAGTACTTTCAATTTAAAGTGAGATTGACATTTTGAAACGGTCTGAAATTTGTCACGCGTTAATACGCATATTTATAAACTGATTTCGATATAACTCCGTGTGTTCATGGTACATACCAATGTCTTGATTGAGTTCACGGGCCAACTTTATCCGCCATCTTGTTTCAAAAAGTCTGCCATTTAAATTTGTCAGAAATCTTTTAAATGTATAATGATGTATAAACAAAAATTAGAAATTGAAAAAAGGTTCTTTCTAAACTATTTATCTTAATAATGAATTCAGGAGTATTTTTTGCTTTGTCTTTACCTTGAAAAACGCCTGAAATATAGCAGTTTAAGTTTCTAATGTGAGTGACATTTTTTTAAAAGTCAATTTGCCCGCGACAGCACTCGTATATATTAATTGATTTTGATGTGAGTGTGCATGCTCACATGAATTAAGATTTCGATCAAGCTCATTGTTTTTTTTTTATCCATCATGCTGCTTTAAAATGGATATCGTGGAATTTGGCGACCCTATAAAACACTTAAAATAAAACCAGGTTGAATAAAAGATGACTAATTTCTAAAAATTCCTATTAATATTCAGTATTAACAAAAAACTAGTATTCAATCTTATATAATCGTGTTCCACTATTTTGAGCTTCGTATATTTGATATACATAACTTAATTTAAAATAAATAAATAAGTATTTGAAAGCTACCTCTTCCTCCCGGCATTGCCGGAAGGACTATTAAAAAAACCTAATACTAAAAGAGATTTTTTTAGGCGCACGAACCCTGATTTATGTGATTAATTCTAATTAAATTAATATGTTTTCAACAATTGGAAGATTATCGATTTTATACTGCTACTAGGTATTGCATTACACAAATATATTACTAAAATTTCTTATCTCGGCTTTACAATCAGACGGTATGCAGAGTGCGCCACCTCCATCTTTTATTTATGTCCAAACCTTTCCTGTCTTTAAGTGTTAATATCTCGTCTATTTACAGACGAATTTTTTCAAAAATCATTATAATCAACACTTCTATACTTCTGCTACGATAAATACTTCCAACGCTCCTCTACACCTTTGTTCAATGCCCATAAATCGAAATTTGTGTGTAACAGAAAAACGTGCTTTCATCAAAAATTATGCGATCTAGAGTAATCGCTATAGTTTTCCTGAAAGGTTTAAAATAACATCTATAACCTCTAATTTTTTTCATAATTTTACTTTCAGTAAATTCGGAATTAGATGGGGGGGGGGGGACTTTATTTTAGCACTATATTGTTGACGATATCGCTGAAAATATATCTAAAATTTAAAGAAATATATTTTTGAGTTCAGCGTAATGAAAGTTTATACAAGATACCCCACACAATATACAAAGCACATATTTTTTTTCTTCAAGTAAATTAATTAGACGCCCTACCCCCTTTTAAATGCATTTGTAAATGTTTAATAATTGATAAATATGTGGGTCAATAGTCTTTATGACTTACCCCAATTTGAGCTATTCACATTTCATAGTTTGTGAGTAAAATGGCTCTGACGGACGAACAGCAGACTCAAAAGTGATATTATAATGGCTCCGTTTTCACTTTAAAAGTACGGAACCCTAAAAATCAGGTAAAAATAATTGTAAAATGTAATAAGAGAGTGTATAGTTATTCCTCCTTAACTACAATAATCACGTTCTTATTTTAAGAGAAATTAAAAACTTCTCAAAAAATGAACTTTATCTAGTACAGTCTACAGTACTCATCTATCAAAACAGCCAATATTTTAATCATTATAGATCCAGAGGTCAATGAAAATTATTTATAATTCTAGCAGGAAGCGGGGAGTAAAAATTGATTTCAATATTATATTTTTAAATACAACTTTTGAAACAATGTACTTTAAATATAGTCCTTTTAAATAACGGAGTCGACTGACCTTGATAAGGTGAGCCTGTTTTTACGCGAAACCCGTGATAGAACTACATGTGATTTTTTTCCCTCAACTGGTGAAGGATAGGTATAAGCTTGTCAAAGTCAGTCGCCTCTGTTATTTAAAAGGACTATATAATAGTCTGCAGTAATTATCTATCTAATCAACCAACATTTTAATCATTATAGATCTAGAGCTAATTAAAAACTATTTCTAATTCTAACAGGAATAAAAATCGATTTCAATATTACACTTTTTGATTTAAAAATTTGGTTAAAATAAGATATAAAAGTTAAATAAAGAATCTAATACAAGCGTGTTAAATAGGAACATATCTATTCCTATTTAACTACATTAATCAAGTTCTCTTTTTTTTTGTTAAACTAATTAAAAACCGGATAATAACTTAATTTATTGATATTACTATACTGAAATTGTTAAATAGTTCCAAATATTTCCTCCTTAACTGCATAAATAACGTTCTTACTTTAATGGAACTAAATTAAAAACTTCTCAAACAATGTGCTTTAACTAGTACAGTACATCAAAAATAAACATTATCAATCAAACCACGCAGCAATTTAAATCTCTATACCTCTAGAATTCATTTAAACTTCACGCTATCTCACCTGTAACTATAAGTAGCTCATTTCTGGGTTGTAGAAGGAGGGAGAAATAGCCGGAGGGTATTTCGCGCAGGTGTGGATACTCACGACCTTGATTTCGACATCCCGATCGATCCCTCACCGCCTACGAAAGATGTTCCTTCCCATGGCTTCTTTTTTATTTTCAGTTTCGCCGGCGTAGTAGCTTCAATCCCTGGTAGCTGATTACCAAAGCCATTAGATATCATTAAGCGAAATTATGTTCTGGAACAAGACGAGAGGGGGGAAAGGGGGATTTTATTATACCTAAAACAACTTTTTCCAGCACTAAGTTTTTCTCCCTGGAATATCGATGAAAAAAATTTCTTTTTAATGGATGTTTAAACTTCCAATTTTCAGCAAGTTGTTACTCGGTTATTAATTATTTTGCCAACACAGTCAAAGAGGAAATAATATTTTATTTTAGAGACTTTACTACAGAAACTATTCTGCCACTGAAATCCGCAAAGGCGATAATCCTCGAAAAGTACCTTTATCTCTTAATGCTACATTTGTGATTTTAACTTTAAAAATTATTGTACCTTTTGCATACATTTAATAGCGTAACATTACATATATACCGGTGAAAAACCCACAAATGTGCCTTAGAAATTAAAAAGTCGGAAATCGCACGTCAATCTTTACAAATGAGGTGTGTTCGAACTATAAATAGGTATAACAAATATACAGATCTTATTGTAATAGTATGTAGTATTTCGGATACGATATAGTAGCCGAAATCTTTTGTTTGTCCCTCACCGCCAACGCAAGTTGTCCTTCTCATAGCTTCTGACTTTATTTATTTTCAGTTTCGCCGGAGAACTTTATTCAATCCCTGGCAGCTGATTAACAAAGCCATTACATGTCATTAAGCGAAATGAGGTTCTGAAACAAGACGAGAGGGGGGAAAGGGGGGATTTTGTTAAACCTAAACAATCTTCTTTAGCACTAATTTTTTCTCCCAGGAATATAGATTAGAAGAATCATTTTTAATGATAGTTTAGGCTTCCAATTTTCAACAAGATGTTATCTGGTTATTAATTATTTTATCATTACAGACAAAGAGGAAGGGAAGGGGTTATTTTAGTCTTTACGGCAGAAACTATTCCGCCACTAAAATCCGCAAAGTTCCCAATACCTGAAAAGTACCATTATCTCTTAATTCTGCATTTGTAATTTTAATTTAAAAAGTTATTTTCATTTTACATATTGTTAACAGCATAAAATTACACTGTAAAAAATTTTTGTAAAATTCCAGTAGATGTACCGTAAATTTCACGGTACTACTACCATTTTCACTCTTGACGGTATGAATACCGTATTTCTAAGTTATATTGAGCGTAAAAAAATAGATTTTGTTCCCTTTCGATTGAAAACGGTATTTACACAGTAAAATGATTATTTCTCAGTAAAAACTCGGTATTTATACCGCAAAATAATTATTTTTCAGTAAGATAAATCACATTCTAAACATTTTTGTAGCATTTCAATAGGTGTACCTAAATTTTACGGTGCTTCTACTGTTTTCATTCTTTACGATATGAGTACCGTATTTTTAAGGTATATTAGGAATAAAAAAAATCCAGTATCTATGCTATTTCGATTATAAACAGTATTTGTACCATAAAATAATGTTTTTTCATAAAAACGCCATTTATACTATAAAATACTTATATTTCAGTAAGGGAAAAAATGGTATTCTCGCCTCGGTGTACGGCAACCTATCAAATGATGTTCTTGCTGCTTAATGAGTGCAGATCTGAGGAGAGAAGGGGAGGGTTCAGCCGGCAAATTGTTTGGAGGACCAAGAAGCTCAAAGGAGCCCAATAGTTACAATACACATTGTACATTATAATTTTTACGTATACCATAACGTAACAACAAAAAAGGAAAGGTCTATAATTACTTTTGTTAAATAGTATTAATATCTAATTAGTATCTTTAAATTCAGGAAAATAAATAAATAATTTTATGAGAGGCGAACAAAGTAGTCTTCAAAGTCGATGAGGTATTATTAAAGATTCACATGCGTTTTATGTATCTTCAGAGTCTGTATAAGAGGGAAGGGGATGTGTGACTGATCCTGGGCACGTCACGGCTCTCGACGGCCTCGATAGATGTCGTTTTTCTAGTGTGAAATTTCAATCTAATAGTCTAAGATCCGGCTGCAGAATCAGTGTACCCATCGAGTGTTTGCTGAAAACCAAATTTTTACACATATTTATGATTAGGAGAATTTATATCTACCAGGTTGCCTATCAAAATGTGGCCGCTAGTATTTTTAATTAAATTATTAATAATTCATAATCCGTAAGAAATTTCACTGACTTGTTTTTTCAATAAAATGTCGTCTACTTTACGGCAACATCTATAAAGACTCTGAAAAATCATGGTTGCCTTTGCGCACCTGGCCGCACCTCTTCGCAGCCAGGTATACACAGGTATGATTTTGTTACATTTATACACCCACAACGTACATTCATAATTTATATGTCAAATTAAAGCTAATTTTTTTCTGTTTATTATTATATACGGTTGCCTAATTAAATCTGGCCGCAAATAAGGGTTGCCGGCTGTTAAATATAGTAAATAAAAGCGGTGGAGTGACGCTGCAGAATCGTTTGTTTCATACACTGTTAAAAATCTGCTGCATTTTGTTGCAACGCACTCCATCGCTTGTATATAATATCTCAATTCCAACCAATGAGAAAGCTCCATTTCACGGCCAAGTAACCGTTTTCTATACAAGCAAGGGTGTGCGTTGCAACAAAATGCAGCAGATTTTTAACAGTGTATTTTTCAATTTGGAACAATTTTAATCAATTTAAATTGTGTTTTAATCGATTAAATATATTAGTTTCATTTTGTTATAAGTACATATAAACGTATATGACAAAATTACACTTAAAGTAAATTAATTTAAATAAGTTTAGTTTAAGTAATTTTAGTTTTGCATTTTTACTTTCCTTTAAGTGTAATTTTGTCATATACGTTTATATGTACTTATAACAAAATGAAACTAATATATTTAATCGATTAAAACACAATTTAAATTGATTAAAATTGTTCCAAATTGAAAAATACACCGTTAAAAATCTGCTGCATTTTGTTGCAACGCACACCCTTGCTTGTATAGAAAACGGTTACTTGGCCGTGAAATGGAGCTTTCTCATTGGTTGGAATTGAGATATTATATACAAGCGATGGAGTGCGTTGCAACAAAATGCAGCAGATTTTTAACAGTGTATGAAACAAACGATTCTGCAGCGTCACTCCACCGCTTTTATTTACTATATTTAACAGCCGGCAACCCTTATTTGCGGCCAGATTTAATTAGGCAACCGTATATAATAATAAACAGAAAAAAATTAGCTTTAATTTGACATATAAATTATGAATGTACGTTGTGGGTGTATAAATGTAACAAAATCATACCTGTGTATACCTGGCTGCGAAGAGGTGCGGCCAGGTGCGCAAAGGCAACCATGATTTTTCAGAGTCTTTATAGATGTTGCCGTAAAGTAGACGACATTTTATTGAAAAAACAAGTCAGTGAAATTTCTTACGGATTATGAATTATTAATAATTTAATTAAAAATACTAGCGGCCACATTTTGATAGGCAACCTGGTAGATATAAATTCTCCTAATCATAAATATGTGTAAAAATTTGGTTTTTAGCAAACATTCGATGGGTACACTGATTCTGCAGCCGGATCTCGTACTATAATGAATGAGTTCAACCAATCCTTGATTTTTATTGAAGAATTATAGCATTCGTAGACGTGAAACTTTAGGATTTTAAACTAGTGTAATTAATCAGTTATTCAAAGTCATGTAATTAAAATTATAATATTGTGCACCATTGAATATACAGGGTGTTCTAAATTCATGGTACAAACTTTAATGGGTGATAGTATACATCAAGACAAAAAATATTAAATGGGAAACTATGGGTCCCAAACGTCTTCCGAAGAAGATAGGCGCAATTAAAGTTTAGGGTCCAAAAATTCAAATGATTATAAAAAACAGAAAAATTGGTACACTCGTTTGCGGTTTTCACTAAAACTATTCTTTATGTCAGTATTGCCTTGAAAATAAATTATAAAGATAAATTTCAAAAAATGCCGATAGAGGGCGCTTCACAGTTTGGAGTAACTAACAACTAGTTTTTACCGTTATTTTTTGCATTTCATTAAATTTTTTTAGAAGCTTAGACATAAACGTAAATTTTGAACTCAAAATCTATATCGTTGGGAGTGGTTAAACAGCGCAAACTGAACTGTCGGGGGAGGTTCAAATTCCAAATGGTTATTAAAAACGGAAAAATTGGTCAATTGATTTGCGATTTTCACTAAAATTATTCTTTATGTCAGTATTATCTTGAAAATAAATTATAAAGATAAAATTCAAAAACTGCCGAAAGAGGGCGCTTTAGACTTTGGAGTAACGTACAACTACTTTTACCGTTATTTTTTGCATCTCATGAATTTTTTTAGAAGTTTAGACATAAACTTAAATTTTGAGATTAAAATCTCAATCGTTGGGAGTGGTTAAGTAGCGCAAACTGAGCTGGTTCAATGGGGGTGGGGAGGTTCAAATTTCAAATGATTATAAAAAATGGAAAAATTGGTCGATTTGTTTGCCGTTTTCGCTAAAACTATTCTTTATGTCAATATTTCCTTGAAAATAAATTTTAAAGAATAATTTCAAAAAATACCGTTAGAGGGCGCCTTAAACTTTAGAGTAACCAACAACTATTTTTAACCGTTATTTTTTGTATCTAATTAAATGCTTGTAAATGTTCAAAGTTAAATTTTGAGCTCAAAATCTGCATCGTTGTGAGTAATTAAATAGCGGAAAATTGAAATGTGTTCGAAGGGTGGGGAGGGTAACATTTCAACTCCTGAACACATTTCAGTTTGCGCTTCTTAACCTCTTCCCATCGATTTAAAATTTGAGTTCAAAATTTAAATCTAAGCATTTGCAAGCATTTAATTAGATACAAAAAATAACGGTTAAAAATAGTTGTTGGTTACTCTAAATTTTAAGGCGCCCTCTAACGGTATTTTTTTAAATTAATCTTTAAAATTTATTTTCAAGGAAATATTGACATAAAGCATAGTTTTAGCGAAAAGGGCAAACGAATCGACCAATTTTTCCGTTTTTTATAATCATTTGAAATTTTAACCTCCCCACCCCCATTGAACACAGTTCAGTTTGCGCTACTTAACCACTCACAACGATTCAGATTTTCATCTCAAAATTTAAGTTTATGTCTAAGCTTCTAAAAAAAATTATGCGATGCAAAGAATAAAGGTAAAAAAATAGTTGTAGGTTCTTCCAAAGTCTAAAGCGCCCTCTATCGGTATTTTTTGAATTTTATCTTTATAATTTATTTTCACAATAATACTGACATAAAGAATACTTTTGGTGAAAATTACAAATCAATTGACCAATTTTTCCGTTTTTTATAATCATTTGAAATTTGAACCTCTCCATAAAGTTCAGTTTGCGCTACTTAACCACTCCCAGAGATTTAGATTTTGAGCTCAAAGTTCAAGTTTAAGTCTAAGCTTCTAAAAAAATTAATGAGATGCAAAAAATTACGGTAAAAAATAGTTTTTCGTTACTCCAAAGTCTAAAGCGCCCTCTATCGACAATTTTTGAAATTTATCTTTATGATTTATTTTCAAGACAATACTGACATAAAAAATAATTTTAGTGAAAACCGCAAACGAATCGACCAATTTTTCTGTTTTTTATAATCATTTGAATTTTTGGACCCTAAACTTTAATGGCGCCTATCTCCTTCGGAAGACGTTTGGGACCCTTAGTTTCCTATTTAATATTGTTTGTCTTGATGTGTACTATCACCCCTTAAAGTTTGTAACATGAATTTAGAAACACCCTGTATACCAGTGACATACGTTAAAAGGATTTATTCATCTTTGTATGCTCTTTGTGTTTCATTCAGTTGGATCCTTTTACCGGACGTGCGAGACAAAGAAGTATGTAACATTTTAATTATTTTTAAGTGAATGTAATTAGTATGCAAGTATTTTTATTACATTTTTAACTTACATAAATTCTTAATAAAGTTCTTCTTTAATGTTATATATCTGTCTTATTAACTTATTTTAACTCTAAAAAAACATTTTTTTAGAAGTATGACAAATAACAAATTTGCCAGCTAAAAATTACTTAAAATTCAAAATTCATTGAAAAAAGCTAATAATACAATGTTAAAAATTTCCGTTCAAAGTTGAGTTAATCCATGAAGCAAAATAAAGAGAAGAACCGAAATATGGTATTTCTTATTTTTCGAAAATTTCAAGCTGTGCAACACGATCTGTTTTACCATTTCTTTTTTCCGTATTTAGCAACACAATTTCTTAACTTTCCTTACAATACTAATGCATCGAAAGTCGCATCGCTCAAATATTGAAGATTGGCGTATCGTGTGGGCGCAGATGGGGAAATTTTGGAGACTATAAATACCCCCCACCCACCACCACCCGCGAATCACCCCCTTTCAAAATTTAGACAAAATTATCATAAAAGTAGAAAAAAATACATGCTTATTAGAAAAATGTAATAAAATACCAAACATTCAGTTGGCTTAGATTTACGGATAATCCATCGGTAAAACTACAAACACCGGTCCCTTTTCCTCTACCAATCTCATAAATAACTAAAATTCAAAAATCTTTTTCGCATACGTTGTTGGAATTTTAACGACCTCAGACCACAATCTTGATGAGCTCATAGATTTAGTAATTAACAATCCTTTTGTTCTAATTTTTAAAAATGTGGTAAAGTTCAAAATCTCTAAAAATCTTAAATCAAAATTTTAGAACATATCTCACTCGACGTATTGACAATAACGCTATTTAGCCATACGGCGCAGTGTTGAATTCAGACATTTTTCTTCGAGAGAGACTTTAGTGGCTCCTTGGGGGGGGGGGGAAGACATTATAGAATACCGGGGGGAAATGACACTTTTTCACCAGTGAAAACACAAAAACTATTTTTCTGGGGGGATGCATTTCATTGTTTAGGGGGAGTGGGAGTTTACCCCGGGCCACCCCATGAATCCAACACTGATATGGCAAGACTGCTATTTTTGTTAATAGAAGGGTCTCTCGTTACTCGAACTTGCCCTCCGAACGAAGGGGGCGGGGGGAGACGTAGAAATTCTTATCAACAGAACAAGTGGACAACATTTTTTCTCTTTTATTTATTAGAAAATACAAGCTGTATTTCAAATAAATTTCACATAAGGTTTCTCGATCCTTGATTATACGTATATGCATACACATATGAAGATGAATAGGAATGTCAAAAGTTGGGGTATACCATATTTTAGAATTAGATAATTTCATTATAATTTAGGGATTTTAATGATAGCTTTGTATTTTCGCGAAAATAGATAACAGAATAAGAAAAAAACGTAATGTACTATTTTGAACAAAAAACCATGTTACAAAGAAAGAGATAATTTTTATCGGGTCAAAAATGATATCGATATCAAAAGGCAAATCCCTTCTCTTCCTAGAGATATCTTATGATATCATGTGTCAGATCGATATCAAAAGGCAAATCCCCCCTCCCCCTAGAGATATCTTATGATATCATGTGTCAGACAACCCCTCATTCCTAAAATGATAATGTTATACATGCACCTAATAAAAAAATTATCATTCTTGTTTCTAGTAAAACCATCGTAATTATTGACTAATCAAAACATTTTCCTTGAAAATGTCTAAATTATAGGTAAGATAATGCAGCGCATAAAAGTTATTTTCGACGGAAGTAATGGTGTTAGATTTTCGAGACCATAGCCTCCTTTAGGGTAGTAGCATAAGTTTCAGTATTTGCCAACCAACCAATCTATGACGTCAAACTGTTAATGTCAGCAATGGAGGAACTTGCGATTCCACTTAATCAAACTAAAGTGAGTTATTGGGTCATATTTCATGTTTTTCTTTAACTTACATAGATAAATAATTTGAACTATATCTATTTTAAATTTCTTTGTCTTAAAAGTATGTAATTAATTTGTTTGTCTATATTACCTAAGAATTAAAAAATAAATCAGTTTATGAAAAGTGCGCGTTGGATTAGATTTTGTTAAAAATAGGCAACTGACTTCTATAAGTTTAGAATATTTTCTATTCAACATTTCAACTATTTCTGTTTAAATTTAATCCTTTTTATTAGAATATTTGAATAGTATTAGTAATTTATATTTATCTTATTCAAAAGAAGGAATTCGACTTATTTCATTACTCCTTTTGCTAGCTTGTCCAATTTCTCCCCTTATCTTATTTTACGTTAAACTGCTTATATAAACAAGAGTGCTGCTTTTAAGTTTAGTTTAAATTATGGATAATATATAATATTAGGTTTTCTAAATAGGGAAACTATTACAGCTACACGTAAACAAGTCATTAATATACAGCAAAAACATTAAATTATATGAAGCAAATTTATTTTTTTTAATAAACAATTTTTTTAATAAAAATCTAAGTTTATGCTGATCAGCAACTTTTTTCAACAGAAGATTTGGTTGCTCCATCTCGGTGGCGTAGCTAGGATGGGTGACACCCGGGGCGGATATAAATTGTGTTACCCCCAGCCCCCATGGTGTCATTACCCCCCCCCCCCCGTGCCGATCCGTTATATTTTTCTTTCACAATTATACGCTATTATAACAAATGACCACATCATTCCTCATTTACCTTTTGCTCTGCTTTAAGAAAAAAAAATTAAAAAACAGAGGATCGATTTTTTACTTAACCCATAATCCGCATAAATCAATGTGGTGTCTGTATCTAGAAGATTCTCTCTTTCTTTTAAAGTTTACTTTTGATACCCACTCGTTGGATAGGTTAGTTTTTGTTCCGTGGTGCATATATCTTATTTAAACACACCAGTTTGCATAAAATTTCGACTTCTCTAAGAAAATTAACTCTATTTCGTCGTTACGCTAGAAATTAATTTTATTTCAGAATTCTTTTCCAAAATTGTATTAGATTATTATATATCTATTTGGAAATAAATATTGGGTGATACCTGGGGCGGACCGCTCCCTCCGCCCCCAACTAGGTACATCACTGCGTCCATCTAGTATGTGATTGATGTTTAGAATAATATGTAACGAGGAAAATTTTCTGTCCCATTTCATCCCATTCTCCCTTACTTACTAATACTGTAATAAATTTTAGTACTATTTATTACTAATACAGTGAAACCTCCAAATAAGGGACACCTCTATTTAAGGGACAAAGTTCCGGTCCCAAAAATGTCCCTTATTTGGAGGTTTCACTGTATTAGAACTAGTATTAACTAATATATCCCGTAGTACTAATAACAATAATTAAAACTTGAAAACATAGTATATTAACACACACAAAAAAATCATAAAGCCCGATTTAAATAAAAATAATCCAATTTAAATAAAAAGATACATATATATTTTTAAAACCATGACTGTTTTACACATTAGTTGCCATTTAAAAGCGTGCTTATTCATGTACCGGGTGTCCACAGTAAATGACTGACCCATTTTGAATGTAAATAAAAAAACAACTACTTGAGATAAAAATGCGCGGCTTGCTGTATTGTTATTAGAATATAAATAAATTTTAAAATATGAATTTTGTTAATGTAATATAATAATATTTAAAATAATATCTCAGTCTCAAGACTGAGGAGGGGAAATGAGGGGGGTGGTTCAATCACAAATATTATTTTAAATCACTTTCCAACCAACGTGCCCTATTTCTGAAGCTGATTCGAGAGTCGATTCAACATATAGATTCAGATTCGACAACATATAGATTCAGATCCAGCCGAAAATCTCATATTTATGTAATTTAGAGTCATGTCTGTATTCGAACAGCCTGTTACCGCCAGCGCAATATTTTTTCCGAAATTTGAACTTTATTAACAATGTACATGTCTAAAAATTTATTGATTTTCTAATAACAATGCCGCAAACCGCGCATTATTATCTCCAACCGTTTATTTGTTATTTAAGTTCAAAATAGGTCAGTTATTTACTGGACACCCGGTATATGCCATTCATAATACTGGTTTTAAAAAGAGTGAGAAATGGTGTTTATATTAAGACTTTCTTTGGTTTTAAATATTTCTAAAATATAAAATAAGACTTGTACATTAATTGTTCTGAAAAATAGAGTAATCGTCACGTTTAATTTTATTAAACACAGAAAAAAAGAGGGGAGGGGTTGATTTAATTCAACATAAATAAGGATAAACCAATTCCAATGGCCCTTTTAAAATTCAGCTGGCATATTTGCAATTCTGATTAGGAATCTCTGGCAGTTCATATCTACGTGTTATTATAGCACTTATGTTTTCACTAGATAGAAACAGGATTATTTATTAAATTCTAAGGCAATTAAATCTCATTAAAACTAGTGTTTGACTAAATAGTCGATCCGGTATTTTGTGATGCGGCATGTTATACGAATATAAGTGTCATTAAATTAATAAAAAAACTTAAAAATTTGTGACTTATAATTTAAATATTTCGCTGAATAAATGCGAATTACGGCCAATTTTGAACCCCCCCCCCCTCCTCTCTAGAAAAAAAAAAAAAGCAGCCAGTTAAAGTCAAATTACTGGAGAAATATTTTTTTGTCTTTTTTGCACAAACAGAGAGTTTATTGAATCGGATTATCGGTTTATTGAATCGGTCTTTGTGTTAAAGTTTTTTTTTTAAATTGAGATGGTAAAAATAATGAAGTGACTGTTTTTTTTTTAAGGGGCCTATTATTAAATGATTTTTTTTTAAATAGGCCCTAAATGTTGCTTTGATTGAGCCTGATTACGTAACTTTACACTCAAAATTTAGAGTTTTACACATATAGATCCTAAACCGGGGGTGCAAAAATCTACGCACCAGCGTTAGAGGTCACTCACCACTAAAATTTAATAGCATTCTAGCAAGAAATTTATACAAATTATTAGATGATACGAAACGAAATAAATTTATTAGTGAAAACATAAGCGCAACTGGAGAGAAGAAACTGGCGCAGACTTTTGCACCCCTGTCATAAACCAAAGAGGTTTACCTTTCAATCCATATTTTATCACATGTTCTCAATATTAGAAGTTTTACGGGAAGTGTAAATTATAATTATCATCTATTTGACATCTTCGAAATCAGCCTGCGTAATTTAAGTGATAAATATTAATAACTGTAAAAAACATTGATTTACAGCATAACTATTTAGTTTCTTACAAGTCAAAACCTTGTGTGATATATATTTTTTTCAAATTGATTATTTAGAGAATTTAAAAAATATGGTTTTTATATTTTCGTTTTTTATGAAAATACATTTGCTTTTCGATAATGAGTAATTATAATATGACGGAAAAGGGAGGGGTCTTCATCTGTTATTTTATTTATTTATTTATTTATTTTTCTTTTCATAGTCATTATCGCCCAAACTCTTCAAAATGTTTTGAAATTAAAACATGTTTTCACAATTTTTGACAAGCAATCCAGAAGAAATATTGATATTTACTAATAAAATGGGTGGTAGGGTAAAATCCCCAGTAATTGGCATGCACCAATGATTGGCACATCCTACAAACATGTCCTAAAATAAGATTTATATCCAGTCTTTTAAAAATGCAAGACCATATACTAGTTATATGCTCATTTATGCTAAATATTATAATTTTGATTTATGCTACTAGATGACAATAGTGCCTAGGAAAGAGAAACAATTATGTCTTGTATGAAATTAGCCATTTTTGTTGCAAATGCTTCTTCTTTGGCTTAAGGAAGACATGCTTTTCAATTCATTAATATCTGATTTATAATATATTTTAAATTTTAATAGACAATAGTTTTGTTTGGTTAAAAAGGGTTACTTTAATTGTGTAAAAGTATTTTCGACACAAATATTTGGATTTCTGAATTAATGATAGATGCCAATTAATGGTGCTTCAATTTTGCTAGTTCCAAGTAATTGGCACCTATTCCACTTACAAAGAATTCACAAGGAATTTGAGATTAAACCACTTATTTTGGAAGTACTTTTAAAGTTATAGACTATTTTTGTTTAACATTTGTTTTTATTTGAAAATATGAAATATTATCAGTAATTGGAATCCATTAAAGCTTCATATGACAATTACTGGGGACAGCATGACAATCACTGGGTATTAATATAAGTATATTGTATTGTTTTAAAGTGTTCACATTTCAGACTAATATGCTGATTTCTTAGTCTCAAAAACCTGGAATATGGCATCTTCATCTACAGTAAATTCATTTAAAGCGATTAAACCCAATTCAAAGTGTAAAGTTTTTTTGTAACATAAACTTGTGCCAATTACTGGATCACAAGGTGTCATACATTGGTGTTCTAGGTGCCAATTACTGGTGATTTCAGCAAATTTTTATAAATATATTTTTAGAAAAATATTTTTTCAAATTTGTTTGCTTTTAGTGGGAAAAAATAGATGCACAGATATGCATTCTTTGATTTAAAAATATTTCCAAGTAAATATCTTATTTCTTTGTAATGAAAATTGAAGTAAGTTTAAAGAAAAATTCTTAATGTGCCAATTACTGGGGGTGTTACCCTATAAAGACTTTTTTTCATTTGGTATATTTAAGTAGTTAAGAAATAATATGTTTATTTTCAATAACAGGAAATTTGGAATGGAGGAGGAATATGGCTACCTAATTTCATTTTTGAAGCATGGTGGAAGAGTAGACTTGGAACTACCTACTACCCAGTGGCAAAAAAGATCTCGATAATCTGCGACAGATACTAAAGAGGCAGAAAATAATCCATAGGTAAAATGTTTTGCAATTGCAGCGTTAACTAAACCCTTACTTGCAACGATTTTACGCGTTTTATTCACTTCTACTAGCGAGCTACGCCCGCTAGCTGGGCGACTTTTTCCAAACGAACCTCGGTATTAAGCAGTATATAATAAGGAAAAATATTCATTTAATAAGCAAGTCTTGGTGTTCGAATCCTCAATCACAAAAAAAAAGTAAATTAAAGAGCCATGGTCTCGTTAAAAACATGTGATTTCTCACTGTGGGCCACGTGCAATTGAAAAAAAAAAGATTGTGGATCGGAGCTATGGTCGCTTCGCGCCCATAGTCCCGTTAAAAATATTTGGTTTTGCACGGTGGGCACTACGCGCCCATAAGACATTTTTTCGTATTTTTTAGTTCATCAGAAGCAGATTTTTACGCAGATTCTGAATATGTAATCAGTTTTTTTCTACTTAAAAAACTGTCTGCATGATCGTTTAAGAAAAAACGCGCAAAAAAACGCAATTAGCGCCGGTAGAAAAAGCGGTTTCGGCTGTTTCTTCTTTTAGCCAAAGGGGAAAAGTTCAGGTTCTTTACCGCAAGGTGGCGCAGTGTTCTGCTTCGGAGCACCGTTTCGGAATTGAGATACTTTCCGTTCCGATTCCTAAGGGGTTTTTAATTCATAACTTTTTTAATTTTGGTCCCACGGTCTCGAAAATGCCCGAAATGACATCCCCGGAATTGCATAAAAATATGAATTGCATAAAAATAGCCAATTACGTCCATAAATCATGTAAAATGTAAATTACATTCATTAATCGCATAAAAATTGCAAATTATGTCCATAAATTGCTCAAAAATGTAAATTACATTCATAAATCGCATAAAAAACACGAATGATGACCATGAATTGCACAAAAAATGCGAATTACACCCAACATTAAATTAATTTGCAGAAAGTTTTTGGTTTTATACAAGTTTGCCAACAAGAACCTACAAGTTATCCTGAAACCCATTCTAAACCAACAAAAATTTAATGGAAAGATAAATTTGTCCAAGAAAGACAAAATAATTTCCATTGACATACATTGACCAGAATCGAAAAATTCCTATTGAAATCTATCCTATACACTCCAAAACCAGAAAGAAAAAAATCCCTCCAAGAGTAACTCAATCTATCTGCTGCAAAATAAAATACATTGAAATGCAACTGAACAAGAACCTGAAAATTACATTTGAAATCAAACCGAAACCAGATTCAACCCCCCCCCCCAAAAAAAAAAAAAAATCCAACCATATCTCGATTCGGGTAAGAAAACTTAATTTCCATAGATACGTGTGGTCAGAAATCTGGAAATTCCAATTAGTCTATGGGTTAGCAAACCTTAATTCAATCTGAAAAAAAAAAAAAAAAAAATTCTGACAAGCAGAGTTGTATAATATAGACGCACGCCATGTGCAGAAAATTTTATGAAGAAACAATTTTTATTTATTTATTTCGGCAAAGAATTGCGTAAAAAAAAAAAGTGTATCTCAACAAAGAATCATGTAAAAAAACCCAACATTTCGACAAAATATCACACGAAAAACGTTAATTTCATCCAAAGACCGCAATAAAAACATTATTTCAATCCATGAATCGCATAAAAAATATGAATTCCATGCATGAATCGCATAAAAAATGTGAATTACATGCATGAATCGCATAAAAATGTGAACTACATCCATGAATTGCTAAAAAAAAAAAGCAAATTGCATAAAAAATGGG
Organism: Maratus speculifer; assembly: GCA_964019185.1. Classification (NCBI taxonomy): domain Eukaryota; kingdom Metazoa; phylum Arthropoda; class Arachnida; order Araneae; family Salticidae; genus Maratus; species Maratus speculifer. The sequence continues at coordinate 91,075,430 of OZ025302.1, forward strand.
AATTACGTCCACAAATTGCTTAAAATGTGAATTACATCCATGAATCATGTAAAAAAGTGAGAATTATATTCATAAATTGTATGAAAAACGCAAATTACGTCTATGAATCGTGTAGTAAAACATGAATTATGTTTATAAATCGCTCAAAAAACACGAATTTTGGTGGCAGAAATCTGAAACTGAAATTACCTCTATAAAACGCATAAAAATACTGAATTGCGTTCATGAATTGCATAAAAAATGTGAAATACGTTCATGAATCGCTCAGAAAACGCAAATTACATCCATGAATTGCATAAAAACGTGAATTATGTTCATAAATCACTCAAAAAATGCGAATCACTTCCATGAATTGTGCAAAAAAAAACATGAATAACGTTCATAAATTGCAAAAAATGTGAATTACGTCCAAGAATTGGTAAAAAAGCGAATTACATTCATAAATCCTATAAAAACACAAATAACGTCAATAAATCGATCAAAAAACACAAATTTCGTTGATAGAAAGCTCAAAAGATGCAAATTATGTCTATGAATAGCATAAGTATAGCAAATTACGTCCATAAATCATGTAAAATGTATATTACATTCATTAATCGCATAAAAATCTCGAATTATGTCCATGAATCGCTCAAAAAAAGCGAATTCCATAAAAAACGTAAATTGGGTCCACAAATTGCTCAAAACGTGAATTACGTCCATGAATTGTTTAAAAAAGTGAGAATTACGTTCAGAAATTGTATGAAAAACACAAATTATGTCTATGAATCGTGTAGTAAATCGGGAATTATGTTCATAAATCACTCAAAAAACACTAATTTTGGCAGCAGAAAGCTGAAACGCAAATTACGTTCATAAATCACTAATAAAATGCGAATCACTTCCATGAATCATGCAAAAAAAATACTAATAACATTCATAAATTAAAAAAAATGCGAATTAAGTCCAACAATTGGTAAAAAAAAAGAATTATATTCATAAATGCTATAAAAACACAAATAACGTCAATAAATCGATCAAAAACACAAATTTCTTCGACAGAAAGCTCAAAAAATGCAAATTATGTCTACGAATTGCATAAATATAGCAAATTACATCCATGAATCATGTAAAATGTAAATTACATTCATTAATCGCATAAAAATCGCAAATTATATCCATGAATCGCATAAAAAACGCGAATTTGGTTCACAAATCGTCAAAATGTAAATTACGTCCATGAATTGTTTAAAAAAGTGAGAATTACGTTCAGAAATTGTATGAGAAACACAAATTATGTCTATGAATCGTGTAGTAAAACGGGAATTATGTTCATAAATCGCTCAAAAAACACGAATTTTGGCAGCAGAAAGCTGAAACGCAAATTACGTCTATAAATCGCATAAAAATAGCGAATAGTGTTTTGCATTCATAAATTGCATAAAAAACGCGAATTACATATCGCTCAAAAAACACAAATTACGTCCATGAAATGCATAAAAACATGAATTACATTCATAAATCACTCAAAAAATGCGAATCGCTTCCATGAATCGTGCAAAAAAACACTAATAACGTTCATAAATTACAAAAAATGCAAATTACGTCCAAGAGTTGTGTAAAAAAAGAGAATTAGATTCATAAATCCTATAAAAACACAAATAACGTCAATAAATTGATCAAAAAACACAAATTTCGTCGACAGATACTGAAAAAAATGTAAATTATGTCTATGAATTGCATAAAAATAGCAAATTACGTCCATAAATCATTTAAAATGTAATTTACATTCATTATTCACATAAAAATTGCAAATTATGTCCATAAATTGCTCAAAAATGCAAATTACATTCATAAATCGCATAAAAAACACGAATGATGACCATGAATTGTGCCAAAAAATGCGAATTACACCCAACATTAAATTAATTTGCAGAAAGTTTTTGGTTTTATACAAGTCTGCCAACAAGAACCTACAAGTTATCCTGAAACCCATTCTAAACCAACAAAAATTTAATGGAAAGATAAATTTGTCCAAGAAAGACAAAATAATTTCCATTGACATACATTGACCAGAATCGAAAAATTCCTATTGAAATCTATCCTATACAATCCAAAACCAGAAAGAAAAAAATCCCTCCAAGAGTAACTCAATCTATCTGCTGTAAAATAAAATACATTGAAATGCAACTGAACAAGAACCTGAAAATTACATTTGAAGTCAAACCGAAACCAGATTCAACCCCCCCCCCCCCCCAAAAAAAAAAAAAAAAAAATTATCCAACCATATCTCGATTCGGGAAAGAAAACTTAATTTCCATAGATATGCGTGATCAGAAATCTGGAAATTCCAATTAGTCTATCTTAAACCTAATCTGAACCTGAAAAAGGAAATTCCATATAACCGAAGCCCAGTATTCTATACAGGACAAAATATTTTCCATTAAAGCGCAACCTAACCAGAACTTGAAAATTCCATTTGAATTGAACCTGATTGAAACCTGAAAAAAATTTCCATCGAACCTTAACCTAATCCGAAAAAGAGAAAATTATTTCTGCCGATACACACTGACAAGAGTCTGAAAGTTAACATGAAACCTAATCCAAACCCAAAAAGGAAAAAACAATGGAAACACAAGTCTGTCCAAGAAAGACCAAATAATTTCTGTCCACATACACTGACAAGAATTTCAATTGAAATCTATCCTAAACCCAGTTCAAACACTACCCCCCCCCCCCCCAAAAAAAAAAAAAAAAAAAATTCCAATTGTAACCCAATTTATCTGCGACAAAATAATATACTTGAAATGCAACTCAACAAGAACCTGAAAATTCCATTTGAAGTCAATCCGAAACCAGATTCAATCCCCCCCCCCCCAAAAAAAAATATATATATATTTAATCAAATCAAGATTTTAGAAAAAAAAGAACAGTTTATGTCCATATGTATTGACCAGATCATGGAAATTCCAATAGAAGTCTTTCTCAAACCCGATCCGAATAACCTGAAACCCAATCCAGTCCCCCCCCCCCCAAAAAAAAGTAAAATAAAAAAATTAGGAAATAAAAATCTGTTCAAGAAAGACAAAATAATTTCCGTCCCCATCCACTGACCAGAATTGAAAACTAGTACTTGAAATGCAACTCGGCAAGAACCTGAAAATTCCAATTAAAGTCAAACTGAATCGAGATTCAAACTCCCCCCCCCCCCCCCCCAAAAAAAAAAAAACAATTATCTAACCAAATCAAGATTTTTAGAAAAAAAAATTATGTAAATACGTACAGACTAGAGCATGGAAATTTTAATAAAATCTTAAACCCGATACAATCTCCCCCCCCCTTACATAACTAACAAGAAGCCTTGATGACCCCACAAAACATAACTAACAAGAACGAAGAGTCATGCATACTGCATCGATTATGATGCATTTTCTGACTCATTCTGAATATTGTAAACTTATTGTCATTCATGTACAATAATTTTACCATTCTGTGCAAAAAAACAAAGCATAATTAACAAGAGTAAAAAATTTTCCATTAAACATGTTTATATACTTTCCATTTTATTCTGAATGCTTTAAACCTATCAGTTTCATCTTTGTACAGTAATCTTCCCATCCAAATCTCTCCCCCCCCCCCCGTGTTTATATATGTTTTGTGCAAACAGCAAAACATAAATAAACTAACAAGAATGAAAAGTTACACATACAGTATAGATTATGAAACATTTTCCAACACATTTTCATTATTGTAAGCCTATCATTTTAATCCATTTGCAGTAATTTTACCACTCTATATAAAGAAAAAATCATAATTAACAAGAAAGAAAAACCTGTGTGCAACATAGATTATGAAACACTTTCCAGCATATTCTGAATATTGTAACGGATATAGTTTTAATCAATCTGCAATATTACCAACCTATACAAAGGTTGAAACATAATTAACAAGAATCATGCACGCAGCATAGATTATGAAATACTTTCCAGCACATTTTGAATATTGTATTCCTGATCATTTTAATCCATCTGCAGTATATGTATCATCATGTGTAAAGAAAAACATAGTTAACTAGAATGAGAAATGATACATACAGCATAGATTATGAAATCCTTTCTTAGAAATACAATGCTGAATGTACATTACTTTCTTATCTTATACTAACGTACTTTACTACAGAGTTGTTTTTAACGAAATCAAGTAGCACAGCATATATTAATAATAAAATATGAAATATCTTTTTTTAAGTGGGTGGGGGAGGGGTAATTAAAGGTGATCAGAAATCATGAATATGAATTCTTTGCATTAGTCTTTAATTTTTTGTTTTTATCTTTTTATTATTAACCTAAAAAAAGCATTGATATCAGTACAAAAAACCCTGAACGGGTTAAAAGCTTGTGACGCAGCACTTTATCTTATATATCTAAGAATTTTAAATTTGGGACTTAAAACTAATGATATCAAAATTTATGTGACGCTATGCTATTAATTAATATATACATATATTAAAATTTATTCATTAAGGTTTTATAAATTACATCTTTCATAAATTCAAAATATGAATCTTAAAAGATATGATATCAAAATTTAAGTGACGCCTTGACGAGGCTTTAAACAATGTTTTAAAATTCCATTTATTTATTTATTGTCTAAATACATTTTCATATCTAAACAATACTTTTCATTTTCCAATACACTGTTAAATACATCACTTTCACTGAATATATATAATGCATTGAAATATATTTATTTGAATAAATAGATTTATCTTTTGGGCTACGCTATCCAAAATAAAAAATAACGTTTGAATGAATATTTTTTGCGTCATTGTATCTATTTGCATCTATTTAACTTACTTTGGATACAATGACGCAAAAAATATTTATTCAAACGTTATTTTTTATTTTGGATAGCGTAGCCCAAAAGATAAATCTATTTATTCAAATAAATATATTTCAATGCATTATATATATTCAGTGAAAGTGATGTATTTAACAGTGTATTGGAAAATGAAAAGTATTGTTTAGATATGAAAATGTATTTAGACAATAAATAAATAAATGGAATTTTAAAACATTGTTTAAAGCCTCGTCAAGGCGTCACTTAAATTTTGATATCATATCTTTTAAGATTCATATTTTGAATTTATGAAAGATGTAATTTATAAAACCTTAATGAATAAATTTTAATATATGTATATATTAATTAATAGCATAGCGTCACATAAATTTTGATATCATTAGTTTTAAGTCCCAAATTTAAAATTCTTAGATATATAAGATAAAGTGCTGCGTCACAAGCTTTTAACCCGTTCAGGGTTTTTTGTACTGATACGAATATAAGTGTCATTAAATTAATAAAAAAACTTAAAAATTTGTGACTTATAATTTAAATATTTCGCTGAATAAATGCGAATTACGGCCAATTTTGAACCCCCCCCCCTCCTCTCTAGAAAAAAAAAAAAGCAGCCAGTTAAAGTCAAATTACTGGAGAAATATTTTTTTGTCTTTTTTGCACAAACAGAGAGTTTATTGAATCGGATTATCGGTTTATTGAATCGGTCTTTGTGTTAAAGTTTTTTTTTTAAATTGAGATGGTAAAAATAATGAAGTGACTGTTTTTTTTTAAGGGGCCTATTATTAAATGATTTTTTTTTTAAATAGGACCTAAATGTTGCTTTGATTGAGCCTGATTACGTAACTTTACACTCAAAATTTAGAGTTTTACACATATAGATCCTAAACCGGGGGTGCAAAAATCTACGCACCAGCGTTAGAGGTCACTCACCACAAAAATTTAATAGCATTCTAGCAAGAAATTTATACAAATTATTAGATGATACGAAACGAAATAAATTTATTAGTGAAAACATAAGCGCAACTGGAGAGAAGAAACTGGCGCAGACTTTTGCACCCCTGTCATAAACCAAAGAGGTTTACCTTTCAATCCATATTTTATCACATGTTCTCAATATTAGAAGTTTTACGGGAAGTGTAAATTATAATTATCATCTATTTGACATCTTCGAAATCAGCCTGTGTAATTTAAGTGATAAATATTAATAACTGTAAAAAACATTGATTTACAGCATAACTATTTAGTTTCTTACAAGTCAAAACCTTGTGTGATATATATTTTTTTCAAATTGATTATTTAGAGAATTTAAAAAATATGGTTTTTATATTTTCGTTTTTTATGAAAATACATTTGCTTTTCGATAATGAGTAATTATAATATGACGGAAAAGGGAGGGGTCTTCATCTGTTATTTTATTTATTTATTCATTTATTTTTCTTTTCATAGTCATTATCGCCCAAACTCTTCAAAATGTTTTGAAATTAAAACATGTTTTCACAATTTTTGACAAGCAATCCAGAAGAAATATTGATATTTACTAATAAAATGGGTGGTAGGGTAAAATCCCCAGTAATTGGCATGCACCAATGATTGGCACATCCTACAAACATGTCCTAAAATAAGATTTATATCCAGTCTTTTAAAAATGCAAGACCATATACTAGTTATATGCTCATTTATGCTAAATATTATAATTTTGATTTATGCTACTAGATGACAATAGTGCCTAGGAAAGAGAAACAATTATGTCTTGTATGAAATTAGCCATTTTTGTTGCAAATGCTTCTTCTTTGGCTTAAGGAAGACATGCTTTTCAATTCATTAATATCTGATTTATAATATATTTTAAATTTTAATAGACAATAGTTTTGTTTGGTTAAAAAGGGTTACTTTAATTGTGTAAAAGTATTTTCGACACAAATATTTGGATTTCTGAATTAATGATAGATGCCAATTAATGGTGCTTCAATTTTGCTAGTTCCAAGTAATTGGCACCTATTCCACTTACAAAGAATTCACAAGGAATTTGAGATTAAACCACTTATTTTGGAAGTACTTTTAAAGTTATAGACTATTTTTGTTTAACATTTGTTTTTATTTGAAAATATGAAATATTATCAGTAATTGGAATCCATTAAAGCTTCATATGACAATTACTGGGGACAGCATGACAATCACTGGGTATTAATATAAGTATATTGTATTGTTTTAAAGTGTTCACATTTCAGACTAATATGCTGATTTCTTAGTCTCAAAAACCTGGAATATGGCATCTTCATCTACAGTAAATTCATTTAAAGCGATTAAACCCAATTCAAAGTGTAAAGTTTTTTTGTAACATAAACTTGTGCCAATTACTGGATCACAAGGTGTCATACATTGGTGTTCTAGGTGCCAATTACTGGTGATTTCAGCAAATTTTTATAAATATATTTTTAGAAAAATATTTTTTCAAATTTGTTTGCTTTTAGTGGGAAAAAATAGATGCACAGATATGCATTCTTTGATTTAAAAATATTTCCAAGTAAATATCTTATTTCTTTGTAATGAAAATTGAAGTAAGTTTAAAGAAAAATTCTTAATGTGCCAATTACTGGGGGTGTTACCCTATAAAGACTTTTTTTCATTTGGTATATTTAAGTAGTTAAGAAATAATATGTTTATTTTCAATAACAGGAAATTTGGAATGGAGGAGGAATATGGCTACCTAATTTCATTTTTGAAGCATGGTGGAAGAGTAGACTTGGAACTACCTACTACCCAGTGGCAAAAAAGATCTCGATAATCTGCGACAGATACTAAAGAGGCAGAAAATAATCCATAGGTAAAATGTTTTGCAATTGCAGCGTTAACTAAACCCTTACTTGCAACGATTTTACGCGTTTTATTCACTTCTACTAGCGAGCTACGCCCGCTAGCTGGGCGACTTTTTCCAAACGAACCTCGGTATTAAGCAGTATATAATAAGGAAAAATATTCATTTAATAAGCAAGTCTTGGTGTTCGAATCCTCAATCACAAAAAAAAGTAAATTAAAGAGCCATGGTCTCGTTAAAAACATGTGATTTCTCACTGTGGGCCACGTGCAATTGAAAAAAAAAAGATTGTGGATCGGAGCTATGGTCGCTTCGCGCCCATAGTCCCGTTAAAAATATTTGGTTTTGCACGGTGGGCACTACGCGCCCATAAGACATTTTTTCGTATTTTTTAGTTCATCAGAAGCAGATTTTTACGCAGATTCTGAATATGTAATCAGTTTTTTTCTACTTAAAAAACTGTCTGCATGATCGTTTAAGAAAAAACGCGCAAAAAAAACGCAATTAGCGCCGGTAGAAAAAGCGGTTTCGGCTGTTTCTTCTTTTAGCCAAAGGGGAAAAGTTCAGGTTCTTTACCGCAAGGTGGCGCAGTGTTCTGCTTCGGAGCACCGTTTCGGAATTGAGATACTTTCCGTTCCGATTCCTAAGGGGTTTTTAATTCATAACTTTTTTAATTTTGGTCCCACGGTCTCGAAAATGCCCGAAATGACTTCCCCGGAATTTTTCCAATCGAAAGACACCTCTCGCGACTTCCAACTCGCCCGCTTTGCGAACTGTAATCGGCTTCAAGCAGACAGAGGCGCACGGATTTTATTAGTATAGACTAGCGAGCTACGCCCGCTAGCTGGGCCACTTTTTCCAAACGAACCTCGGTATTAAGCAGTATATAATAAGCAAAAAAATTCATTTAATAAGCAAGTCTTGGTGTTCGAATCCTCAAGCACAAAAAAAAAATAATTAAAGAGCCATGGTCCCGTTAAAAATATGTGATTTCGCACTGTGGGCCAAGTGCACTTGAAAAAAAAAGATTGTGGATCGGAACTATGGTCGCTTCGCGCCCATAGTCCCGTTAAAAATATTTGGTTTTGCACGGTGGGCACTACGCGCCCTTAAGACATTTTTCCGTATTTTTTAGTTCATCAGAAGCAGATTTTTACGCAGATTCTGAATATGTAATCAGTTTTTTTCTACTTTAAAAACTGTCTGCATGATGGTTTAAGAAAAAACGCGCAAAAAAAAAAAGTTTCGATAGTCCTGTTTTATTTCTAAGTTCAATATTTTAGCGAAAACTACGGTAAATATTCTACGGCAAGTCAAAAAAATTGATGCGGAAAAAACGCAATTAGCGCCGGTGAAAAAGAGGTTTTCGGCTGTTTCTTCTTTTAGCCAAAGGGAAAAAATTCATGTTCTTCACCGCAAGGTGGCGCAGTGTTCTGCTTTGGAGCTCCGTTTGTGAATTGTGACATTTTTCGTTCCGATTCCCAAGGGGTTTTTAATTCATAACTTTTTTAATTTTGGTCCCACGGTCTCGAAAATGCCCGAAATGACTTCCCCGGAATTTTTCCAATCGAAAGACACCTCTCGCGACTTCCAACTCGCCCGCGTTGCGAACTGTAATCGGCTTCAAGCAGACAGACAGACAGAGGCGCACGGATTTTATTAGTATAGATTAATAACTAACTCAAGTTTTTGCATTAAGTAATAAAGTGTTAAATATAATACAAAGCAAAATAGATGTTTGATGAAAAAATAATCTGTAAGGAAGAAAAGAAAATCTGTAACGCCTGTCTCCATTCTTTAACATTCTGCTAAAGGGCTTGCAATATGAATAGTGATTGCAACAAATAGTGGATATGTCTGAATATCAGCATTTTTTTTATTGCACAAATACTAATCATAGTTTCTTTTTTTTAATTTTTCAAAAAGAAATAAAATCAAACACAAACTAAAGTCGATATTTGCTTTATTTTTTAATTAACGGCTTAATACATTTCTTATAATATTTCAAACAGATATAGCTAATAATAAAATAATGACCTTCAGTTATTACTAATAGCATAATTTTATTTGTCGATACATTTAATTCACACATAATTTAGCTAAAATAGCGTCTCAGTATTATCATTATTAAACGCATACTTTTATTTATTTCTAGTTAGAATTTTTTATAAAAAGCTTTTTAACCCCTCCTCCCTTCTCCAAGTAAACCAAGTTTTTTAATTGATTTTTTTCATACCCTGCTCTTCATTATAATTACCGATTCACTGTCGCCAGATGCCACACATGGCTAATTTTTTGCTGCGACCTGTAACTTTCGGTGTTTAAAAGGGCGCGGGACACAAAAATATTCAAATTATATTAAACAGTTCTATTGCATTTAAAAAAAATTCTGCTTAATGACGTTTAAAACCTTGTTTCGATTTTAACTGGAACAAGAAATATTATTTTTTTCGTTTTTTTTTTCTTTTAAAATCTAGCTGTCAAAGCAATCATTCTCATAGAAATGACTTTCTGTGAAAATGCTTATTTCTTCATGCGTTTTTTCACCATTTCTTGTATTTACATTGCTATAACTCAAGAACTGTTAAAAAAAAAACTTGTTTAAATTTGGAACAAGTCTTTTCAATTGTTGTATTTTGATTCAGCAACTTAATTTTGATAATAATATTGATAATATTATATATATATATTTTTAATTTAATTTTTTAATTTTGATAATATAATTTAATTTTGATAATATAATTTTAAAAAATCACATTTTTTTCAAGTTTTTACTTTAAATATTTTTTAATTTTATTCAAATTAATGTTTTTTTTTCAATTCCTAAGTCAGAATTAAAGCTTATATATTTCTGTTTATATAAATGAAAACTTGTTTAAATTTGGAACATGTCTTTTTTAATTGTTTTATTTTAATTTTGATTCAGCAAATTAAAATATGTATATATATTTAATTTTGAAAATATGATTTTAAAAAGTAATTTTTTTTTCAATTTCTTTCAATTCTTTCATTTCTTTCAATTCTTTTTTTTTTCAAAAATATTCAAAGCAAAATTTTTTGCTTTAAATATTTTTAGATTTTATTCAAATTATTTTTTTTTTAAATTCCTAAATCAGAATTAAAGCTTATATATTTCTGTTTACATAAATGAAAAGACTTTCTATAAATAGTATTTCGAGTTATGACGATTTTAAATTGCCCCACATTTTATTTACTTTTAAATTTAAAAATTAAAAAACATTATGAGAAATTCTGTCACGTGTTTTGTTTCCAAATGACATGATAAACCATCAGAAAAAAAATTCAAAATTTTAACTCAATTAATAACAATTACTTGAAAATGTTTCCTTTTTTGAGAGATTGTATTAAATTAAGGATTTCAGCACCGACATTTCCATTTTTGTTTAAACACTTAGCCTACACTCGGCTCGGTAAAAAATGTTCAATCTAAATATTAATCCTATAATAGTGTTATTTACAGACCTCTTGGCCCCCTTTTAATATTTTTAAATGTTTTTTTTTTTTTTTTTTCACACAGGGTGCAGTACTTATTTTTTACTGTGCATTTCTACCTTTTCAATTGTTCGTTACAGTTTTTTGATATGCAGATGCTTCTACTTTGAAAGCAGTTCTGAAAATAAAACTATTCTTCCATAAAGAAATTGTTACAAAAGTTGAAAAAGTACACTCAACAATAGATATCAATTTAAAGTATCGCATTAAAAACAAGTTGGAAATTGCACGTGAAGCGTAGCAAAAGAGGTGCGTTCGTACGATAACGTTATTACACCTCAGTAACATATATCTTATTCATAAAATGTGAAATAGTTTGTTATAATTGAAACAAGCCCCAAACAATGTTTCCCCATATAGCATTATGTAGTGGAATACTTTTGTATGGCCTTGTAAATCAATAACAAATATTCTTTGCACCACAGATTATGCAAAATGTATATTATAATATGTACTTTATAGATGCATGTCAATTTTATTAAGTTCGAATGAGTGTAACACCATTAAAATGCATTTGAAACATTTTCTCCATTAACCGTAATGTAACGGAACACTTTTGATGTCCCTGTAGTTGAACTACGCATCCGATTTTGATAAAATTTGAAATAACTCGACAAAATTTTTTAATAATTATGTATTTAAAATTTCTAACGATTAAAATGCGTTTGACACTTTTTCCACATTGACCGCAATGGAACGAAATACTTTTGATTGTCCCTTTAATTGATCTATCCATCCAATTTTCATAAAAATTGAGATGACTTGACAAAATTGTGTAATAATTATGTATTTTAAATTTCAAACGATTCGGTTGGGTAGTTTTTGCGTTGTTGTTTGCGGACAGACAGACGGAGAGACGGACGGACTGAGCGACAACAATAGGTGCTACGTATTTACATAACTACGAACGCATCTAAGAAAGGGTCGTGAACGTTTTCTAAAAGAGATAGCCACCAGTAAAGTTAAGGGTCTAAAATTTCAAATAAACATAAAAAGCAGAAAAATTGGTCAATTGATTTGCGGTTTTCAAAAAAAAATATTCTTTATGTCGGTATTTCGTGAAAATAAATTATAAAGATAAATTTCAAAAAATGCCGATAGAGGCGCTTAAGACTTTGGAGCATCGAATAACTGTTTTTTACTGTTATATTATCTTATTAAATGCTTTCAAATGCTTTGACTTAAATTTTCATCTCAAATTCTGAATGGTTTGGAGTGATTAAATAGCACAAAATTGAACTGTGTTCGAGGAGGTGGGAGAGGGTTAAATTTCAACTCTTGAATGCATTCAGTTTGCTCTTCTTAATCCCTCCCAACGATTCAGAATTTGAGCTCAAAATTTAAAATTAAATCTAAGCTTCCAAAAACATTTAATGAGCTTTTGCAAGCATTTAATTAGATACAAAAAATAAATGTTAAAATTAGTTGGTGTTTACTCTGAAGTTTAAGGAGCCCCCTAACGTAATTTTTTTTTAATTATCTTTAAAATTTATTTTCAAGAAGATACTGGCTTAAAGAATAGTCTTGTTTTAAACCGCAAACAAATCGACCAATTTTTCCGTTTTCTATAATTATTTGAAAGTTGACCCCCCCCCCCCCCATCCCCTTTGAACACAGTTCACTTTGCGCTACTTAACAACTCCGCACGACCCTTGGTTTATTTAATATTGTTTGTCTTGGTGTGTACTAACACCCTTCTTTTTTCTTGGTAAAAAAAATTTAGAATCACCTTGTATAAAAATATTAAAATACAAGTGCGATTTTGTAAGAAATTTTCCCGTTATTTTAACATTAATATTGAAAATTTGGCCATGGGACTTGTGTAGGTTTTTAAGAGTCGTGGGAAGTCCCACACTAGTCATGGATAGAAACGAAAACACTTATGTAAATTCTATGGGAGCGTTATTTTATAATATTTAACTTGGATATTAATATTTTTAAATGACTTTTGTGTAGGATAACTGAAGGCGATCTATCCGGGGTAATTTTTAAATTTTCGATTTTAGTTTTAGATTTTTTTTAAAGTTTTCCTTCATTTACAGAACTGGTTCTGAAATAGAAACTACCTGTTATTTTTGTGTAGGATAACTGAGGACGATCTACCCGGGGTAATTTTTAGATTTTAGTTTAAGATTTTTTAAAAGTTTTCTTTCACTTACAGAATTGTTTCTGAAATTGAAACTACCCAAATCTGAATAAAAATCTATAACTAAAATAGGAAAAAGAAAACTAGCCCACAGTTGCAGATATAGTATATATATATATATATAAAACAAAGCGAGAAAATTGTAAATAACGCTCCCATAGGATTAATATTAGCATTCTTGTTCCTGCTTGTGAATATTGAAATAACCTCTTAAAATGATTTTGTGAAACCATTTCTACAAATTACTTTTGTATTTTCTTTGATGATTTATTTTAATGCTTATTCCCATGCTGAAAGAACCTTTTTCTTTAAGGTACTTGATGTTGATGAAACCTGTTTGTGGTACAGACTACAACAAATCAGTTGGCGGAAAATCATAATGCTATAAAGTCGGCAAAGCTATAGGAATTTGTACACTAGAGTAAATGACACACTGTGGAAAAAAAAAAAAAATGTTTACATAAATATTATAACTATGTATTATGATATAGTGTATTAATGTAATTTAATCATTGTAATAAATATCTTTTTTTATATTTTAATTGTTTGTTTTAAATATGTCTGAATCATAACGATATTAATTTATTTTGTAAATGTTCTAAAACATTTATATTTTGAATTTTTTTGTGATTCTCAAACCATCTCCTTAACAATGCAAAGCTTTGATACAATTTTAAACTTATTTTTAAGTATGAATGGATAAATTTAGTCTTGATTATTTAGAAATTTGCAATGAAAATACATTTTTCATTTTTTATTAATTATTTTTCGCGTCATAAGCAATTTTGTCCACAACAACTGTTTTTTTTAACTTTTCTTGATCTGTGTGGAGAATTAAAGTTTGTTATTAAGATTATAAGCTATAAACTATATATCAATTCTTGTAAGAATAATATAATACCACATTTCCATAAAATAAAATAAATAAATAAACAAATAAATACAAAAGTGGTGATTTGCTAGACAGTGATATTCTTAAACATTTAACTTAATGTAAGAAAATTTAGATTTGTATGTTAAGAAATTAAAGAAAAAAAAACAATTTCCAAGTAATTAACAAGGATATTAAAATATGTATGTTTATGTACATAAATTTGACCACTTTTATTAATTTTAGTTTATTTTTTGAAATTGTATGTGTTTGTATTCTCTCCACGTCCTTCTGATCCTTTAGCTTTTATAATTATGACTTTCAAACAACAAAAGAAGTGTGAAATAATTTTTCAGCAATTAGTATTCTTTAATTATTTGTTAATATTTAAAAATATTTAGTAAATTTTTACTATTTAATAAAAATAATATAAGATCTATTAATTATTTAAAGTTTTAATAGTTTATAGAAATGAAAGAAAGAAATTTAATATTAGCATTTTATTTTATCAGGGATCATCTCATATTATCATAGCGGTCATATGTAAATACTTTTTTGTTTTTTTTTAATTCTCTAAGTGCATACTACTTTTATAGCATCTTTATACCTCTATTTTAAAATAATAATTTTCGCTATATATTTAAACCTGAAATGTGACAGTAATAACTGTTTTAAAATAGAGGTATAAAAAATGTCTAAAAAGATGTAGTAGTTGACAGCTATGTAAGTATAATTGCGCAATTCATTGTTTTTAGTTACATATTACCATATTTTTTTTCAACAACTTATACATAATGACCAAAAAAACTTCTTTAACAAATACAGAAAATTTAATATTTATAAAAAATTAAAAAAAAATGTATCTTTCTGTTTTTGTAGCAGTATACATATCTTTGCACAATTTAATGGCCAACAAATGGTCTTATTAAAATTTTTATCAAAATATTTAAATGTATCCTCACATATCTAATATTTTCCGCCAAAATAAATTTTTATAGTAAGTAAGACTTCATGCTTACCATGTATATTCGGTGATTCTAATTACAGAATAACACATAAGAATACCCCATGTTTGACAGGATAATATAAAACAAAAAATGACTGTAAAGAGAAACTTATTTGTTTTAAAATATAGAATGGGTATGACAAGAGTTTAAAATGACTGTTTTAGAAAGAATGCTTGGTAAGTGTTGTTCATTATAAGCGATGCAAATATCTAGACAATATCTGAAATATATCATCACCTAACATATTATGTCTTGTGGAAGCTGCTACCTCTGCTTGAGACAAACTTGAGACAAGACCTACACTTATTGTCACCTCAAGAGAGTAATTCAGGTAGAATAGCAATTCTCCCACAAGACGGTGAGTTCGTGATGATAGATTCCAGACATCGTCTTGAATTGTGCATTGCTCGCAATGGAAGACACTTTCCAGAAGTCATTTCTGAAAAATAGTCATTTTAAACTCTCGTCATATCTATTCTATATTTTTAACAAATAAGTTTCTCATTAGAGTCGTTTTTTTTTTTTTTTTTTTTTTTTTTTTTTTTTTTTTTTTTAACCTGTTAAATGTGGAAGGATTTTTTTTGGATCATCCTGTATTTTTACGGTATATATACCGTATACTCCATTTACGGTACACATACTGATTACAAATGTTTTTACGGTACATATACCGCACATTTAATTTACGGTATATATGTTGTATAAATATTTTTTACGGTACATATGTCGTACATTTAATTTACGTTATCTGTGCTGTAAAAATATTTTTTACGGTACATATACCATATATTTAATTTACGGTACATATGCTGTAACGATATTTTTTTAAGGTACATGTACTTTAAATACTTTACGGTACATATACCGTCCAGTTAAATTACGGTACATATACCGTCCAGTTAAATTACGGTACATATACTTTAAATATTTTACGGTACATATACCACAAAATATTTAAATTTATGTTCAGTTAAATTACGGTACATGTACTTTAAGTTTTTTACGGTATATATACCGTGCAGTTAAATTACGGTAAAAGGAAGTGTCACAAAGTTGACGGTATAACCACCTTGATTTGTGACCAAATTTTTTTACAGTGTACATATATACAGGTGAGAAACCCACTAATGTGCTGGAGAAAATAAAAAGGGATCGAAAAAAACACATTCGTCTGAGATACTTAAAGCATAGGTTAGATGTAAGATATTAAACTTACTTAAAATTAATTTAAAAGACAAGATTACAACTTCATTTATTGCTATTACTATACTCAAATAGTTATTGCTCCTTAGCTACATAAATAACGTTTTTTCTTAAAAAGAAATTAATTAAAAACTTTTCAAATAATTTATTTTAACTATACAGTACAACCAAAACAAACATTTATCAATCAAACCACCTAATAATTTAAATCTCTATATCTCTAGAGTTGATGTAGGCTATCTCACTGTAACTATAAGTAGCTCATTACTAGGTTTTAGAGGGAGGGAGAAATAGCCGGGGACCTCTAGAGAGTGCGAAGAAAATTTGTTTAAAATATTAAAGTCCAGAGCATTTGGAATAACTATTTACATGACACACTAGAAATCAGTGAGAATCATCTCTCCAGTATAAAAGTTTAAAAACTTTTCAAACATTGCACTTTCACTAGTACAGTCTATAATACTCATCTATCAAATGAGCCAACGTTATAATCATTTTCTCTCTAATAAATCTAGCAGGAGGTGTGAAATAAAAATCTCTTTCAATATTACAAGTCTAGGAACCTAGGAAAAAAAGTGACCGGAAAAAAAGTTATCGGAAAAAAAGTGACCTAAACTACAAAAGCGGAAAAAAGTGACACGGAAAAAAGTGACAAGGAAAAAAAGTGACACGGAAAAAAAGTGACAAGGATTGATTTTGGGGAATTATTATTGATTTTGGGGATTCATTGGTTAAGTATGAAAGGGGGAACGGGGGGGGGCTCATAATTTAGGTAAATGGGTTTTTCATGCTGAATTAACTGTTTTGGTTCAATTTTTGGATATACGTTCATACTAAAAGACGCTTGCCTGATTAGTTTTGGGAAGGGACGATTACCCCCCCCCCCCATCCGTCCTCAATTAGATGAATGGGTTTTTATGCAGAATTATCCAACGTGTGTCAAATTTGAATATACAGGGCCTGACTAAGTCAGGGGCATGCGGGGCAATTGCCCCGGGCCCCCCGGTTTGAAGCCTCCCCCCCCCCCCCAAGGAGAGAAAAGTTTCTTGTTAAAAGAGGGCCAAATGATATAAAATAGCAAAATATTACCAAAATTCTTTTTTTTAATGCATGAAGAGATTTAGGAGTTTTAATGGTTATATATAGAGGGAGAACGGGGGATAACCTTTCTTAAATTAAATTAATAACTTTTTACGCATAATTATCCGATTTGCTTAGAATTTTGGACATAGGTTCATTATGATAAGACGTATCTCTGATTAGTTATAGGGTTCTTCTGCTTATTATAAAGGGGGGCCGAGCAATTATCTCCCCCTTAAACTAGATAAATAGGTTTTTATGCAGAATTATCCCATGTATTTCAAATTTTAAATGTAGGTTCTTACTGATAAGCTGGATCCCTGAGTAGTTTTAAGGATTTGATATCTAAGTACTGAAGGGGAATAGAATATAACCTACCTTAAATTAAATTACTTTTTACGCAGAATTATAGGATTTTCTACAAATTTTGGATTGTAGATTCATTATGATAAGGCGTATCCCTGATTACATATGGGGTTATTTTTCTAATTAAAAATTAAGGCGGGTGATTATCCCCCCCCCCCACTTAAATTATATAAATTGTTTTTTATGTTCACTTATTCGATATATTTGATATTTGGATATATGTTTTTTCTCATAAAGTGAATCCCAGAATAATTTTAAGGGTTTAATGGCTAAGTATATAGTGGGGGAACGGAGGATAACCCCCCTTAAATTAATACATGGCTTTTTACTCAGAATTATCTTATTTGATTCAAATTTTGAATGTGTGTTCATTATGATAAGACGAACTCCTGATTAATTGTGGGTTATTAACCGTTCATCCCTCTATACTTAGCCATTAAACGCTTAAAAATCTTAAGGGATTTACTTTATCAGGTAAAACCTATATCCAAAATTTGAAATACGTTGGATAATTGTAAAAAAAAATCTTATTTAAAGAGTGGGGGATTAATCGCCCGCTTCCCCTATTTAATTAGCAAAAGAACCCCATAATTAATCAGAGATACGCCTTCTTATAATGAATATACATCGAAAATTTGAAGCAAATCGGATGATTCTGCGCAAAAAGCCATCTCCCTCTATACATAGCCATTAAATCCTTAAAACTATTCAGGAATTTACTTTATGAGAAAGATCCTCCATCCAAAATTTGAAATAAATCGGATAAGTGTGCATAATTTTTTTAAAATCTAATTTAAGTCCGGGTGTAGTAATCACCCACCCCCCCTTTTTAATTAGCAAAAGAACCCCATAACTAATCAGATATACGTCTTATCATAATTAACCCATGTCCAAAATTCGAAGCAAATCGGATAATTCTGCATAAAAAGCCATTTATTTAATTTAAGAGGGGTTTCCCCAATCTTCCCTTTATACTTAGCCATTAAATCTTTAAAACTATTCCGGAATTCACCTTATCAGAAAGAACCTATATTTAAAAATTGAAATGCATCAGATGATTTTGCATAGAAATCTATTTATCTAGTTTGAGGGAGAGATAATTGCTCGTCCCCCCTTTATAACAAGCAAAAGAACCCCATAACTAATCAGAAATACGTCTTATCGTCTTATACGTCTTAATGAACCCATGTCCAAAATTCGAAGCAAATCGCATAATTATCCGTAAAAAGCCATTAATTTAATTTAAGAAAGGTTATCTCCCGTTCCCCTTCTATACTTAACCATTAAACTCCTAAAACTCTTCAGGCATTTTATACTATATATAAGCCTTATCGAAAAGAACCTATATGAAAATTTGACACAAGTTGGATAATTCTGCATAAAAACCCATTCATCTAATTGAAAACGGATGGGGGGGGGGGTAATCGTCTCTTCCCAAAACTAATGAGGCAAACGTCTTTTCAGTATGAACGTATATCCAAAAATTGAACCAAAACAGTTAATTCAGCATGAAAAACCCATTTACCTAAATTATGAGCCCCCCCCGATCCCCCTTTCATACTTAACCAATGAATCCCCAAAATCAATAATAAATCCCCAAAACCAATCCTTGTCACTTTTTTTCCATGTCACTTTTTTTCCTTGTCATTTTTTTTCCGTGTCACTTTTTTTTCGTGTCACTTTTTTTCCGCTTTTATAGTTTAGGTCACTTTTTTTCCGATAACTTTTTTTCCGGTCACTTTTTTTCCGTTTACCAAGTCGAGATATAAAAATTAGGTTAAAATAAGGTATAAAAGTTAAATAAAGAATCTAAGAAGAACGTGTAAAAGCATCGTTATTCCTCCTTAACTACATTAGTCGGGTTTTTTTCTTAAAGGAAATCATTTAAAAACACTTCAAACAAAGTGCTTTAACTAGTACAGTACACCCAAAACAAACATTTATCAATCAAACCACTTAACATTTTAAATATCTATGCCTCTAGAGTTGATCTAAACTTCACGCTATCTCACCTGTAACTATAAGTAGCTCCTTTCTAGGTTAAAAAGGTAGGTCGAAACAGCCGGAGGGTGTTTCGCGCAGGTATGGGACACTCTCGACCTTGATTTCGATATCCCCAAAGATCCCTCACCGCCTACACAAGATTTTCCTTCCCATAGCTCCTTTTTTTATTTTCAGTTTCACCGACGTACTAGCTTCAATCCCTAGTAGCTGATTGCCAAAGCCATTAGATGTCATTAAGCGAAATGAGGTTCTGGAACAAGACGAGAGGGGGGGAATTTATTAGACCTAATAGAACTTTCTCCGGCATTAGTTTTTTTTCTCCCTGGAATATCGATAAGAAGAATCATTTTTAATGGAAGTTTAAACTTACAATTTTCAACAAGATGTGACTCGGTTATTAAATATTTTGCCATTACAGTCAAAGAGGAAGGGGCCTTTATTTTAGACTTTTAGTCCCCTATCTTGAAAAGTACCTTTAACTCTTAATGCTGCATTTGTCATTTTATTTTTTAAATTATTATTAATTTTGCATATATTTAACAGCATAACGTTACATATATGCAGGTGAAATCTACTTAAAATTAGTTAAAAAGACCAGTTAAAAACTTCATTTATTGCTATTACTATACTCAAATAGATATACCTCCTTAACTACATAAATTAAAATTAGTTTAAAGAGCGAATTACAACTTAATTTATTACTATTACTATGATACTCAAATAGTGTAGGAATGAAAATCTATTTCAATATTATAATTCTAGATAAAAAATTAGGTTAAAGTAAGGTTTAAAAGTTAAATAAGGAATCTAAGAAGATCGTATAAAAACATCGTTATTGCTCCTTAACTATATTAGTCAAGTTCTTTTCTTTTCGAAAATTAATAAAAAACTTTTCAAACAATGTGCTTTAAATAGTAAAGTACAACCCAAAACAAACATTTATCAATCAAACAACAATTTAAATCTCTATACCCCTAGAGTTGATTTAAACTTCACGCTATCTCACCTGTAACTATAAGTAGCTCATTTCTAGATTAAAGAAGGAGGGGAAAACAGCCGGAGGGTGTTTCGCGCACGTGTGGACACTCTCGACCTTGATTTCGACATCTCGATCGATCCCTCACCGACTTCGCAAGATGTTCCTTCCCATAGCTTCTTTTTTATTTTCAGTTTCGGAAGCGTACTAGCTTCAATCCCTGGCAGCTGATTACCAAAGCCATTAGACGTCATTAAGCGAAATGAGATTCTGAAATAAGACTAGAGAGGGAAAAGAGGGATTTTATTAGATCTAAGACAAATTTCTCCAGTAATATTTTTTACCATGGAATATCGATGAGAAGAAACATTTTTAATGGAAATTTAAACTTCCACTTTTCAACAACCTGTTACTCGGTTATTAATTATTTTGCCATCACAGTCCAAAAAGGAAGGGTTTTTTTCAATTTTAGGCTTTACGGCAGAAACTATTCTGCCACTAAAATCCGCAAAGTTCCCGTCCCGATACCTGAAAATTAGCATTATCTCTTAATGCTACATTTGTAATTTTAATTTAAAAAGATATTATTTCTTTTGCATATATTTAACAGCATAACATTACATATATACCGGTGCAAAATCCACCAATGTGCTTGAGAAATTAACAAGTTGGGAAATTCTGAGTCAAGCGTAGCAAATGAGGTGCATTGGTACTATAACCAAGCATAAAACATATTTAGATCTTGATATAATAGTATATAGTATTTCGGATACGGTTTAGTACCGAAATCTTTTGTTTGTCCCTCACCGCCTACGCAAGATGTTCTTTCATATAGCTTCTTTTCTTCTTTCTTACGGTTTCACCGGCGTACTAGCAACAATCCCTGGAAACTGATTATAAAAGCCATTAGCTAGCACAAAATACTTGTTTAAAGGCTAAAGGAGGTATTGAACATGGCATTGTACTAAAGGAGCTTGTGTAGGAAAAAACTCGCAAATTTGCAATGTCACTTTGGTCCGTGACGCACCGTATACCCCACACGATATTTTTTTCAGATAGATTTTCAGTTAACTTTTAAATACACAAGAGTCGTAATGACAGAACCCCTCAATGCAAACTTGTCGCGAACCCTATATTATTCATAAATGTTTCGCATGCATAAGGAATTAAAAAAAAGAAGTTTTAATACCAGAAATTTCATAACGTAGTGCCCTCTACGTCCGAAATAAGGAACTTTTTGAAATAAATAAACAGAAAATACTTTTTAAAAAATCCTGGTACTGAAAGAGATTTCTTTTCTTATGCGTACGAACCCTGATTTATATGATTAATTCTAATTAAATTAGTTTGATTGCAAAAATAGGAAGATACTGCTACTTTACTATAGGAAGATTATACTGCTACTAGGTTGAATTATATAAATATTTTATTAAAATTTGTTGTTTAGGCTTTAAAATCCGGTGGTATGCAAAGTACGTTACCTCCGTCATAATTTATGTCCAAACCGCCCTTGTCCTTAAGGGTTAATATTTCGACTAGTTACTGACGATTTTTTTCAAAAATCATTATTAACAATGCCTTTATACTTAAGCTACGGTAGGTAATTCCAACGCTCCACTACACTTCGGTTCAATGCCCATAAATCGAAATTTGTGTGTAACAGAAAAATGTGCTTTCCCCCAAAATTATGCGATCTAGAGTAATCGCTATAGTTTTCCTGCAAGGTTAAAAGTAACATCTATAACCTCTAATTTTTTTATAATTTCACTTTCAGTAGATTCGAAATTAGATGGGGGGGTACATATTTTTGCAATATATTTTCGACGATATCTGTGAAAATATAATACCTGAAATTTAAAAAAAAATTATTTTTTAGTTCAGCGTAATGAAAGCTTGCTCAAGATACCCCACACGATATACAAAGTACATAATTTTTTCTTCAAGTAACTTAATTATACGCCCTACCCCTTTTTAAATATATTTGTAAATGTTTAATAATTGGTAAATATGTGGGTCAACAGTCTTTATTACTTATCCCAATTTGAGCTATTCACGTTTCATAGTTTATGAGTAAAATGGCTGTGACAGACGGACAGACAGACACAGAACTGATCTTAGAATGGTTCCATTTTCTCTTTATAAGTACGGAACCCTAAAAATCAGCCAAAGTTAAATATAAAATGTAATAAGAGCGTGTATAATTATTCATCCTTAACTACAATAAACACGTTCTTATTTTTAATGAAATTAAAAACTTTTGAAACAATGTACTTTAACTATAGTTTTTTTCAATAACGGAAGCGACTGACCTTGACAAAGTAAGACTGTGTTTCCGCGAAACGCGTGAATGAACTAGATGTGATTTTTCCCCTCAACTGGCGAAGGAGAGGGTAAGTTTGTCAAGGTCAGTTACCTCTGTCATTTAAAAGGACTATAGTATAGTCTGTAGTACTCATCTATCAAATCAGCCAACATTTTAATCATTATAGCTCTTACAGCCCGATCGATCCCTCACCAACTACACAAGATATTCTTTCCCATAGCTCTTTTTTTTATTTTCAGTTTCACCGGCGTACTAGCTTCAATCCCTGGTAGCTGATTAACAAAGCCATTAGATGTCATTAAGCAAAATGAGGTTCTGGAACAAGATTAGAGGGGGTAGGGGGAAAGAGGGAGGATTTTGTTAGACCTAAAACAACTTTCTCCGGTACTAATAGTTTTCCACTGTAATATCAATGAGAAGAATCATTTTTAATGGAAATTTAAACTTCGGATTTTCAAAAAAATGTTGCTCGGTTATTAATTATTTTGCCATTACAGCTAAAGAGAAAGGGGTTTTTATTTTAGGCTTTATTGCAGAAACTATTTCCACTAAAAACCACAAAAGTCCATATACTGGAAAAATACCTTTATCTCCTAATGCTGCATTTGTAATTTTAATTTTAAAAATTGTCATTCCTTTTGCATATATTTAATAGCATGGCATTACATAAATACAGATGAAAAACCCACTTGCGCTTGAGAAATTAAAAAGAGATTGAGAGAAAAAATATTCGTCTATGATACTTAAATTATACGTTAAAAGTGAGATGTGAAACTTACTTAAAATTTGTAAAAAGATCTGATTACAATTTAAGTTATTGCTATTACTATACTCAAATAGTTATTCCTCTTTAACTACTTAAATTAGTTAAAAAGACCGGATTAAAACTTAATTTATTGCTGCTACTATACTCATATAGTTATTCCTCCTTAACGAAGGAAATAACTGTTTTATTTTAAATTTAATAAATTAAAAACTTATCAAACAATGTACTTTAACTAGAGCAGTACACAAATATTTATCAATCAAACCATCCAACATTTAAATATCTTTATTTTTAGAGTTGATTTAAACTTCACGCTATCTCAGCTGTAATTATAAGCAATATTTTCTACGTTGTAAATGGATTCGAAAAATAGCCGGAGGGTGGTACCTAAGAAATTATGTGTAATTAAGCAAAATAGGTTTTGGAAAAAGGCGAGAGGGAGAAAAGGGGGGGATTTTATTAGACCTGAAACAACTTTCTCCATTAATAATTTTTTCCCCTGGAATATCGATGAAAAGAATAATTTTTAATGGAAGTTTAAACTTCCAATTTTCAACAAGATGTTATTTGGTTATTATTTTGTCATTACAGTCTAAGAAGAAGGAGTTTTTATTTTAGATTTTACTGCTGAAACTATTCCACCACTAAAAACCGCAAAATCCCCTATCTGGAAAAGTACCTTTATCTCTCACTTCTACATTTGTAATTTTATTTTTTAAATTATTATTCATTTCGCTTATATTTAACAGCATAATATTACATATATACAGGTAAAAAACCCACTAATGTGCTTGAGAAAATAAAAAGAGATTGAAAGAAAGATATTTGTCTGAGATATACTTAAAGCATAGGTTAGTAGGGAAGTATGAAACTTAGTGAAAATGAGTTAAAAAGACCATATTACAACTTAATTTATTGTAATTACTATAGTCAAATAGTATTCCCCCTCAACTACATAAATTAGTTTAAAAGATCAGATTACAACTTAATTTATTGCTATTACTAAACTCAAATAGTTATTACTCCTAAACTACAAAAATAACGTTCTTTTTTTAAAGGAATTAATTAAAAACTTCTGAACAATTAACTTCGACTAGTACAGTACACCAAAAATAAACATTTATCAATCAAACCACGCAACAATTTAAATCTCTATACCTCTAGAGTTGATTTAAACTTCACGCTATCTCACCTATAACTATAAGTAGCTCATCTAGGTTGTAGAAGGAGGGCGAAATAGCCGGAGGGTGTTTCACGCAGGTGTGGACACTCTCGACCTTGATTTCGACATCCCGATCGATCCCTCACCGCCTACACAAGATGTTCCTTCCCATAGCTTCTTTTGTTCTTTTAAATTTCTCCGTTGCACTAGCTCCAATCCCTGGTAGATGATTAACAAAGCCATTAGATGTCATTAAGGGAAACGAGGTTCTGGAACAATACTAGAGAGAGGGGAAGATGGGATGTTATTAGACCTAAAACAGCTTTCTTTAGTGCTAATTATTTCTGCCTGGAATATCGATAAGAAGAATCAATTTTAATGGAAATTTACTTCCAATTTTCAAAAAAATATGTTACGCGGTTATTAATTAATTTCGCTTTAGAGTCAAAGAGAAAGAGGGGTTTTATTTTAGACTTTACTGCAGAAACTATTGTGCCACAAAAAATCGCAAAGTTCCCGATGCTGGAAAAGTACCTTTATCTATTAATTCTACATTCATAACTTTAATTTAAAAATTGTTATTCCTTTTGCATATATTTATCACCATAGCTTTACATATACAGAAGTAAAAATCCCACTAACGTGCTTGAGAAATTAACAAGTCGGAAATTGCACGTCAAACGAAGCAAATGAGGTGCGTTCGTACTATAAGGAAGTATAAAAAATATTCAGATCTTGGTGTAATTGTATGTAGTATTTCGGATATATGGTTTAGTAACTGAAATCTTTCGTTTATCCCTCACCACCTTCGCAAGATGTTCCATCCCATGGCTTATTTTGTTATTTTCAGTTTCCCCGTCGTTTTAGCTTCATATCCTGATAGCTGCTTACCAAAACCATTAGATGTCATTTAGCGAAATTTGGTTCTGAACAAGACGAGTAGAGGAAATGGGGGAATTTTATTAGACATAAAACAGCTTTCTCGAGCACTAATTTTTTTCTGCCTAGAATATTAATGAGAAGAATCATTTTTAATGGAAATATAAACTTCCAATTTTCAACAAGATGTTGCTCGGTTATTAATTATTTTGTCATTTCAGTCAAAGAGGAAGGGGATTTTATTTTAGACTTTACTGCAGAAACTATTCTGCCACTAAAAAGCGCAAAGGCTCTTATCCTGGAAAAGTACCTTTATCTCTTAATGCCGCACTTGTAATTTTAATTTTGAAAATTATTTTTCTTTTGCACATATTTAACAGCATAACATTACATATATATAGTTGAAAAACCCACTAAAGTGCTTGAGAAATTAAAAAGAGATTGAAAGAAAAATTATTCGTCTGAAATACTTAAATCATAGGTTAGAAGTTAGATATGGAGCTAAATTAAAATTAGTTAAAAATACCGGATTAAAACTTAATTAATGTTATCACTATAGTCAAATACTTGTTCCTCCTTAACTCCATAAGTAACTTCTTATTTTAATTTAACTGAATGAAAAACTTTTCAAACAATGTACTTTAACTAGTACAGTACAACCAAAACAAATATTTATCAATCAAACCACTTAACAATTTAAATCTCTATACATATAGAGTTGATTTAAATTTCACGCTATCTCATCTGTAACTATAAGCAGCTCATTTCTAGATTGTAAGAAGAAGGGTGAAATATCCAGACGGTGTTTCGCGCAGGTGTGGAAACTCTCGACTTTCATTTCGACGTCCCGATCGATCCCTTACTTTCTACGCAAGAAGTTCCTTCCTATAGCTTCTTTTTTATCTTCAGTTTCACCGACGTACTAGCTTCAATCCCTGGTAGTTGATTACCAAAGCCATTAAGTGAAATGAGGTTCTGGAACAAGACTAGAGGGGAGAAAAAGAGGGATTCCATTAGACCTAAAACAACTTTCTCCAGCACTAATTTTTTTCTCCCTGGAATATCGATGAGAAGAATCATTTTTAATAGAAGTTTAAACTGCCAATTTTCAACAAGATGTTACTCGGTTATTAAATATTTTGTCATTACATTGAAAGAGGAAGTGGGACTTTATTTTAGGCTTTACGGCAGAAACTATACTGTCATTTAAATCCGCAGTGTTCTTGAAAAGTACCGTCATCCATCATCATTTAATGCTACATTTGTAATTTTAATTTCAAAAGTTATTATTCCTTTTGCATATATTTAACAGCATAACATTCATATATAGCAGTGCAAAATCAACCAATATGCCTGAGAAATTAACAAGTTGGAAATTGCACGTCAAGCATAGCAAATGACGTGCGTTCGTACTATAACGAAGTATGAAAAACATTCACATCTTGATATAATAATATGTAGTATTTCGGATACGGTATAGTAGCAGAAAATGTTTTGTTTGTCCCTCACCGCCTACACAAAATGTTCCTTCCCATAGCCTTTTTTTTTCCAGTTTTACCGACGTACTAGCTTTAATCCCTGATAGCTTATTACCAAATCCATTACGTGTCATTAAGCTAAATGAGGTTCTGGAACAAGACAAGAGGGGGAGTGGAGATTTTATTAGACCTAAAACAACTTTCTCCAGCATTAATTTTTTTCTTCTCCATTTATCGATGAGAATAATCATTTTTAATGGATGTTTAAACTTCCAATTTTCCTCAAGATGTTACTCGGTTATTAATTATTTTGCCATTACACTCAAAGAGGTAAAAGGATTTATTTTAGTCTAGTCTGCAGAAACTATTCTGCGTCTAAAAACCGCAAAGTCCCCTATCCTGGAAAAAGTATATTTTCTCTTAATGTTACATTTCTCATGTTATTTTTAAAAATTATTATTCATTTTGCATATACTTAACGGCATAACATTACATATATACAGGTGTAAAACACACTAATGTGCTTGAGAAATTAAAAAGGGATTGATTGAAAAAAAAAATCATCTGAGATACTTAAGGCATAGGTTAGAAGTAAGATATTAAATTTACTTAAAATTACTTAAAAAGATCGGATTTCAACTTAATTTATTGTTATTACTATACTCAAATAGTTATTCCTCCTTAACTACATGAATCACGTTCTATTTTAAATGAAATTAATTAAAAACTTCTCAAACAATGTACTCTAACTAGTATGGTACACGCAAGACAAACATTTATCAATCAAACCACCTAACAATTTAAATCTCTATACCTCTAGAATTCATTTAAACTTCACGCTATCTCACTTGTAACTATAAACTAACTCAATTCTAGGTTGTAAAGGGAGGGGAAATAGTCAGAGGCCATTAGACAATGCAAAGAAAAATTGTTTAAAATACTGGAGTCCAGAGCATTTGGAGTAACCATTTACGTGAGACACTAGTAATCAGCGAGAATCACCTCTCCAGTATAAATGTTTCAAAACTTTTCAATCAGTGTTTTTTACATATTACAAGCTATAATACTCATCAATCAAATCAGCCAACATTATAATAATTTTATCTCTAAAGGTGATATAAAATTATTTATAATTCTAGCAGAAAGTGTGGAATAAAAATCTATTTCAATATTACACTTCTAGATACCGGGTGTCCCAAAAATGACTGATGGATTTTAAAATTCAATAACTTGCAAACGGTGACAGCTATTAAAAAAATTTTTGCAGGAGGACTATGTATAATGTCAGGAGTTTTTTTAACGCAATTCTTGATTTTAGTTCGAATTTCAAACAACAGATGGCGCTGATGGCGGTTGGCGGCCAGTCGACGCCGAGATTTACTTCATTCAGCTTTGGCGCAAAAGAAGGAGATTAAGGCTATGGAGTACGTCTCATTCTACAGTACAACAGTCTTGCTCTCAGTCCCCGATTCTGGACTCATTCGATATGATTGCAATGGAATGCGTTGTTGCCATAGAAATAACAGATTGTTCGATTGTGGAATACAGCGTTCAGAAGTGGGCATAAATTTCGCAAGCAGTATTTGAGTTTGCAGAAGATTTTCGTTTAGGAAGTTTTATTTTCCCGGATTAAATTACTTTTTATGGCATGATTTAAAGAATATTTTATGCATCATATTTTAAAACTAGATAAAGATATTTTATCAATTTGATGATTTTTGTTATATTCTTAAGAAATTTTAGATCTTTTAAGAAAATTCGTCAGTAGATTTTTATGAATGTTCAAAATATAATCATGAAAACTGTTGATAGTACATTATTGTGTAAAATAACTACCAAAAACAAATATTATTAGTTGCCTTGTTTAGCCCTTTTCAATAGGATTAGTCTATCGTTGCATTAAAATAGAAAAAAATAAAATAAATGTGAGTTAATTAAAATTTATTTTCCCGGATTAAATTACTTTTTATGGCATGATTTAAGGAATATTTTAGGCACCGTATTTTAAAACTACACTGTTAAAAATTTGAAACCTTTGCTGCATCGTCACTCCTGCACTTTTATAGAAAGAGATTACTTCACTGCATTATGGAGCATTCTCATTGGTCAAAATACAGATATTCTATAATAGTAGTGGAGTGACGATGCAGCAAAAGTTTCCAATTTTTAACAGTGTAGGTGAAGATATCTTGCTACAATCTTGCTCTTACACTATAAAAATCTGCTGCATTTTGTTGTATACGCACACCGCTTGAATAGAAACGGTTACTTGATTGCACTATGAAGCATTGTTATTGGTCGGAAAAGAGATATTATATACAAGCGGCGGAGTGCGAATGAAGCAAAATGCAGCAGATTTTTAACACTGCACTGTTAAAAATCTGCTGCATTTTGCTGCAACGCACTCCCCTGCTTGTATAGAAAACGGTTACTTGGCCGTGAAATGGCGCTTTCTCATTGGTTGGAATAGAGATATTATATACAAGTGGTGGAGGGCGTTGCAGCAAAATGCAGCAGATTTTTAACAGTGTGTGGGGCCCGATTCTGTACTCATTCGATATGATTTCAATGGAATGTGTTGTTGCCATGGAAATAACAAATTCTTCTATAGAAAAATACAATATTCAAAATTGAGCATGAATATAACAATCTAAATCGATCTAAAATTTCTTAAAATATAACAAAAATTATCAAATTAAAGAAATCTATCTAGTTTTAAAATATGATGCATAAAATATTCTTTAAATCGTGCCATAAAAAGTAATTTAATACGGGAAAATAAAACTTCCTAAACGAAAATTTTCTGCAAATTCGAATACTGCGTGCGAAATTTATGCCCACTTCTTAACGCTCTATTCCACTATCGAAAAATCTGTTATTTCCATGGAAACAACGCATTCCATTGAAATCATATCGAATCAGTTCAGAATCGGGCCCCACAGTGTTAAAAATCTGCTGCATTTTGCTTCATACGCAGTCCTCCGCTTGTATATAATATCTCTTTTCCGACCAATAACAATGCTTCATAATACAATCAAGTAACCGTTTCTATACAAGCGGTGTGCGTATACAACAAAATGCAGCAGATTTTTATAGTGTAAGAGCAAGATTGTAGCAAGATATCTTCACCTACACTGTTAAAAATTGGAAACTTTTGCTGCATCGTCACTCCTCTGCTATTATAGAATATCTCTATTTTGACCAATGAGAATGCTCCATAAGACAGTGAAGTAATCTCTTTCTATAAAAGTGGAGGAGTGACGATGCAGCAAAAGTTTCAAATTTTTAACAGTGTAGTTTTAAAATATGGTGCCTAAAATATTCCTTAAATCATGCCATAAAAAGTAATTTAATCCGGGAAAATAAAACTTCCTAAACGAAAATCTTCTGCAAACTCAAATACTGCTTGCGAAATTTATGCCCACTTCTGAACGCTGTATTCCACTATCGAACAATCTGTTATTTCCATGGCAACAACGCATTCCATTGAAATCATATCGAATGAGTCCAGAATCGGGGACTGAGAGCAAGACTGTTGTACTGTAGAATGAGACGTACTCCATAGCCTTAATCTCCTTCTTTTGCGCCAAAGCTGAATGAAGTAAATCTCGGCGTCGACTGGCCGTCAACCGCCATCAGCGCCATCTGTTGTTTGAAATTCGAACTAAAATCAAGAATAGCGGTAAAAAAACTCCTGACATTATACATAGCCCTCCTGCAAAAAAATTTTTAATAGCTGTCACCGTTTGCAAGTTATTGAATTTTAAAATCCATCAGTCATTTTTGGGACACCCGGTATATAAATAAGGTTAAAGTAAGGTGTAAAAGTTAAATAAAGAATCTAAGAAGAATGTGAAAAAACATCGTTATTCCTCCTTAACTACATTAGTCAAAATCTTTTCTTAAAGGAAATTAATTAAAAACTTCTGAAACTATGTACTTTAACTAGTACAATACACTCAAAACAAACATTTATCAACCAAACTACCCGACATTTAAATCTCTATACCTCTAGAGTTGTTTTAAACTTCACGCTATCTCACCTGTAACTATAAGTAGTTAATTTCTAGGTTGGAGGGGGAGGGAATCAGCCGGAGGATGTTTCGCGCAGGTGTGGACACTCTCGACCTTGATTTCGACATCTCGATCGATCCCTCAACGCCTACGCAAGATGTACCTTCCCATAGTTCCTATTTTTTATTTTTAGTTTCGCCGGCGTACCAATCCGTGGTAGCTGATTACCAAAGCCATTAGATGTCATTAAGCGAAATGAGGTTCTGGAACAAGACTAGAGAGGGGTTATTTTATTAGACATAAAACGACTTTCTCTAGCACTAATTTTTTTCTCCCTGGAATATCGATAGGAAGAATCATTTTTAATGGAAGTTTAAACTTCGAATTTTCAACAACATGTTACTCGGTTATTAATTATTTTGCCATTACACTTAAAGAGGAAAGGGGTGGGGCTTTATGTTAGACTTTACTGCAGAAAATATTCTGCCATTAAAAACCACAAAGTCACCTATCCTGAATAATACCTTTATCTCTTAATTCTACATTTGTGATTTTAACCTTAAAAAATATTATTACTTTTGCATATATTTAACAGCATAACTTTACATGTATGCAGGTAAAAAATCCACTAATGTGTTTGAGAAATTAACAAATCGGAAATTGCACAACAAGCGTAGCAAATTAGGTGCGTTTGTTGTATAACGAAGTATAAAAATTATTCAGATCTTGATGTGTAGTGTTTTGGATTCGGTTTGCTAGCCGAAATCTCTTCTTTGTCCCTCACCGCCTACGCAAGATGCTCCTTCCCATAGCTTTTTTTTCTATTTTCAGTTTCTCCGACGTACTAGCTTCAATCCCTGGTAGCTGATTATCAAAACCATTAGATGTTATTAATCGAAATAAGGTTCTGGAATAAGACGAGAGGGGGGCGAAATTTTAAAAGGGAGGGCCAATATCACAGTCCGGTGAAATCCAAACACCTCATTGGTCATTGAGACGCGTCCTTTTCAGAGAATAATGTCTTAACGGTAGGCGAAATGTCGCTTTACTCCTTTTTTCGAAAAAAAAAATCGTAGCGTCAATTTTGATGTAAATCTTATCTGTTTTCATTTATAATCTATTTTTCACTCTCATTTTATATAATGTCATCAAAATATCTTAATTGATTTCGATGGTTTATCGTAAATAAGAACAGACGGTAACAATTGATTCAAAATTAATTTACCCCTTACTCTTTTTCAAATGGAGAAACGCGTTCGTGATTTTCACCTATACCACACGACCAATGAGGTCGCTGGATCACACCTGACTGTGATTTTGGCCGTCCATTTTAAAATTTCGCGAGAGGGGGGGGGGGGATAGGAGAGATTTTATTAGACCTAAAACAACTTTCTCCAGCACTAGTTTTTTCTTCCCTGATTATCGATGAGAATAATTATTTTTAATGGATGTTTAAATTTCCAATTTTCCTCAAGATGTTACACGTTTTTTAATTATTTTGCCATTACAATCAAAAATGTAGGAGGCTTTTTTTAGACTTTACTGCCGAAACTACTCTGCCACTAAAAACTGCAAAGTCTCCTATCTGGAAAAGTGCTTTTATCTTTTAACTAGCTGCTACACGTGACGTTGTTCACGTAGCATTAAAAAAAAGATAAACGCTTTAATTAAACAAAACGTTTCATTAACAATAACTTAAAAAATATATAACACATATCTTATAGGAGGCTATGCAGTAGTTTTTTTATAGGGGACTTAAAGAACTCAGTCAAATAAAAGGGAAATGTGTTAGATAATATGAACAATCGCGAAAATGAAATTGCAACACTTGTATTGTAGAACAACTGTAACGAACCCCAATTGTACAGAAATCATGTTGTAGTGCATTTCAGAATTCCATATCAAAGGAAGAAAAATTATATGTTAAACCTAGGTAATAAAAAAATATATCCAACATTTCCATAATACTTAACTACGTGGGCTCATTCTTTTCTGCAGCTGTGTATATGATCTATGTGTTTGTAAATATTTTAAGTACAATGTTAAAATTTTGCTTAATTAGAAAAAGTATAACGAAGATTAAATTCACCTTTAGATATTTCTAATAATAGACAGAAACGTACTTGAATTCTTTTGTACAGTCCTGTATATTACGTGCAAATATTTATACGACCGCATATTTAGCTTAAATTATTCAAGCAAAAAACCCGATTCAAATTATTGAATTCATATTTCCGGGAATCGCTATTGCACAGGTGACCATATATTTAGTTTATTGTATAGTCCGATACATGATTTATTTAAATTCTACAAACATCTCTTACTATACCAAAAGTAGCTGAACTTCAGGGTGCATTAGTTTTCCTTAAAATACATACGATAATTGAAAAAGCTCTTCGGCAATCTTTTCTAATAGACCATACTTTGGATACAATATCTGAGATCTGGACACAGGGCCAAAATCTTTTATGCGTTTCTGTAAATGAACAACAAATGTGATGCAAATCATACTTAACTGCAAGCATATTGTAGTAAATTTCAGTATTTATCATTGTATTGATTGTCTCAGTATATTAATTTCATCATGTTTGAAATAGTGCAACGCAATTAAAATATGCTGGGAATATTTTTTCACCGTAGATTATTATATTACCGAACATTTTTCTGTGATCTTGTAAATGAATGTTAAATCTTTTCACCCCATTTTCTATAGAAATCCTGTTTTAGTGCACTTCAGAAACTGATAACAATTTCAATTAAAATAACCTTAATAAAATAACATTATTAAAATAAGCTGCAAATGGTTTTTCTTCACAGACCGTGATATATTGAATACTTTTGAGCTCCCTGTACGCACACTATAAGTACTACACTTAACATATTCGATAGTAACCATGTTCTTGTGAACCTTAAAAATGCATGTAAATTTCATTACATTTAAAATTATGTAACATTATGAAAATACACCACAAATGATTTTTTCGCCTTAGACCATAAAGTAAAGTCTCCTTTTGAGTGCTCCTGTGATTCAGCTATAATTGCTACCTGGTTCATTTTCAATGGCACATATGCTATGGCGAATCTCAATAACGTATGTTATTTTCGTATGAATCCTACTATATTTAGTCAAGTTCAAACACGGACAAACAGACGCAGACCCCAGGCACTCGGCATCCGTTATACAGACAGGTTGAAGTCGTAAACACTTTTAGACCATGTTAGAAGGTGTCAAAAGGGGGGTAGTTTCCGTAAAACATAAAAAAATAGTGTTATGAAAAATCTACTACAAAACTGTGTTTTAGGTGGCATTTTTGCATAATTTGTATATATATGCTTTGCATACCATTAAAAATTTATAAAAATTAATTGTAAAAAAATATTCTTAAAAGTGACAACATATT
The DNA here is from genome assembly GCA_964019185.1 of Maratus speculifer. Taxonomy (NCBI): domain Eukaryota; kingdom Metazoa; phylum Arthropoda; class Arachnida; order Araneae; family Salticidae; genus Maratus; species Maratus speculifer. Next base: position 91,110,270 of record OZ025302.1, read on the forward strand.
TTTACTTTTTAGAGCTAAAAAAATATGGAATTAATATCCAGTTACAAACCTGTTTCCAGTACACTTCGAGCACATTATGCGAAATTGAGATATTGACTGAGGGAATGCATTTTCTCACAATTACATTAAATCTTTAGATTTTAAACCCGAAAGTGCATTTTTAGAGTGTTTTTTATTTATATTTTCAAAATTGAGAATTAAGAATTAACACATAAAAAAATATTTTTTTTTAATTAGTTGAGCTTTTCTTACTTTCTAAGAATGATAAAAAGTATTCTCCATTGATCATTACGTCATTTACGATATGTATAAATTATTAACATTTTCTAGTCATTTAATATTTAACCTTTAAAAAAACTTATTTCATTTTAAAATTAAATATTTATCTTAACCAAGCTCAGACGATAAACTTAATTTTCTTTAAATAATAACTTTTGATATCATAATTCAATCTCATTTCATTGCAACATCAGAGCATATTTATTTTATTCTTAATATGAGATGTCACAGTCGTCTCTTTTTAGCACTTACTCAAAATTACATTGTGTTATTAAAAATGAAAACTTGAAAACTTATACTTTGTTTTAGATATGACGTTACATTGATATTTTTAATATTCTTAATGGAAAGTATTCCTGTGACGTCACAACTGGTAAAAAGTTGAATTTTATAGCCTGGAACCGAAAGAAAGAAAAAGGTTCATTTTTATTACGGATTAATATCTGGAAAAACTACTAAAATATTTATATTCTTGTAAAGTGTGAAGTTATATTCTTGTGAAGTCGTCTAAGTGTAAAAGAAATTTTGTATAATCGTCTGCGTGATAAAAGAAGAAAAACAGTATTCCTCTGACGTCATAATTGGTAAAATTGCGGTTTTTAACCTCGAACCGAAAAACAGAATAGGGTCCATTTATTTATTTCCATTTGTTTTATCTCGTAAAAATCTTTCAGTTGAAAATTAATTACAGAAGAGAAATAATTATTCCGGTTTCTTTACTTTTTGGCAACGAAAAAAGAAAGATGATTAAATATTATGGAAAATTTTTCAATTTATTCTGTATAAAAAATAGTGAAATGTTGAATTATTAAGAAAAATATTTGGATAAAATAAATAAAAATTAGCCTATGTTCATTTCAGGCCAATAATCTATCTCTATACAAAAATTCAAAGACATTAATCCATCCGTCTTGAAGCCGATTTCTTTCCATTTTTTCGGACACACTTCCACATTTATAATATACTAGCAGTTACTCGTGACTTCGTTCACATAACATTTAAAGAAGAAATAATTGATCAATCAAGCAAAAAAACCTCGATGATGAAAAGCATGTGTAATTAACTTTTTATCGCGAATTTATGGTAAAAAACTTCTGATAAACCCTATTTGCTAATTTGTTTGCTGGTTAAAATTTTCCTTTCAGCGATTAATACTAATAGATAGAAACATTCTTGAATTCTTTCGTTCAGCCTTGTAGTTTTCCAAGTGGCTTTAATACAGGAAAGAATCTTCCTAAAATTTAGTTCAAACAAAAATATTCCTTATTACTACCTAAATTACATTTTCAGAAATTATCCTCCAAAGACAACCTTGTATCCAGTTCTTTGCGGGACCCTGTATATCATTTTATATACATACTACAAACATTTCTTAGTTTACTAAATGCAGTTCAAAATAAAAATGTATATTTTATTTAAAAACCACCTATAAGTAAATTACGCTCATATTCAGTAACCTTTCCGACATCTTTTGTGTAACCCTGTATATCTAAATTTAACTATTTATACTATTAACATTTATAATCTCCATTTAATATGCATACATTTAGCGAAACTTAAAAGCACATACCATAATTCAAAATGCATTTCATCCATGCAACAGTCATCATCAATCATATACAGTACTTCGAATAGAATATATAATATTTGTAATCTTTTGTGTGCCCTGTAAATGCTATGCACTTCGTATTATGCATGAAATAACTCACATTAAGCCTCAGCAACGTATATCAATTTGATTATACATGAAATCTTTTACCATAATTAAAATATGTCGGAAACTGTTCCTCCCTTTATTCTTATGCAATGGAATTCTTCTGTGTAACCCTGTAAATGAATAATAAGTGTCCTTTTCACTACATACTTTACAAAATGCATATTTTAGTGCACTTTGTAAATGCATATAAATTTGAATATGTTTCACCGGGTGTAATATCGTTAAATTTAATTAAAACGATTTTCCCCATAATGCCGTAGTGTAAGGAAATTTCTTGACAAACCTTGTAAATAAACTAATCATGGTAGAAACTTTATTTTCAATAGATATTCGTGCTAGGTAAGCGTTAAGAACGTCCAAAAATTTCATGGAAATCGGAGTATATTTACGAAAGTTAGAAAGCGACCAGACAGACAGACAAACCGAAAGCATAATAACTTTTCAACTTTATTCGAAAGTGTTAAAAAATCGAGCCAAAAATATATAAATCAGTAGTTTTATTTTCCGCCTTTTCCCCACAAAAAATTTCTTCCATTGATAATTATGAATTTTAAATAAAAATATTCATTTGTATGTAACTTATAACTTATTAATTAATATAAGTAAAAAATATTTCTGATTCATTTAAAATATGACGTCATTATTTATCTCGCTCCATTAGCTACTGATAATCATACCCCTTGTATTTTTAACGACTGCTATAAAGTACCTGTTTTATTTCAACTATGACATCATATTTTCATAAGTGAACCATTTTATTAAAAATATAATTTTTTTTCATTCTTTTTACTTTTAATTTATGTCGCCATATTTTACACAAAAATTCCCATTAACTAAACAAATATCCTTGCTAAATATATTATAAAAAATACACCTTTTATTTTTATTTCAAACATGACGTCATATTTATTTTCTTTTAAATTATTATAGTTTTTCACTTGGAAGTTTTTTAAATTCATTGCCGCTGAAAAATTATTATTCCAATTTTTTATTTTCTTGGCAACAGGAAAGAAAAATGGTTAAATTTTATCTGAAAAATGCCTATTGATTTTGTATGAAAAATAATTAAATTTTGAATTATTAAGGAAAATATTTGAATAAAATAAATAAAAATTAGCCTATGTTCATTCCACTCCTATAATCTATCTATATGCAAAGATTCAAAGACATTAATCCATCCGTTTTGAAGCCAAGTTCATTCCAATTTTTTGGACACACTTTCACATTTATAATATATATAAGGATATAACGATGATACATTTGTCATTTTATTTTTTAAAAATATTATTCATTTTGCATATATTTAGAAGCATAAATTTACATATGTACAGGTGAAATACCCACTAATCAGAAATTAAAAAGGGATTGAAAAAAAAATGTGCTTGAGAAATCAAAAGGGTTAATAATTAGGTAATTTTTTTTCCAGCCCTATCAGTTAGTATAGCCATTTAGTTAGTAAACATATTTAAATGTTACTTAATTAGTTGAATAGCCACTCTTGTTACAAGTCCAGTCATTAACCATTCCAGCAATAGTCAATAGCATATATTACTTCAACAACCCTCCCATACATAGACTACTACACCAGAAGCAAGTAACAAAAGTATGAAAAACATTTATAGAAACTCCAGGTAAGTTCCACAGTATAAATAAAGCCATGTCACTAACAAAATTACTTTTCAGCCCCCCCCCCCCGGACTTAGGCTTCCGAAACTTTCAAGTTGACCTCATCGACGCAGGGTCCCAAGGGACTCTGTGCAGTCCAAAGAGATTTAAGAGTGCCCTATAAGTCCACTGCGCCATGACCGCACATGTTTACCTCATCGACGCAGAGACCTAAGGGAGTCAGCGCGGTCCTACACGGTCCAGGAGCTACTTCCTCCTCGTGGACTCATGCATCTCAAGCTCACAATTTGACTTCACCGACACAGGGACCCAAGGGACCCTGTGCTGTCCGAAGAGCAATGGGAGCACCCTTTTAATCCACTACACCTGAACTGCACTGCACATGTTGACCTCATCGACGCAGAGACTTAAGGGTCTCTGTGCGGTCCAAAATGTGCTTTTTTGACAGATCACCTTTTTATTAGCTGCGATTGGACTCTGTCCGTACGAGCTACCGGACTCGCTTCAATGGGACAGCCCACGGAGCGACTTTTTACCCAGCGGGGTTCAGTAGAAAGACGGGATCTCGTCACCACCAGCAGCGATTCGTCTGCCTAGCATTTCGGCCCGGAATTTTCCCCTTCTTCGGCACTACTTAGCATTTCGGCGAAATCAACTGGTTTTGTTTTTTAATCTTCTTAACTTCCTTCAAAATTGCCCCCTTGTGTTATGCTAAGTTAGTGCCACCGTTCTGGCACAAAAATAGTTCCAGACCCATTCCATCAAGCATGACGAGTGAGTGTTGTGGGCGCGGTGCTAAAACATGGTTACTTAACCCAGGCAATAAACAACACGAAACAGCAGCCATTAGCCATAACAGCCGATCCAGGCACTTGACATTATGGATCGCCCCACTCGGCAATCAGGTGAATTCCGCCCCGCCATGCAAGCAACTTAAACCCTCTAAACTGGGTCAATTATCGAGAGGTGGGGGCCTATTCAATGGTCTCCGAGAAATCAAAAAAGGATTGACAGAAAAATATTCGTCTGAGCTACTTAACCCTTTCAGGGGCGGTGTTTGCAGTCTGCAAACACTTAATATTACTGTTCCAATTTCGAACTGGCACCAGTAAAAATTTAGTACAATTTTGATTTTATAATATTCGCAAAAAACAGCTCTTGATTATTTTCAAATAAATCTGTTCTTAAATTGTGGTGTGAATCAATTATTTGAATATTTTCGGAGCAGAAATACCTTGCCCCTGAAAAGGTTAAAGCATAGGTTAGAAGGGAGATATGAAACTTATTTAAAATTAGTTAAAAAGATTGGATTGCAACTTAATTTTTGATATTACTATAGTCAAACAGTTATTCCGCCTTAACTTCATAAATTAGTCTAAAGAACGGATTACAACATAATTTATTGCTATTACTATACTCAAATAGTTATTCCTCCTTAACTACATAAATAACGTTGTTTTTTTAAAGGAAATTAATAAAAAACTTTTCAAACAATGTACTCTAACTAGTACAGTACACCCAAAACAAACATTTATCAACCAAACTACTTAACAATTTAAATCTCTATACCTCTAGAGTTGATTTAAACTTCACGCTATCTCACCTGTAACTATAAGTATTTCATTTCTAGGTTGAAGAGGGAAGGGGTAACAGCCGGAGGGTGTTTCGCGCAGGTGTGGACACTCTCGACCTTGATTTCGACATCCCGATCGATCCCTCACCGCCTACGCGAGATGTTCTTTCCCATAGCTCCTTTTTTTATTTTCAGTTTCACCGGCGTACTAGCTTCGATCCCTGGTAGCTGATTACCAAAGCCATTAGATGTCATTAAGCGAAATGAGGTTCAGAGACAAGACGAGTGTGAACGGGGGAGGGGGGATTTTATTAGACCTAAAACAACTTTCTCCAACACTGATTTTTTTTCTCCCTGGAATATCGATGAGAAGAATCCTTTTTAATGGAAGTTTAAACTTCCAATTTTCAACAAGCTGTTGCTCTGGTATTAATTATTTTGTCATTTCAGTCAAAGAGGAAGGGGAGTATAGTAATAACCAACAATTAAGTTGTAGTCCAGTCTTTTTAACTAATTTTAACTGAGTTTCACATCTACCTTCTAACCTATGCTTTAAGTATCTCGGACGAATATTTTTCTTTCTATCCCTTTTTAATTTCTCATGCACATTAGTGGGTTTTTCACCTGCCTATATGCATTGTTATGCTGTTAAATATACGCCAAAAGAATAATAATTCTTAAATTAAAATTATAAATATAACATTAAGAGAAAAGGTATTTCTCCAAAACTTTATGATTTTTTGTGGTAGAATAGTTTCTGCAGTAGAGCCTAAAATATAGCTCCCTTCCTCTTTGACTGTAATGACAAAATAATTAATAACCGAGTAACATCTTGTTGAAAATTGGAATTCCATTAAAAATGATTCTTCGCATCGATATTCCAAGGAGAAAAAAGTTAGTGTCGGAGAAAGTTGTTTCATGTGTAATAAAATCCCCCCCCCCTCGTCTTGTTCCAGAACCTCATTTAGTTTAATTGCATCTAATGGCTTTGGTAATCAGCTACCAGGGATTGAAGTTAGTACGGCGGTGAAACAAAAATATAAAAGAAGCTATGGGAAGGAACATCTTGCGTAGGTGGTGAGGGATCGATCGGATGTCGAAATCAAGGTCGAGAGTGTCCACACCTGTGCGGAACTCCCTCTGGCTGTTTCCCCCTACCTCAACAATTTAGAAATGAGCTACTTATAGTTACAGGTGATATAGCGTAAATCAACTCTAGAGGTATAGAGATTTAAATGTTGGGTGGTTTTATTGATAAATATTTGTTTTGTGTATGCTGTAATAGTTATAATACATTGTTTGAAACGTTTTTTAATTCTGTTCCATTAAAATAAGAACGATCTTTATAGAATTAAGGAGAAATATTTGAGTATAGTAATACCAATAAATTAAGTTTTAATCAAGTCTTTTTAACTACCGTAATTTCCTGCGTATAATCCGCGGATCAAACCACTCTTTTTCGACCCAGAAATTTTATTTTATAATTGAAGGCAAATATTTACGACGATCTAAAAAGTTATATTTTATTTAATTAAATTTCTGGGTCGAAAAATGATTGTTTGATCCACGGATTATACGCTGGAAATTAAGGTAATTATAGTTAACTTTCATATCTCACTTTTAATCTTTGAGTTAAGTATCTCAAACGAATAATTTTTCTTTCAATCCTTTTTAATTTCTGAAGCACATTAGTGGGTTTTTCACCTGAATATGTGTAATGTTATGCTCTTAAATATATGCAAAAGGAATAACAATTTTCAAAATTAAAATTACAAATACAGTATTAAGAGAAAGAAGTTACTTTTCCAGGATACGAGCTTTTGCGCTTTTTAGTGGCTGAATAGTTTCTTCAGTAGTCCTAAAATAAACCCCTTCCTCTTTGACTGTAATCCAAAATAATTAATAACCGAATAACATCCTGTTGAAAATTGGAATTCCATTAAAAATAATTCTTCTCCTCATCGATATTCGAGCTTTTGCGCTTTTTAGTGGCTGAATAGTTTCTGCAGTAATCCTAAAATAAACCCCTTCCTCTTTGACTGTAATCCAAAATAATTAATAACCGAATAACATCCTGTTGAAAATTGGAATTCCAATAAAAATAATTCTTCTCATCGATATTCGAGCTTTTGCGCTTTTTAGTGGCTGAATAGTTTCTGCAGTAATCCTAAAATAAACCCCTTCCTCTTTGACTGTAATCCAAAATAATTAATAACCGAATAACATCCTGTTGAAAATTGGAATTCCATTAAAAATAATTCTTCTCATCGATATTCGAGCTTTTGCGCTTTTTAGTGGCTGAATAGTTTCTGCAGTAATCCTAAAATAAACCCCTTCCTCTTTGACTGTAATCCAAAATAATTAATAACCGAATAACATCCTGTTGAAAATTGGAATTCCATTAAAAATAATTCTTCTCATCGATATTCGAGCTTTTGCGCTTTTTAGTGGCTGAATAGTTTCTGCAGTAATCCTAAAATAAACCCCTTCCTCTTTGACTGTAATCCAAAATAATTAATAACCGAATAACATCCTGTTGAAAATTGGAATTCCATTAAAAATAATTCTTCTCATCGATATTCGAGCTTTTGCGCTTTTTAGTGGCTGAATAGTTTCTGCAGTAATCCTAAAATAAACCCCTTCCTCTTTGACTGTAATCCAAAATAATTAATAACCGAATAACATCCTGTTGAAAATTGGAATTCCATTAAAAATAATTCTTCTCATCGATATTCGAGCTTTTGCGCTTTTTAGTGGCTGAATAGTTTCTGCAGTAATCCTAAAATAAACCCCTTCCTCTTTGACTGTAATCCAAAATAATTAATAACCGAATAACATCCTGTTGAAAATTGGAATTCCATTAAAAATAATTCTTCTCATCGATATTCGAGCTTTTGCGCTTTTTAGTGGCTGAATAGTTTCTGCAGTAATCCTAAAATAAACCCCTTCCTCTTTGACTGTAATCCAAAATAATTAATAACCGAATAACATCCTGTTGAAAATTGGAATTCCATTAAAAATAATTCTTCTCATCGATATTCGAGCTTTTGCGCTTTTTAGTGGCTGAATAGTTTCTGCAGTAATCCTAAAATAAACCCCTTCCTCTTTGACTGTAATCCAAAATAATTAATAACCGAATAACATCCTGTTGAAAATTGGAATTCCATTAAAAATAATTCTTCTCATCGATATTCGAGCTTTTGCGCTTTTTAGTGGCTGAATAGTTTCTGCAGTAATCCTAAAATAAACCCCTTCCTCTTTGACTGTAATCCAAAATAATTAATAACCGAATAACATCCTGTTGAAAATTGGAATTCCATTAAAAATAATTCTTCTCATCGATATTCGAGCTTTTGCGCTTTTTAGTGGCTGAATAGTTTCTGCAGTAATCCTAAAATAAACCCCTTCCTCTTTGACTGTAATCCAAAATAATTAATAACCGAATAACATCCTGTTGAAAATTGGAATTCCATTAAAAATAATTCTTCTCATCGATATTCGAGCTTTTGCGCTTTTTAGTGGCTGAATAGTTTCTGCAGTAATCCTAAAATAAACCCCTTCCTCTTTGACTGTAATCCAAAATAATTAATAACCGAATAACATCCTGTTGAAAATTGGAATTCCATTAAAAATAATTCTTCTCATCGATATTCGAGCTTTTGCGCTTTTTAGTGGCTGAATAGTTTCTGCAGTAATCCTAAAATAAACCCCTTCCTCTTTGACTGTAATCCAAAATAATTAATAACCGAATAACATCCTGTTGAAAATTGGAATTCCATTAAAAATAATTCTTCTCATCGATATTCGAGCTTTTGCGCTTTTTAGTGGCTGAATAGTTTCTGCAGTAATCCTAAAATAAACCCCTTCCTCTTTGACTGTAATCCAAAATAATTAATAACCGAATAACATCCTGTTGAAAATTGGAATTCCATTAAAAATAATTCTTCTCATCGATATTCGAGCTTTTGCGCTTTTTAGTGGCTGAATAGTTTCTGCAGTAATCCTAAAATAAACCCCTTCCTCTTTGACTGTAATCCAAAATAATTAATAACCGAATAACATCCTGTTGAAAATTGGAATTCCATTAAAAATAATTCTTCTCATCGATATTCGAGCTTTTGCGCTTTTTAGTGGCTGAATAGTTTCTGCAGTAATCCTAAAATAAACCCCTTCCTCTTTGACTGTAATCCAAAATAATTAATAACCGAATAACATCCTGTTGAAAATTGGAATTCCATTAAAAATAATTCTTCTCATCGATATTCGAGCTTTTGCGCTTTTTAGTGGCTGAATAGTTTCTGCAGTAATCCTAAAATAAACCCCTTCCTCTTTGACTGTAATCCAAAATAATTAATAACCGAATAACATCCTGTTGAAAATTGGAATTCCATTAAAAATAATTCTTCTCATCGATATTCGAGCTTTTGCGCTTTTTAGTGGCTGAATAGTTTCTGCAGTAATCCTAAAATAAACCCCTTCCTCTTTGACTGTAATCCAAAATAATTAATAACCGAATAACATCCTGTTGAAAATTGGAATTCCATTAAAAATAATTCTTCTCATCGATATTCGAGCTTTTGCGCTTTTTAGTGGCTGAATAGTTTCTGCAGTAATCCTAAAATAAACCCCTTCCTCTTTGACTGTAATCCAAAATAATTAATAACCGAATAACATCCTGTTGAAAATTGGAATTCCATTAAAAATAATTCTTCTCATCGATATTCGAGCTTTTGCGCTTTTTAGTGGCTGAATAGTTTCTGCAGTAATCCTAAAATAAACCCCTTCCTCTTTGACTGTAATCCAAAATAATTAATAACCGAATAACATCCTGTTGAAAATTGGAATTCCATTAAAAATAATTCTTCTCATCGATATTCGAGCTTTTGCGCTTTTTAGTGGCTGAATAGTTTCTGCAGTAATCCTAAAATAAACCCCTTCCTCTTTGACTGTAATCCAAAATAATTAATAACCGAATAACATCCTGTTGAAAATTGGAATTCCATTAAAAATAATTCTTCTCATCGATATTCGAGCTTTTGCGCTTTTTAGTGGCTGAATAGTTTCTGCAGTAATCCTAAAATAAACCCCTTCCTCTTTGACTGTAATCCAAAATAATTAATAACCGAATAACATCCTGTTGAAAATTGGAATTCCATTAAAAATAATTCTTCTCATCGATATTCGAGCTTTTGCGCTTTTTAGTGGCTGAATAGTTTCTGCAGTAATCCTAAAATAAACCCCTTCCTCTTTGACTGTAATCCAAAATAATTAATAACCGAATAACATCCTGTTGAAAATTGGAATTCCATTAAAAATAATTCTTCTCATCGATATTCGAGCTTTTGCGCTTTTTAGTGGCTGAATAGTTTCTGCAGTAATCCTAAAATAAACCCCTTCCTCTTTGACTGTAATCCAAAATAATTAATAACCGAATAACATCCTGTTGAAAATTGGAATTCCATTAAAAATAATTCTTCTCATCGATATTCGAGCTTTTGCGCTTTTTAGTGGCTGAATAGTTTCTGCAGAAATCCTAAAATAAACCCCTTCCTCTTTGACTGTAATCCAAAATAATTAATAACCGAATAACATCCTGTTGAAAATTGGAATTCCATTAAAAATAATTCTTCTCATCGATATTCGAGCTTTTGCGCTTTTTAGTGGCTGAATAGTTTCTGCAGTAATCCTAAAATAAACCCCTTCCTCTTTGACTGTAATCCAAAATAATTAATAACCGAATAACATCCTGTTGAAAATTGGAATTCCATTAAAAATAATTCTTCTTATCGATATTCGAGCTTTTGCGCTTTTTAGTGGCTGAATAGTTTCTGCAGTAATCCTAAAATAAACCCATTCCTCTTTGACTGTAATCCAAAATAATTAATAACCGAATAACATCCTGTTGAAAATTGGAATTCCATTAAAAATAATTCTTCTCATCGATATTCGAGCTTTTGCGCTTTTTAGTGGCTGAATAGTTTCTGCAGTAATCCTAAAATAAACCCCTTCCTCTTTGACTGTAATCCAAAATAATTAATAACCGAATAACATCCTGTTGAAAATTGGAATTCCATTAAAAATAATTCTTCTCATCGATATTCGAGCTTTTGCGCTTTTTAGTGGCTGAATAGTTTCTGCAGTAATCCTAAAATAAACCCCTTCCTCTTTGACTGTAATCCAAAATAATTAATAACCGAATAACATCCTGTTGAAAATTGGAATTCCATTAAAAATAGTTCTTCTCATCGATATTCGAGCTTTTGCGCTTTTTAGTGGCTGAATAGTTTCTGCAGTAATCCTAAAATAAACCCCTTCCTCTTTGACTGTAATCCAAAATAATTAATAACCGAATAACATCCTGTTGAAAATTGGAATTCCATTAAAAATAATTCTTCTCATCGATATTCGAGCTTTTGCGCTTTTTAGTGGCTGAATAGTTTCTGCAGTAATCCTAAAATAAACCCCTTCCTCTTTGACTGTAATCCAAAATAATTAATAACCGAATAACATCCTGTTGAAAATTGGAATTCCATTAAAAATAATTCTTCTCATCGATATTCGAGCTTTTGCGCTTTTTAGTGGCTGAATAGTTTCTGCAGTAATCCTAAAATAAACCCCTTCCTCTTTGACTGTAATCCAAAATAATTAATAACCGAATAACATCCTGTTGAAAATTGGAATTCCATTAAAAATAATTCTTCTCATCGATATTCGAGCTTTTGCGCTTTTTAGTGGCTGAATAGTTTCTGCAGTAATCCTAAAATAAACCCCTTCCTCTTTGACTGTAATCCAAAATAATTAATAACCGAATAACATCCTGTTGAAAATTGGAATTCCATTAAAAATAATTTTTCTCATCGATATTCGAGCTTTTGCGCTTTTTAGTGGCTGAATAGTTTCTGCAGTAATCCTAAAATAAACCCCTTCCTCTTTGACTGTAATCCAAAATAATTAATAACCGAATAACATCCTGTTGAAAATTGGAATTCCATTAAAAATAATTCTTCTCATCGATATTCGAGCTTTTGCGCTTTTTAGTGGCTGAATAGTTTCTGCAGTAATCCTAAAATAAACCCCTTCCTCTTTGACTGTAATCCAAAATAATTAATAACCGAATAACATCCTGTTGAAAATTGGAATTCCATTAAAAATAATTCATCTCATCGATATTCGAGATTTTGCGCTTTTTAGTGGCTGAATAGTTTCTGCAGTAATCCTAAAATAAACCCCTTCCTCTTTGACTGTAATCCAAAATAATTAATAACCGAATAACATCCTGTTGAAAATTGGAATTCCATTAAAAATAATTCTTCTTATCGATATTCGAGCTTTTGCGCTTTTTAGTGGCTGAATAGTTTCTGCAGTAATCCTAAAATAAACCCCTTCCTCTTTGACTGTAATCCAAAATAATTAATAACCGAATAACATCTTGTTGAAAATTGGAATTCTATTAAAAATATTTCTTCTCATCGATAATCGAGGGTGAAAAAAAATAGTGCTGGAGAAAATTGTTTTAGGTATAATAAAATCCCTCCAATCCCCCCCCCCCTCTAGTCTTTTTCCAGAACCTCATTTCGTTTAATGACACCGGCTTTGATAATCAGCTGCCAGGGACCAGGGGTCGTACATTTCTGTCAATTTTTCAGGACAAATATCAGTATTTATTCATAGAAACATACATCTAGATTTAACGTACGAACTCACACTTTATTTTAAGAAGATATTTTCTATGAGAAAATATTGGTGCTGAAGATTTTCTTGGTCTTAAAATTTCAGGACATGTACGACCCCTGCCAGGGACTGAAGCTAATACGCCGGCAAAACTGGAAAAAAAAAGAAACATCTTGCGTAGGCAGGGAGGGACAAACAAGATTTCGGCTAATATACCGTATCCGAAATACTACATACTATTGCACCAAGTTCTGAAAATTATTTATACTTCGTTATAGTACTAACGTACCTCATTTGCTACGCTATATGTGAAATTTCCGACTTGTTAATTTCTCAAGCACATTAGTGGGTTTTTCACCTGTATATATGTAATGTTATGCTATTAAATAGATGCAAAAGAAATAATAATTTTTTTAATTAATATTACAAACGTTGCATTAAGAGCTAAGGTACTTTTTCAGTTTTGGGAACTTTGCTCTCTGCTTAGAGAGTATACTCTGTTATTTTTACGACTATACCACTGATGAAAAGTACCTTTATGTATTAATGCTACATTTGTGGTTTTTACTTTAAAAATTACTATTCCTTTTGCAGATATTTAACAGCATAACATTACATATATACAGGTGTAAAATCCACTAATGTGATTGAGAAATTAACAAGTCGAAAATTGCACGTAAAGCATAGCAAATGAGGTACGTTCGTTCTATATATACTAATGAAACAACAAAACGCTCTCTATGTGTGTGTCTGCGATGGCTAGCAAAATCTACCGCACGTAGAAGTCTGAAATTTTAAGTGAAGATAGGCAAGACAGATTCTGAAGCTCAGACTTTTAATATTTTAAGGACTGGGTTACTGGGCTCTTTCAATTTTTATGTACCAAATTGTTAATAAATTGACCACTTTTTAGCGAATCTTCTTCGTTTTGAGAGACCTTTCTGCATTTAACAATTCTCGCATTTTTACTTTTCGTTTATGACCCTGAACCCTTGGGCCCCTTTCAGGGCCCCTTTAAGTTTTTCTGATAATAAATCGTTAATAAATTGCTTCCATGTAATACGATCTTCATTTTTGGAATTGATTCTCCTTTTAGATATTTTCAGTTTTTACATTCCATATAAGATACTGAGACCCTCTAGGTAATCAGAGGGCCCCTTGATTTTTTTTTGCACCAAACATTTTTCACTCCTTAAATTTCTCATCTTTTCAGTGCAAAATTTTAAAGTTGAATCTTGGACTCTTCTTTCAGGACCAACACCCTGATATTTTTTGAGGCTCTTTTTTAAACATTTACCCAATCACTTGCTGCATTAAAAAAAAAACTATTACTACGAATTTCCCCTTTATTCCTACGGATAATTCATACTCTATGCATTATTTTAACTAATCAAAGAACTATAGCTCTATGTACTAAAACATTTTATTATTTTTTCATGCTAGGGCCCTGGTTTTAACTGTCAGTTGGCCCCTACAGGGCCCGCTAAATTGGTCCGGTTCACAAGCTTTTTTTTTTCTAATAACTTTTCAGGTCCTCCATCTACGACAAAAATATTCTTAGACTTCAGCTACCACTAATTATGAATATTAATCACTTTCTTGTTACCCTTGGTGCCGCTTCTTTAAAAATAATCCAAATTGCTTTCAATTTTATTTAACATAGATTTAGCATCATCCCATTATTTTAGTAACTGAAAAAATATTTTTATACCCAACTACATGCGCATGTCATCAAGGGATGACAGGTTTTTCTCCCTCCCCCCCTCTCAGTATCGTTTCAGGAAATTCGTTTGAAAACGTTTAATTTGTCGGTGTCAGTAGAAAGATCTACACCCAAAAAGAATGAATCGTCTGTCATTTACACAGTTTTTTAATAAGAACAACTTCCAATTCCATGAATTTTCGAACTTGAGTGCTGGGTTCGAACTCCAAACGTACCCGTCGCCGTCGGCCTAATCGTTCGGAGTTTTCTGAGGTTTTCTCTGAACCTTGGATTTCCTTGCGTATATACGGATTAGTTTCTCTTCGAAAGAAGTATACCGTCCTCTCCCCTAGGACTTATATCCCTCGTGCCGTCATAAACACAAACAACCAAACAACAGTTTCCGAACAAAATTGAATTTTAAAAATGGGTTGAAATGCAGCTCCTTTGGATTTCTGAAAAAGTTTAATTAAATCTATACAATAATTCATGAAAGATAGTTTAATCAAATATTGATTTTTGTTAAACTCTTTATTTTACTGAAAAAAAAATATTTTAAGTATCTTCAATGTTTATTTTCAAGTAAATATTTCGAACATTTAAAAAACATTTTTTATGGCGAAAAGCTCTAGTTTCAGAATTTTGAAATTCACGAATTAACCTTATATCCAGCGTCAGCATTTTTTATGCTCAGCATTTTTCACGAAAGATTTAGGTTTCGTTAAACAGGAAATTTGAGTGGAATTTTTAAAGTTTTCTTTTGATAGAAACATCCTTTTTTTAAAGAAAAAAAAATTGGATCATGGAAAAGAAATAGGAAAAAGCCATTTAAAAAAATATGTCTATATTTACATATGTAATATCATTTTTATACAAAATATATATAATATGAACTTTAAAAATGTTCAGGTTTACTTAAAAGGCGATTAGAATAATCAAATATAGATGTTAATAGTTAATTTTATTTTTAAAACATCTTAGTACTTTCAAGCCTTTAAACAGGCTCTTCCTCAGAGAATATTTTCTCTATTTTCAGATATTCTATTAGCATAGAATATTTTAAATAAAATTAACTATTAACATCTATATTTGATTATTTTAATCGCCTTTTAAGTAAACCTGAAAATTTTAAAGTTCATATTTTATGTTTTTGTGTTAAAAGAAAGGCGAAAATTTCGTTCCGTATTATATTCTTATGTTCATTTTTATACAATACTGCGCTAATATAAGGTAATAGTTACTGAGTACAAGGTTAACCTTATATTCAGCTTCTTTTACGCATAATATATTTCACGGAAGAGTTAGGTTTCATTAAAAAGTTAAGTTGGGTGAACATTTTAAATCTTTTTAACAATTTCGAAGAAACTTAAAAAGTGTTTATAAATTCCGTTTGTCTATCTTTCTGTCGGCCCGTCCGAGGTCTAACTGGCGTAAATATAGTCCGATTACCATAAAATTCATTGATGTTATTGAAATAACTCATGCTCTTTATTGAAAATGAAGTATATAGTTATTTATTTATATAGTTTTCGCGATTCATTTACAGTGACACTAAAAAAAATTCCATTGCATTATGGTCTTAAGGGAGAACAATCATTTGCGGTGTATTTTAATTATATTACACTATATTTTAAACATATTAAAGGTATCACTAAGGTGTACGACACGCGCTTACTGCAGAATGTGCATGCATGGTTGTGCATAGAATAATGGTTAATTCACTGAGACATATAGAAGAATTTGACTATAGAATAAATCGAAATATAGAAACCTCTGAACTATAACTGCTGATATTGCAATTTCAGTTGAGGTATGCGCTTTTAAATGGAACTAATTTTCTACTGGGTCTGTATAAATTTGTAGATCCTATACAGGGTTTCGCAAAAGTTTTCAAGTATATTTCCGTTTTTTTCACGTAAATTGCTGAATGGAAATTTTCAACTGTGTTTTTCATTTCACTGAACTAACTTTCAGCATACTATCTAGTATACATAAAAAATCCATAGGGGGTAGATCATACGAAAATCTGCACAAAACAAGTCGGGAATATGCACATAAAACATAGCAAATGAGGCGCGTTCGCACACTTACGAACTTTAAAAAATATTCAGATCTTCGTGGAATAGCTGTTGCACTCTTATGCAAAAAATGCACGAATTATAGAATACAGAACTATAGACTCCAAGATCTAATGACAGAATCTGAAGTAAATCTGCTTAAAAATGTAGTTACTGTGTTCAAAGTGTGGTTTTAGAATCTTTTCTTATCCACGCCGAAAGAGTTTAAAAGAAACAAGTCGGAAAATGCACGCCAGACGTAGCAAATGAGGTGCGTTCGTACTATAACGAAGTTTTAAAAATGCACAGTATATCATATACAGCATTGCATCCGAAATTTTGTGCGTGTCCGTGTAAATACTGCGTGCTTTTTATTATACAGGAAGTAACTTGAGGTAAACATCAAAAAGTATATCAATTTCATAAAATGTGAAAAAAATAATAATATATTTAAAACATGCCCAAACAATGTTTCGCCCAATACCATTATGTAATGGAATACTTTTGTGCGACCCTGTAAATTAACAACAAATATTCTTTGCACCACAGATTGTACATAATGTATACTTTTGTCTATAATTTATGAATGCATATGAATTTTATTATGTTCGAAAGAGCGCAACATCATTAAAATGCTCTACTATTTTTTCCCATTTGTTTGTCATGTAACGGAATATTTTAGCGACCCTATTTTAGTTGTTGATTCATAGATTTACGAATATGATTTCCTGCTCCCAATCCTCCATGTTTTCATACTTTTGTGTGCATGAAAGCACAATGGTAAAATTGGTTTTTTGGTGTTTTCCACCAAGACATGACTTGGCAGACCGATTACGTTTTAATATGCCAATCGAAATGTAACTATTCCAAAATTTTCATCCGTGAACTCAATGAGGTGGTTTTAATGCTAGTACGTGCCTATACATTTACTACAGGCCTTCATTAACGTTTAGATATTTAGTAATAATAAAATAATAAATATTTGCTTAGTCGCTTTAAACCGTTTGCGATTCTTTTATTTTAAACATATATTACATTATATAAATTTTAAATAAAAGTTGCTTTCCAGACAGAATCACGTGTAATAAAGCGTAAAAATTATTAGAAAATTCGAATATCAGTTACATTTTGTTGTAAAATAATATTTTCTTAACATTTCCAAAAACTCTTCCCTAGCCTATTCCCATATGAATATCAAAAATGAATTAAATAGTACCCAAAATTGCAAGATTTGTTATGTTTCAGACGATAAAATATTCGCTAAACTCTAATTAATCTACTTCGAAAGCCAATGTTAGTGTCATTAACGTAAAAGTAATTTTTTCGAAAACGTGAAAAACAAGTTGGAAATTGCACGTAAAGCATAGCAAATGAGGTGCGTTCGTTATAATAAATAAATAGGAATAGTAAATCTTATTACACCTTAGCAACGTATATCATATTCATAAAATTTGATAGTTTAATATAATTAAAACACCCCCCAAACAATGTTTCCCCGTATAACATTATTTAGTGGAATACATTTGTGTGGCCCTGTAATTTAATAATAAATATTCTTTGCATCACAGATTGTATAAAATGTATTTTTAGTACATATTTCATAGATTCATGTCAATTCTGTTATATTCAAATGAGTGTAACACCATTAAAATACATTTGAAACTTTTTCCCCCATTGACCGTAATGTAACAGAATACTTTTGATTGTCCCTGTAATTGGTCAATGCATCCGATTTTCATAACATTTGAAATGACTCGACAAAATTATGTAATAAATATACGTTTTAAATTTCAAACGATTAAAATGCATTTGAAACTTTTTTCCCCATTGACCGTAATGTAACGGAATCCTTTTGATTGTCCCTGTAATTGATCTATCCATACGATTTTCATAAAATTTGAAATGACTCGACAAAATTATGTAATAATTATGTATTTTAAATTTCAAACGATTCGGTTGGGTAGTTTTTGCGTTGTTATATGCGGACAGACAGACAGACGGACGGACTGAGCGACAACAGTAGGTGCTACGTATTTACATAATTACGAACGCACCTAAAAAATCGGACCAGAAAGGGTTAAAAAGCATGTATGGAAATTTTTCATATTTTTATGTATCGAAATATTTTCCTAAAAATCTTTCGATGCATAAAAATATTTCCATCTTTCAAAATATTTCCATTCTTCAAAATATTTCCATTCCTAAAAATATTTCCAAGTATTCCGATCTTAATTCTTCCCTCCTTTTTAAAAAGTAGCTTTCTCTCTCTTTCTTTATCTACCTACCAAATCTATTCAGCTATCGATGGCCTTTTTCTTTTCCATCTCATATAGAAAGGGAAGAGTTTGTAGATAAGAGATATGAAACAGGTGAAGATAGTCTTGGCTATGATTTTCCTTTCACCGATCGATTCTACCCAAGATGTTCCCTTTCCACAATTTTGTTTTTTCCACGTTTCAGTTTCAGCGGCGTATTAGCTTTCTCAAAGTGGCAACTCATTTCAAATGCTATAATAACCGATGAGATAAATGGGCTTGTAAAGCAAGACTTAGAGGGCGGATGGCGAAATTTTAAAATGGAGGGTCAAAATCACAGTCAAGTGTTATCCAGCGACCTCATTGGTCGTGTGGTATAGGTGAAAATCACGGACGTGTTTCTCCATTTGAAAAAGAGTGAGGGGTAAAGTAATTTTGAATCAATTGTTACCGTCTGTTCTTATTTACAATAAACTTAACTTAATTAAGATATTTTGATGACATTATATAAAATGACAGTGAAAAATAGATTATAAATGAAAACAGATAAGATTTACATCAAAATTGACGCTACGATTTTTTTTCGAAAAAAGGAGTAAGGCGATTTTTCCCCTACCGCTAAGAGATTGATCTCTGAAAAGGACGCGACTCAATGACTAATCAAGTGTTTGGATTTCACCGGACTGTGATTTTGGCCCTCCTTTTAAAATTTCGCGGGCGGATGTTCCATTGATTTTGACGGGGAACGGAAATACATTTTTCTTGTTTGGCATCCAAGCAATCAATCGCACGTTCAGTAAAGGCTGTCAAACAGCCGGATTATGCAAGATTTTTGCAATTTTTTCTCAATGTTTAAATTTGTATTTTAAAAATCATTTCAAAATCATGACTATCTATCTATCCATCTGTACATATATATATGTGACATTTTAAGGAGAAACTCGATATATCTACACTGGTTCCCCTTTTTTAAACGCAGAGTCGTGGCAACCGATGGAAAAAAATTAAAAAATAAATAAATGTAGAAGATTCATTAAATTACACATTGGCTGCTGCAACTTAGTTTATTAAAGTGTAGTCATATAGAGAGGTAAATGCTCTCTTTGCGAGTCGTCTTAAACCATATCATTGAAAAGAATATTCCACCAATACTTCCTCAAGCTGTCTTTAACGGACTCATCGAAGTAAAAGAAAGGATATCAATCTCTCCGCTTCCTTTTTAAATCTGAAAACAAACTTCTAGAAAATTCTCTAATCTCTAACCATGATTTTCACATCTAAACAGAATTCATGTCCATCGTCGAGATGGACATATCATTCTCGAATCTTTCAGACGAAAATTTTTATTTTAAAAGATTATTATTTAACTAATTTATAATCGAAATCAGAATTAATATTCTGCAGACGATATTCAATTACAAACGATTAATTTTAAAACAAAAAGAAAATAAATGAATTTATTGATACACAATAATATCAAACGCGAAGGAAAAATAAAAACAAAAAAAAAAGAATGAATGATATTTTGAAAGGTATGGTTTTGGAATAAATTTAACAAGACTTAAAAAAAGGGTTGATAAGGGTCTTAAAAAAGGTCTTAAAAAAGGTCTTAAAAAAGTCTTAAAAAAGAATTGATAAAAACAGGGAAAAAATGAGTTTTATTTAGAATATTAAGAAATAAAGTTTAATTAAGAATATTTTTAATTTAGAGCCATCTTTTTAAATTTACGCATGTTGGAATAAATGTTTTTTAAGGCGAATTAAGAATTTATATCGTTTCCATAAAAATTAATAGATTACATCTAGAAACAAGATTTTAATTTAATAAGTTGAACTAAGTACGGAATATTGTTAAAAGGAAATTAATCTAGTATAAAGGTTAATTTCCCCAAAAAAATTTAAATTTGTAATATATAATATATATGTATATATATATATATATATATATATAGTTAAAAATCCCTAAAATAATCCGAAAAAGAGTAAACTTAGCAGGCCTTTCCGGGCAGGTGTACTATTAATGGTGTATGTCGTTTAATTGAGTATTATTTTGTTTTAGCAAACACTTTTATTACTGCTTACATATAGTAATGTTAGTATGTGCCCATGCATTTACTATATGACTTCATTAACTTCTTAAAAGTACTTTACTACAGCTCATATTCAAAATATTAGAATAATTACCTTTTTTTTAGAAATTGAAAATATCGTTTGGTAATTTAATGTCTTTTAATGAAAATATGCAAACGATATTTTTATTAAGAACTTATTGTTGATTAAACTTACTTGATATCTTAAATTTAATATCATTTTTGAAAAGATTAATTGCAAAAAAAAAAATATTTTGAAAAGTCAAAATATTAGAATATTTATTCAAGTGGTTCAAAATATTAGAATATTTCACATTAATTCTCCTTTAATTATTACCAATTCTTAACTGGTGGCATCATTGATTAAATTCAGACTATTTTATTTAAAATCAGTATTCTTTTTTGCAGTTTGTTTCTTTTCCGTCTTGAAATGGGCCGTGCGAGTGATATTCCTGAATCTACTAAACTTCGTATGGTTGATTTGTATCGGCACGGTAAAAATCAATGTTTTATAGCGAATTATTTACATTGTTCGCAATCGAGCGTTAGTAAAATACTAACAAAATATTCAAAAATTGGAAAATTTCAAAATAATCGCCGAAATGGCGGCCGAAAACCAAAAACATCTGCTAGAGATGACAGGAAACTGAAGCGTATAGTTAAGAAAAACCGTTTTAAAAGTGTGCGATTCTTGCACCGAAAATGGAAAGAAGAAGGAGTTGAAGTTTCTACATCGACAACATTAAGACGTCTCCATAAATTTAAATTTGAATCTCGTGTACCGAAAACAAAACCTCTCATGACTGCAAGACAAAAGCGCATAAGATTGAATTAATATAAATCAAGACGCTTATGGAGCAATGAAGATAGGAAAAATATATTATTTAGTGATGAAAGTATGTTTTGTGTTTCATATGGTAATCAAGGTATTCGAGTTTGGAGAATGAAGCAAGAAGCATTTGATAAAGAATGCCTTAAACGTTCCGTAAAATTTGCTGCTAGTGTCATGGTTTGGGGTTGTATGAGTGCAGAAGGACCTGGAAAGTTATGCATCGTCTACGAAAAGGTTAACTCTCTGATATATCAAGAAATTTTAGAATATTACATGATTCCATCATCAGAAGATTTATTTGAAGATGATTTCATCTTTCAACAAGATTTAGCGTCCCCGCATACCTCGGTGTCAACTAAGAATTGGTTCCGCCAACGCAACATTAAGGTACTTCTTTGGCCACCAAATTCACCAGATCTTAATCCCATCGAAAACTTATGGTGTATAATGAAGAAAAAACTTCAAGAAAATCCTCCTTCAAGTAAAACTGAGTTAGTGGCACGTATAAAGTCTATTTGGGCTAATATTGATAGAAATGTTTGTAAACACCTTGTATATAGTATGCAAGATCGATTGTACGCTGTTATGAAAGCTAAAGGGGATGCTACAAAATATTAACTACCATTTACTTCATATTCAAAAGGTAATATTGTTGCGTAAAATAAAATATTCTAATATTTTGAACCAATCTAAATTTTATTCTAATATTCTGGTGTGTTTAAGGAAGCTGTATACCTAATTTATTGTGCTGTATTTTATATTTTATAAATGTTAAAATCTTATCTAAACATTCCAGATTTAATTTATAAAAAATTTAATTCCATTTATTTAGTATAAAAAATAAATAAATGACAAATAATTTTTTCTTATTACTTTTTCTCAATTATTCTAATATTTTGAATATGAGCTGTATATGACTTCATTAACGTTTAGGCATTTAATAATAGTAATAATAAATATTTGCGTAAATCTCTTTACACTGTTTGCGATTCTTTTATTTTAAACATATATTACACTCTTTAAATTTAAAATTAAAGTTACTCTCCTGAAAGAATCAGGTGTCATAAAGCGAAAAAAATATTAAAAAGTTGTAATGTAAGTTAAATATTGTTGTAGCATAATATATTCTAAACAACTTCAAAAACTCTTCCTAAGCTTATTTTTATAGAAATATTAATTGAATAGTACGCAAAAAACATTCATTACGTTTCAAACTTTGAAATATTCGTTAAACTATAATTGTCGTATTTGGAAATATTGTGTTACTGTTATGAATGTAAAAGTATTTTTTTCTAAAAATTAAAAAAAAATCTAAAAATATTTTCATCTAAAAATTTTTTTGATTTTTAATAATATTTCTATCTATCAAAGTATTTCCATTCATAAAAAAAATGATCTAAAATTTTTCCAAGCATTTCGATCTTAAATCTTTATTCTTTTTTAAAAAGTAGCTTTCTTTCTCTTTCTTTAACTACCCACAAACCTATTCAGCTATTACCAACTTTTCTCTTTTTCATCTCATATCAAAAGGGAAGGATTTGTAGCTGAGAGATATGAAACAGATGAAGCTAGTCTTTGCTATGATTTTCCTTTCACCGATCGATTCTACCCAAGATGTTCCCTTCCCATAATTTTGTTTTTTCTATGTTTCAGTTTCAGTGTCGTATTAGCTTTCTCAAAGCGGCAACTGGTTTCATATGTTATAAAGCATCAATGAGATAAATGGGCTTGTAAAGCAAGACTTAGAGGGGAGGTGTTTAATTCATTTTTGCAGAGAACGGTAATGTACACAATTCAGTCATATTAATGTGACCACCTTGAGATTTTAATCATTTAGTCAAATACGTGAGAAATAATTCTGAAATTTCAGGTATGTGAGCAGATTAGTGTAGGTTATATATTTTCCAAAGATTTATTCCCAAAACCTCATAGGGGACCGTCAACAAATTGAAAAATAATTAATGTCTTTTGGCTAACCCTATCGAAACTTATGCAGCAAAAGCATTCAAACTGTAGATTATGATTAAATGGCTTATTTTAATAAACTGCGGTCATTTGTATGAGGAGAGCATGTATACTCGTAGAGGAATTAAGATTTTTATATAAAGAATCCCAAACTTATGAGCTAAGACATATGAAACAGGTGAAGATAGGCTTTACTATGATTTTCTTTTCATCGATCGATTCTACCAAAGATGTTCCTTTTCCACAATTTTTTTTCCAAATTTCAGCTTCAGCGGCATATTAGCTTTCTGAAAGCGGCTATTCATTTCAAATGTTATAAAGCATCCATGAGATAAATGGACTTGTAAAACAAGACTTAAAGGGCGGATGTTTCATTGATTTTTGCAGAGAACGGTACTATATTTTTCTTTTCTGGCATCCAGGCAATCAATCATTCACTCAGTGAAGCTGTCGAAAAGCCAGATTATGCAAGATTTTTGCATTTTTTTTTTCATTGTTTAAATTCGTAATTTTAAAATCATGACTATATATCGATCAGTATACGTATACTTAGAAAATCCCTAAAATAGTCTCAAAATCAGTAAACTTTAACCCTCTTTGGCCTAGTTTACTATTAATAATATATGTCTTTTAACTGAGTATTATTTTATTTTAACAAACACTTTTGTTGCTATTTATATGTAGTAATATTAGTATGTGACTATACATTTACTATATGACTTCAATAACGTTGAGGCGTTTAGAAATAATAATAAAAATAAATATCTCTTTAAACCGTTTGCTAAACTTTTATTTTAAACATATATTACTTTCCTTAAATTTAAATTAAAGGTGTTTCTTTCCTGAAGAATCATGTGTAATAAAGCTCAGAAAAATATTAGAACGTTAATTCAATTAGTTATCCATTTAAATCTTGTTGTAAAATATTTTTTCTAAAATCGTTAAAAACCCTTCCTTAGCCTAGTGTTATATAAATATGAAATAAATAGTACGCAAAACAACAACATTAGTTAAGTTTCAGACAAAGAAGTATTTGTTAAACTGTAAGTAATCAATTTTGAAAGCTATTGTTAATGTAATTAACGTAAAAGTAATTTTATATGAAAATTGAAAAAAACAAATCGGACCAAAAATGGTTAAAAATATATATTTTTCTAAAAATATTTCGAATCTTAAAAATATTTCCACCTTTCAAAATATTTCCTTTCTTCAAAATTATTTCTAGACCTAGATATTTTCAGCCCTAAAAATTCTTCCAAGCATTCCGATATTAATTTTTCACTTATTTTCTAAAAAGTAGCTTTCTCTCTTTTCTTATTTATACTCTCCAATCTATTCAGCAACCACCGGCTTTTCTGTTTTCCATCTCATATAGAAAGGGAAGGACTTAAAGCAAACTCAGAGATATGAAATAGGTGAAGATAGTCTTTGCTATGATTTTTCTTTCACCGATCGATTCTACCCAAGATGTTTCCTTCCCACAATTTTGTTTTCTTTCAAGTTTCAGTTTCAGTGGCGTATTAGCTTTCTCAAAGCGGAAACTCATTTGAAATGCTATAAAGCATCGACGAGATAAATGGGCTTATAAAACAAGACTTAGAGGGCGGATGTTTCATTGATTTTTTGCGGAAAACGATAATATATTTTTCTTGTTTTGGCATCCAGGCAATCATTCACTCATTCAGTGAAACTGTCAAACAAAAGGATTATGCGAGATTTATGCAATCTTTTCTCAATGTTTAAATTTGTAATTTTAAAATCCTTTTAAAATTATGATTATCTATCTATTTATCTTTATATATATACATGTACATAATTAGAATTCAGTAAAATAACCTGAAAAAGAGTAACTTTAGCAAAGTTTAACCTTTAGTTGAACTTTTGTTCCTTCAGTTCTAACTTTTAAGGCCTAGTGTATTATTAATAGTACATTTCTTTAAGTGAGTATTATTTTGCTATAACAAACACTTTTGTTACTGTTTACATGTAGTAATATTAGTATGTGCCTATTCATTTATTATATGACTTTATTAACGTTTAGGCATTTCGTAATGATAATAATAATAATAAATAACACAATCAAACTGATTGGTAAAGTTATCATACGAATTAATTATTTCCAGCTAGAGCGAAAAATTGCCCAGGCCGGGAATCGAACCCAGATACTGTGCTTACAAGGCCAATGGAGTTATATGGAGTTCCATTACCTGCGATTTATTCTACGAGCTGTTTCAAATAACAGACCAGATGTTACGACCAATAAGATTATCTGAGCGAAAAATCCCAGCCGGCTATCGCCCAGATAGCTTAACAGGTAAAGCATTGGCCTTGTAAGCCAAGTATCCGGGTTCGATTCCCGGCCTGGGCAATTTTTCGCTCAGCTGGAAATAATTAATTCGTATTTGCTTATGTCTCTTTGCGCAGATTGCAACTGTTTTATTTTAAACATATATTACACTCTTTGAAATAAAGGTTGTTTTCCTGAAGGAATCATGTATAACAAAGCACAAAAATTATTTGAAAGTTTTAATATCAGTTAAATCATTTTGTAATGTAATATTTTCTTAATATCTCCAAAAATCCTTCCTTAGCCTATTGTCATAAAAATAATAAGTATGAATTGAGCATTACGCAAAACAACAACATTCGTCATGTTTCAGACAATGAAATATTTGTTAAACTCTAATTAATCTATTTAGAAAACTAGTGTTAATGATATCAAAATAAAAGTCTTTACTTTCTAAAATTTAAAAAAAAAAAGTCGGACCCAAAAGGATTACAAAATTATATTTTCTTAAAAATATTTCCATCCAATAACATATTTCGATTCTTAAAATATTTTCACCCTTCAAAATATTTCCATCTTTCAAAATATTTCAATTCCAAAAAATGTTCCCGAGTATCCCTATTTTAATATTTCACGCTTTTTAGAAAAATAGCTTTCCCTCTTTTTCCTTATCTATCCACCAATGTATTCAGCTATTTCCACCTTTTCTCTTTTTTACGTTATATCAAAAGAGTAGGATTCATAGGTACAAGGTAGAACCCGTCAAATCTTGAAGAAAGAAAATGTTTAAAATGGAACTGCTTTATTGATTTATAATAAACCTTCAAAATTAGTTACAATAAAAAATTCACCATATTTTGGTAAGTCTAACTCTTAAACTAATATTATTTAACTTAAATTTATAAGAAATACTACTTTTACAAAAATTAGTTTAGAAATTGTTAAAATTAAACTTTAATCGTACATGTAAGCGTAAAAAATAATAAAGATCTTTTATTATGATAAAATTATCAATTAAGGCTCCTATGTTTGTTTCCAAAATGAAAAAAAGAGAAAAAAATATTTTCCTTAGTGAAATCTAAATCCGACATCATTTTCACTTTATCAAAATTTACATATGCACCTTTCATATCAGTATTCACCTTTTAAAAAAAATTAGTATTCTAATGAGATCATTTTGAAATCATTTTAATTCGAAACTTGAAGTCTGGATACTATTAGCTAAGACAGACACTAAAATATTTATATTATTTTAAGCGTAAATGAATTTTTTAAATGAAACCAAAATTCACCAGGTTTTATAACAAACGATATTCAGCAACAAACAGCATGTATTTTAATTTCGATTTTTTTCAATTTTAATGAGTAAATGGCACCATAATGATACAGTAATTTGCTTTTCTCGGTTATTTTCCTTTTCCTTTTAGTAGAAATGAAGTATTTCTGGCCTCAAAAATAAATTAAGATACAGTTTT
The DNA here is from genome assembly GCA_964019185.1 of Maratus speculifer. Classification (NCBI taxonomy): domain Eukaryota; kingdom Metazoa; phylum Arthropoda; class Arachnida; order Araneae; family Salticidae; genus Maratus; species Maratus speculifer. The sequence goes on from OZ025302.1 coordinate 91,137,799, forward strand.
CAAACAAATTGCTTTTAATAGCACATTTTCTTCCCTATACGATGGTATAAAAATTGAAAATGTGGTGCGTTTAGAAGTTTAAAAATTTGCAGTAGTAAAAACTGCAAAATTAAAATTTCATTTCAAATTCAAATTGTTGCCATTTGAAAAATGACGTATGGGTTACGCACAGATACGTTTGGCTTTTATAATATAGATATGAAACAGATGAATATCGTCTTTGCTATGATTTTCCTTTCAACTGATCGGTTTTATCTAAGATGTTCCTTCCCACAATTTTGTTTTTTCCATGTTTCAGTTTCAGCGGCGTATTAGCTTCTCATTGCGGCAACTCATTTCATATGAGGACCCCAGAAGCCAAGGGGTACAAGTGACAAATTTTCGATTTGGAGTAAATTGAGTTTAAAGATAATTGATGTTAAATTGGAACATCAATAACAATTGACTGGATTGAAATAGGAAATTTCTACTTGTTGCATTCTGGTCTTTGAACTCTTATTGCAATAAATGTTAAAAAATAAAGTACGATTTTCTTTAAATGTATAATTAATCAATATTGTTTGTTTTTCGAAAAAAGTCGTTTGCCTCTATAACTCAGCAAATAATAAGAAAATCACTTATATTTCTTTACCTGAAATGAAAAAAGCATATTTTTAGGTCGTCTGTGTATTTAGTTTATTTTTTTCAATTTTGTCACTTATACCCCTTGGCTTCTGGGGTCCTCATATGTTGTAAAGCATGGACGAGATAAATGGGCTTATAAAACAAGACTTAGAGGGCGGATGTTTCATTGATTTTTACGGAGAACAGTAATACATTTTTCTTGTTTGGCATCCAAGCAATCAATCTGTCGTTTAGTGAAGCTGTCAAACAAAAGGATTATGCGAGATTTATGCAATCTTTTCTCAATGTTTAAATTTGTAATTTTAAAATTATTTTAAAGTCATGACTATCTATCTATCTGTACATATATATACAGTTAAAAATTCCTAAAACAATCTGAAAAAGAGTAAACTGAATTAACCTTTCGGGGCTGGTGTACTATTATTGGTACATGTCTTTTAGTTGAGTATTATTTTGTTTTAAAAAACACTTTTGTTTTTGTTTACATGTTGTAATGTTTGTATGCGCCTATGCATTTACTATATGACTTCATTAAAGTTTTGGCATTTTGTAATAATAATAATGTAAATATGTGCTTAAGTCTTTTTGCACCGCTTGTGAGTCTTTTATTTAAACCCTCTCGAGCATAAATTATTTTTCAATATTTTTCATTATTCACAAAAAATCTTCTTTTTTAATAAATGAGAAGCCATAATAAAATAATTTTGTTATTGTATCGCATGTTAGATATTATCCGTCCAAAATCAAATCTCCATAAATGAATCCTCAAATTTTTTTTTTTTTTTTTTGCTTAATAATGCAACAATTATACGACGTCATATGAGACCCGTATGCCCGAGAGTGTTAAACATATATTTCACTCTTTTAATTTAAAATAAGGATTACTTCCTTGAAATAATCGTAAGTAATAAAGAGCAAAAAGTATGAAGAAAGTTCTGATATCCAGTAAATCTTCTTGTAATATAATATTTTCTAAACATCTCCAAAAACTTTTCCGTAGTCTATTGTCATATGAATATGAATTGAATAGTACGTACAACAAACATATTCGAAACATCGACGAAAAAGTACACTTTTTTCCTAATAACTGAAAAACAAAAATAGGATCCGAAAGTATTAAAAAAACTATATTTTCTAAAAATATTTCGATTTTTAGAAATATTTGTATCCTTCAAAATATATCCATTTTTGAAACTATTTCCATACTTCAAAATATTTCCATTGTTAAAAATATTTCCATCCGAAAACTTTTCCAAACATTCCGATCTTAATTGTTCACTCGTGTTTCAAAAAGTAGTTTTCTCTCTATTTTCTTATATACCTACCAAATCTATTCAGCTATCGACGGTCTTTTTCTTTTCCATCTCATATAGAAAGGAAAGGATTTATAGCTAAGAGATATGAAACAGCTGAAGATGGTCTTTGCTATGATTTTCCTTTCACCAATCGATTGTACCCAAGATGTTCCCTTCCCACATTTTTTTTTTTTTTTTTTTTTTTTTTTTTTTTTTTTTTTTTCAAGTTTCAGTTTCAATGGCGTATTAGCTTTCTCAAAGCGGCAACTTATTTCAAATGTTAAAAATCATGGATGAGATAAATGGGCTTGTAAAACAAGACTTAGAGGGCGGATGTTTCATTGATTTTTGCGAAGAACAGTAATATATTTTTCTTGTTTTGGCATCCAGGCAATCATTCGCTCATTCAGTGAATCTGCAAACAGCCAGATTATGCGATATTTTTGCAATCTTTTCCCACTATTTAGATTTGTAATTTTAAAACAATTTTAAAATGAAGATTCTCTCTATATATTTATGTATGTATAAATCTCTAAAATAATTTCAAAAACAGTAAACTTAAACACTTTCGGACCAGGTATACTATTTATAGTACATTTTTTAAATTGAGTATTAATTTTTTTTAACAAACACTTTTGCTATTGTTTACATGTAGTAATGTTAATATATGTCTATGCATTTACTATATGATTATATTAACGTTTAGGCATTTAGTAATAATAGTAATAATAATAAATATTTTCTTAATTCTCTTTCACCGTTTGTCCCTCTTTTATTTTAAACCTAATATTGTACCATTTAAATTTAAAATAAAGCTACTTTCCTGAAAGAATCGTGTTTAATAAAAGGCAAAAATTATTAGAACATTGTAATATCAGATAAATCTTGTTGTAACACAATATTTTCTTAACATCTCCAAAAATTCTTCCCTAGCCGATTGCCATATAAATAATAAATATGAGTTGAATAGCATGCAAATCAATAACATCCGTTATGTTTCGGACAATGAAATATCCGTTAAACTCTAATTAATTTCTTTGGAAAGCTAGTGTTAATGTTATTAACATAAAATTGTAATTTTATTGTAATAAGATTGTAATTTTAAAACCATTTTAAAATCATGACTATTTATTTATCTATTTATGTATGCATAAATCTCTAAAATAATTTTAAAAACGGTAAACATTAACACTTTCGGGCCAAGTGTACTGTTAATAGTACATGTCTTTTACTTGAATGTTATTTTGTTATAACACTTTTGCTGCTGTTTTCATCTAGTAATTTTAGTACATGTCTATGCATTTACTATATAACTTCATTAACATTTAGGCATTTAGTAATAATAATAATAATAAAACTTTGCTTAAATATCTTTGCACTCTTTGCGACTCTTTTATTTTAAACATATATTGTATACTTTAAAATAAAGGTACTTACCTGAAAGAATCGTGTTTAATAAAAGGCAAAAATTATTAGAAAGTTGTAATATCAGATAAATCCTGTTGTAATACAACATTTTCTTAACATTTCCAAAAATTCCTTCCTAGCCGATTGTTATATAAATAAAAAATATGAGTTGAAATGCATGCAAAACATCAACATCCGTTATGTTTCGGACAATGAAATATCCGTTAAACTCTAATTAATTTCTTTGGAAAGCTAGTGTTAATGTTATTAACATAAAAGTATTTATTTTCTAAAAATTGAAAAACAATTGGACCCAAAAGGATTAAAAAAAATATATTTTTAAAAATATTTCCATCCATAAAAATATTTCGATTCTTAAAATATTTTCACCCTTAAATATATTTCCATCTTTCAAAATATTTCAATTCCAAAAAATGTTTCCTAGCATCCCTATTTTAATATTTCACGCTTGTAACTTACACAACATACGTAGTATAGGGTAAGCCTTGCAATCGTTTTGAAAATCGAAAAAAAGAATTGACGGATTTAAGCATTTTAGATACTGGAGATTCCGAAGAACATATTTTTAGAAATAATTTTTTGCCGTCCGTCCATCTGTGTGTCTGTCTGTCTGTAAACGCTTTATCTCCCGAAAAAATTGAGATAGAGGCTTGAAATTTTGTTTGTACTTAGTATGTAAAATGGGACGAAGCCTATTTAATATCAATAACCTCGATTATCCGGAACTATTGTTTTTCGAATTCTCGAAAAATTCGTTCTGATGAAAGGTACATAAAAATTTTCGCTTTTTTTTTTATTTTAAGGAATGGACGTAAAAGGAATAAAATAACGCAAATTTTGCATAAAAAAACGAAGTCTATCGGATTATTAGTTGTCGAGATATTACTAATTCTGTTTTCCACATTCTTCGATTTTTCATGACCCTGTATTTCATTCAAATTTCAATTCAAAGATATGTTTTAATTGGAAATGAGACGCTTCATTTGACGCAGTAAACTGTTAGTTAATACGATTATTATTTTTGGAGTTATAAGCATGTTTCTTTTGCTCATTTTGGTACTACTTGAGTAGTTTGGCGTTTTGTATAATTTGTCGAAATTGGTTCATCAGCAATTCCTTAATATAGCATTACTATGTACATTAAAAATATTCAAATATGTTTTAAAATTTAGTTTTGGAATAGCGATGCATTGTATACATAAGTTTACACATGTTTTATTTTCATATTTTATACTATGCATATTCATGATGGGTAAGTATTACGGTGGCCCCCAACGACTAGTTTAAAAAGTAGCTTTCTCTCTCTTTCCTAATCTACCCACCAATCTATTCAGCTGTTATCACCTTTTTTCTTTTTTTCATCTCATATCAAAAGGGAAGGTTTTATAGCTAAGAGATATGAAACAGGTGAAGATAGTCTTTACTGTGATTTTCCATTCAACCGATCGATTCTACCCAAGATGGTCCCTTCCCACAATTTTGTTTTTTACATGTTTTAGTTTCAGCGGCGTATCAGCTTCTCATCGCGGCAACTCATTTCAAATGTTGTAAAGCATCGATTATATAAATGGGCTTGTAAAACAGGACTTAGAGGGCGGATGTTTCATTGATTTTTACGGAGAACAGTAATATATTTTTCTTGTTTGGCATCCAAGCAATCAATCTGTCATTTAGTGAAGCTGTCAAACAAAAGGATTATGCGAGATTTATGCAATCTTTTCTCAATGTTTAGATTTGTAATTTTAAAATTATTTTAAAGTTAGGAGCATTTACATGTATATCTATACAACGAATCTCGTTTAAGGTAGAAATCAAGGGACAAAAGTAATTCCGTATCCTTAAGCGGGATCATATCATATCCGGGATTTTTTCACAGATTTCTTTTTCAAGGGACCGCAAATCATTCATATCTTACTTGGGATCATATATTAAACGGATGTATCTTAAATGTGTTTGACTGCATATATATAATATATGATATTTGTAATAACTTATAAACAATACTTATATGCGACATAACGTCATGGAAACCCGACTTGGAAACAATACTTATATGCGACATAACGTCGTGGAAAAGGATATACATGAAAAGAATTATTGTTTGGATTTTGATTGACTAATTAGTTTTAGTTCTATCTCGCTTTCGTCCTTTTTTATATCATATTTGAATGTACCAGTTTTGTTTTTCGTAACGCATTCATTTAAAAAGAGGTTATTATTAAGAGATTTAACAATTACTCCATGACTGTATTTGAATTACATTTTTCTAATAATATTGTTTAAATAATTTTGCAGTTATGTATCCCATTATGAATGAAAACTTAATTGAATTGTTTGAACAGAAATATTTCAAAACATCCTTCAATTCAATGATTATCATGACAAGTTTAGCAATGAACACCTCATAAAAAATAATGTTTGTATTTATCCCCTTAATATCGTTATTCCAAGACATCAAGACCGTAGCTAGAAAAGAAAAATAGGGGGGGGGCTCAAGAGAATGTAGGGGGGGGGTTCATAATTTTTTACTCTCTCTCTCTGACGCAGAAAGATAAATTAATGCATACTTACATTTTAGGTACTATGTTTCTTATTAAACTGTTGTAATAACTTCATTTTAAGGTATGAAAAGTATATGATGATGAAAATGTTGAGTGTATAACTGGTGCAAAATTAAACATCGTGTTAGCTTCATATGTACAAATAGGATGAGGGAGTATTAAAACACTTATTTTAGTTACAATTTAATAATTCTGCAAAACTGTAAAAGGGGTCTCAAAAGTAAATTAGATTTTCGAACACAATTGTATTTGAATTTTCGGAATAAACGTTTATTTAGTGACCTTGGAATCTTTTCCAGGGGGGGGGGGGCTAAGCCGCCCATAGCGCCCCCTTAGCTACTGCCCTGCGATACATTCACACGAGCAATTTTACCATCGGGCATGGCAATTAAGGGGTTATACATAAACGGAGTTACGTTTTAATATTTTCCTTGATTTATTAACATACAGATGTACTAAATTAAAATTTGTATAATGTAGATAAGGTTACATGAGGCAATTGGGCCATGATTTTATAGTGTCCGGATCCTTTTGCAGAGTTTATTGTAAATTTACTTAATAACTTCTATGTTACTTAACAGAATCTCGGTTTTTCTAATCTCTGTAATTTTACATAAGACTTAGGATAATGAATTGCCCGTAAAGATTCTCCATAATTTCACTGAATTTTTTTAACAGTGTATCAAACGGGTTTCTGGTGCGATTTTATTTTCGTCGATCGATTTTATCTGCGATATTCAACCCATATTTATTTATTTATTTTTTATTTATTTTTTTTTTCATGTTTAAATTTCATCGGTGCATTAGCTTCTCGAAGTTACAACATATTGCAAGAGTTATAAAGCATTTATGAGATAAATGGGCTTGTAAAACAAGACTTAGAGTGCAAATGCTTCAAGGATTTTTGCAAATTGTTGTTTTGATGTATTTTGTATTGTGTGATATCACGGCAATTAATAACTCATTCAATGAAGCTAGCAAACTGTCAGATAAATATAAGGTTTTTACAATCTTTTCACTCTATTTAAATTTTTTATTTGAAAATCGTTATTTCATATTTTATTTTGCAAAATTTCCTTTCAAATACACAAGTAAATTACAAAAATATAGGTAATATAACAATTATCACATGCATGTACCTATATATCTATGTACTTACTTACATATGAATATTATATACTTTCTTACCTTAATAAAAATATATCATCTAAATTTTTTTAGGCTATTTAATAAGAGATTAGTTTATATTTATAGCTTAAGGAGTCTCAGAACTCTTAAAGTTTCCAAATTTTCGAAATTTCAATTTTTTTTTAGATGTTAAACTGCTATTTTTCTGAACATTTTAATATAATTGTTTTCTTTAATATCTCATTAGAACAAAAGTTATGGGTTTTAGAATTTTAACCGCTCAATAGCTAAATGGCGTTTCTGAAACCTGGCAGTCATTTTTCTCTAAATGACATTTTTTTTTCATAGCTCGCACTATATCTCAAAATCTTATAAGTATTTTCACATAAAATTTTCAAAATATATTTTTCATGTTAATCTGTATAAACTGAACCTAAATTACTTTTTTATTTTTCAAAAATTTTTATTTCTTAGGTTATTATGTTGTTGAAATTTTCCAAAACTTGTATTAGTTAAATACAACTTTGTATTCAAAATAGAAAAATGCTTTAAATATAAATGTATTTAGGTTCAAGGTATCTATTACAATCTGATGTCTGGCTGATCTGTCTGTACCAAAATTTTTATTCTAGTTGCCATATTTATTTTGTAATCGTGCGCGTAAACTATTATACCAATTTTCTCCTCGTGAAATATCTGACAGTTTGGAGCACCCTGTAAATGCTAATTCTGCACCTTGAAATTTTTAAGAGCATAAAATGAAAAAAAGTACTTATATCTTTCATCCCAATAAAAACTGTGTTTTAATATCATACAAATTTTAAGACATTAAAAGCTGATGATGATCTCCTTTTTAATATTTTTCTGATTTTAAGCCTTGAGATCCTTTAAAGGTATGGAATCGTGAAAACAGTCTTTTCTGCGATATTCCTTTGCTAAAATTTTCCTTAGATGTTTCCTATCTAAGATCTTCCGTCCCCATAATGTTTTTATGTTTCGATTTCATTGCCACATTAATTTTTCGTAGCAGCAACTAATTACAAAAGTTGCCGCATGGATGCAATAAATGAGCTTGTTAAGCAAGATTTAGCGGTACATGTTTCATTGATTTTTGCAAAACGTTATGCTAATACATTTTTATGGAGTGGCATCAGGGCAATTAATCACCCGTTCACAGACGCTGTCAAAAAGTTTTAAAGTTGTACAAGAATTTTCGAATCTTTTCTCATTATTTAAAATTTTTATTTTAATACCGTATTCTTATGAGCTAGTCTGTGAAAATTTTAATAAAAATGAATAAAGAAATGAATAAAATATTGCTTCTTTCATTGTTTATATGAGTTTTTAACAATATGTCTTTATGTCGCGTTTTTTTAACTTCACTTTTTCACTTTTTTGAAAGTTACTTTTTCACTTTAATTTCACTTTTTTCACTTTTTTAAATTTTACTTTTATTCACTTTTTTCACTTAATTTTTATACCATAACTTCATTCGCCATTGTACGATTTGTTTCGCTTTTTTCACTTTAATTTCACCTTTTTTCACTTTTTTACTTTAATTTCAATTTTTCACTTTTTTTCACGTTTTGTTCTCTTTCTTCATTTTAATTTTAACACCGTAACTTCATTCGCCTATCTAGGTCTACGAAATTTTTAAAAAGTCAACAAAGAAAGAATAAAATATTGGCTCTTTCATTGTTTATATGACTTTTTAACAAAATGTCTTTATGTCACGCATTTTTCTGTCTTTTTCATCTCAAAAAGAAAATAATGGATTTAAAGCTAAGTGATTTGAAACAGTTGCGGGATAATCTTTACTACAATTGCCCTTTCATTGATCGATTCTATTAAAGATATTTATATGCATTAGCCAATTTCAATTTCAATAGCACATTAGCTTCTCGCAACAGCATCTGGTTTCAGATTTTTAAATCTTCAATAAAATGAATGAGCTTCCAAAACAAGACTTACATGGTAGAGGTTTCACTGATTTTAGTAAAATATTACACTAATACATTTTTATCAGTGGCATCAGGGCAATTATTCAATGATGGTGTCAAAAACTTGGGTTGTAGAAGAATATTAAGATCTTTCCTCAGTATTTAAATTTTTAATTTCAATATCGTATCATCATGTGCTGTTTTATAAAATTTAATAAAAGTGAATAAAATATTAGTTCCTTCATTGTTTATATGAGTTTTTAACAATATGTCTTTATTTCACTTTTTTTAAAAGAAAGGAATGGGGTTGTACTTAAGTGATTTGAAAAAGATGAAGATAATCTTTACCAAAAATTTCCATTTCACTAATAGATTCTATGTCCATTATCCAGTTTTGATTTCAAATTCAAATTAGCTTTTCGCAGCGACATTTGTTTGCAAAATTTATAAAGTGTCAATGAATTGAATGAGCTTGCAAAACAAGACTTAGAAAGTGGAGGTTTCATTGATTTTTGTAAAATGTTATGCTATTTTTTTTTTTCAAAGAATGATTCATTGCTAAGTTATTTGAAACAGGTGGAGATCATTTTTATTACAATTTTCCTTTCATTGATCGATTCTATTCAAGATATTTATACGCATTATCCAGTTTCAATTTCAAAAGTGTATTAGCATCTTCCAGCGGCCTCTGATTGCAAAATTTATAAAGCATCAATGAAATGAATGAGCTTGCAAAACAAAACATAGAGGGTGGAGGTTTCATTGATTTTTGTAAAAAAAAAAAAAAAAAAAAAAAAAAAAAAAAAAAAAAAAAATGTTATTTTTTTATCGAGTGGCATCAGGGCAATTAATCACCCGTTCAGAGACGCTGTCAAAAAGCTAGATTGTACAAGGTTTTCCGAATCTTTTCTTATTATTTAAAATTTTAGTTTCAATACTGTAACTTCATGCACCATTCTAAGAAAAATTTAAAAGTAGAACAAAGAAATGAATAAAATATTTGCTCTTTCATTGTTTATATGTTTTTTTTAACAATATGTCTTTCTATCGCGTTTTGTTTTTCTCTTAATTTTTTCGGGTATGAAATGTTATCCCCTTTTGAGGACAAAAATAAATTTATTTTAATAATGTTAATCGTAACTATTAAAATAGACTTACTGATATTTCATCGGTGCATTAGCTTGTTGAATCTACAACAGACCACAAAAGTTACAAAGCATTTAAGAGATAAATGGGCTTGTAAAACTTCAAAAAGCGGGTGATTCATAGACTTTTGGGAAAATATTGTTTTAATGTTTTATTTTCTTTCACCCAGTTGGAAAATTTACATCTATTATAATTGATTTAACGACTGAATAATCGTGTATAAATTAATCTAATACAATTTCGTATGCAGCGATTTTCTGCAGCTCCATGTATTGGCCTTCCATTCTTTCTGTTGAGTTGATCCAAAGTATCAGACCATATTATGTGATCATTAATGTTAATTGTATGAAATAGTCCTCCTGTGTTCGTGTCCGGGATGGCTTAGGTGGAGGAACATTGGCGGCTTCAGCCAATACATTCCTGGTTCAAATTCTGGACCGGACTTTTTTCACCCAGTTGGAAAATTTACATCTGTTATTGTTTTCCTACATTTTGTATTGTCTTATGCCAATCAATCACTCGTTTAATGACGCTATCAAACAGTCAGATAATATAAAATTTTAATGACATTATATCAGTATTTAAATTTTTAATTTTAAAATCGCCGTTTTATGCCTTATTCTACAAAATTCCATTAAAAGAAACAAATAAATTACAAAAATATAGATAATATAACAAATCTCACATGTATATACCTTTATATGTATATACTTTCTTACACATGTTTGTATATACTTCTTTACATATGTATGTTATATATTTTCCTAACTTAATAAAAATATATTATCTAAGTTTTTTTTTCTGCTATTAAAATAAGAGATTAATTTATATTTATATCTTAAAGGTATGAAGCAGTGAAAATAGTCTTTTCTATGATTTTCCTTTGCTATGGCTTTCCTTGTATAGGCCCTATCTAAGATCTTCTGTTCCCCGTATTGTTTTTATGCTTCAATTTCATTGCCACATTAATTTTTTCGTAGTAGCAACTAATTGTAAAAGTTGCCACATGGATGCATAAATGAGCTTGTTAAACAAGACTTAGCGATAAATGATTCATTGATTTTTGCAAAACGTCACGCTAATATATTTTTATCGAGTGGCATCAGGGCAATTAATCACTCGTTCACAGACGCTGTCAAAAAGTTAAGATTGTACAAGGGTATTCGAATCTTTTGTCATTATTTAAAATTTCCATTTTAATACCGTACTATCATGCGCTGGTCAGCGAATTGTTTAATAAAAAGGAATAAAGAAATGAATAAAATATTACTTCTTTCATTGTTTATATGAGTTTTTAACAATATGTCTTTATATAGCGTTTTTTTAAAAAACTTTTTTTAAATTCACTTTTTCACTTTTTTAAAATTTACTTTTTCACTTTAATTCCATTTTTGTCACTTATTTAAATTTTACTTTTCTTCACTTTTTTCACTGTAATTTCTCCTTTTTTCACTTACTTCGCTTTTTTCCTTTAATTTCAATTTTTCACCTTTTTTCACTTTTTGTTCTCTTTCTTCATTTTAATTTTAACATCGTAATTTCATGCGCCACTCTACGTCTACGAAATTTTTAAAAAGTCAACAGAGAAATGAATAAAATTGTGTATATGATTTTTTAACAAAATGTCTTTATGTCACGCATTTTTACATCGTTTTCTTCTCAAAAAGAAAATAATGGATTCATAGCTAAGTGATTTGAAACAGGTGAGGATAATCTTTATTACAATTTTTCTTTCACTGATTGATTCTAATCAAGATATTTATATGCATTACCCAATTTTAATTTCAATAGCACATTAGCTTCTCGCAGCGGCATCTGATTGCAGATTTTGAAATCTTCAATAAAAGGAATTGAGCTTCAAAAACAAAACTTACATGGTGGAGGTATCACTGATTTTAGTAAAATGTTACAATAGTACATTTTTATCAGTAGCAGTACGACAATTAATCATCCGTTCAATGACGCTATCAAAAACTTGGGTTTTAGAAGAATATTAACCCTTAAACGGTAACGTGTTTTTCGGCACCTTTAAACGGTAATCATGGGTCACTCGTGCTTAGCGCTGTAAAAAGTGGTTTAAAGTGCTTTAAAAACTCTAAAAAAATTCATGATATTACATCAACTACCCTTGAACAAGAATCAGTCAAAATATTGCTGATTTATTAATTTGTTTAAACAATATGTTTAAATAAACAAATAAAAATGTGAAAAATGCACATTTTCTTTAAAAAATCATAACTTTGGATAGAATTGACATTTTTTGCTGTTTCAAACGGGAAATTGAAGATCAAGAATGGTACTTTTACAAGAAAAATAAAAATAGCCGGTATAAATAAAAAAAATGCTTAAGTTTTGAGCATAAAAATGACGTTTTTTTTTACTTATAAATAGGTACAATTTACAATAAAATAGAAATTTTATTAGTTTTTAATCAATTTTATTTATGAAAATGATGTCAATTATCAAACTTTATTTAATTAAACAAAAAATATAATAATGAAAAATTACAGCAACACTGATATCATCATTTATAAACAATCGAAGAAAGACAAGAAGAAGAGCAAACTGCAATCACACCAAACAATTTCATAAACACGTGTTTGCATAAAAAGTAAGGTTCGGAAACCCAAGCGAGTGTAATGTATCGATTTTTTATTAAAAAAAAACATCAATTCCTAACCAAACAAATTTTTTCTTACCTTACACTTTTCGTCAACGTAAATGGTAACCCTGGGTCACTGGTGCCTTTTCGAAATTTTGACTGGCTCTTACATCGGCTGTGAACGCACTAAAACATCGGCGTTTCGGGAGCTAATAGCCTACTAGTTTACTATTTTTTTCAGGGTAGTTTAGTCCCGATCCCCGCTCTCTCCTCTAAGCTAGCAAGGAAAGAAAATTCGACCGAGGCACTAGTGACCCATGGTTACCGCTTAAGAGTTAAAATCTTTCCTCAGTAGTTAAATTTTTAATTTCAATATCGTATCATCATGCGCTGTTTTACGAAAAATTTAATAAAAGTGAGTAAAAGTGATTTAATAAAAGTGAGTTCTTTCATTGTTTATATGAGTTTTTAACAATATTTCTTTGTATCACTTTTTTTTTTCTTTTTTCTGTTACAGAAAGGAAAGGGATTATAGATAAGTAATTTTAAAAATATGAAGATAATCTTTACCAAAAATTTTCCTTTCACTAATCGATTCTATCCAAGATATTTATGTCCATTATTCAGTTTCAATTTCAAATTCACATTAGCTTTTCGTAGCGGCACTTGTTTTCAGAATTTATAAAGCATCAATGAAATGGATGAGCTTGCAAGACTTAGAAAGTGGAGGTTTCATTAATTTTTGTAAAATGTTACACTATTTTTTTTTTCAAAGAATGATTTATTGCTATGTTATTTGAAACAGGTGAAGATAATCTTTACTACAATTTTCCTTTCATTGATCAATTCTATTCAAGATATTTATACGCATTATCCAGTTTCAATTTTAAAAGCACGAGGTGGAGCCCGTCGAAATTCGACGAAAGAAAATCTTTAAGAAAGATTTGTTTCATTGATTTACAATAAAGCAACAAAATTAGTTAAAGTAAAACACGCATCTTATATTATGGTCAGTCTAACTCTCAAACAAATATTATTTTAAGCTAAAATAAACAAAATTCAATAAAACTCAATTATCCAAATCATTAAACGAAATAAAACCGAAATTCACCGGATATTATAACAGATGATATATTTAAAATAGTATAAGCATTTTAATTTCTTTCTTTCTTTTTCTTTTTCTTTTTCTTTTTCTTTTTCTTTTTTTTTTTTTTTTCAATTTTAAGAGAAAATGGATTGTTTCTGTTACCACAGATACAAAATTTATTCTAAAATTTATAAAAAAATTAATATCACAAAATTTAATTGAGATACAGCTTTGAAACAATTTGCGTTTAAAAGTACATTTTTTCTCTATACGACAGTAGAAAAATTTTAAATGTACGATGTTTAGAAGTGTAAAATTTGCAGTAGCGAAAATTGAAAACCGAATTTACTTGGGAAAGTGTTGCCATTTGCAAAATGACGTATGCGTTACGCACAGATACGTTTGGCCTTTATAATGTAAATATTAGAATTTCGCAGCCTCATCTAATTGCATCAATGAAATGAATGAGCTTGCAAAACAAAACTTAGAAGATCGAGGTTTCATTGATTTTTGTACAATGTTACGGTAATTTATTTTTTTATCTGGTGGCATCAAGACAATTAATCACCCGCTCAATGACGCTGTCAAAAATTTAGATTGTACAAAGGTTTTCGAATCTTTTCTCATTGTTTTAAATTTTAATTTCAATGCTGTAACTTCATGCACCATTATACGAAAAAATTAATAAAAGTGAGCAAAGAAATGAATAAAATATTAGCTCTCTCATTGTTTATATGATTTTTTTAACAATATGTCTTTCTATCGTGTTTTTTTATTTTCTTAACCTTTTCGGGTCTGAAATGTTTTCTCTTTTGAGAACAAAAATAAATTTATTTTAATAATGTTAATCGTAACTATTAAAATAGACTTGCGGATGTTTCATCGGTTCATTAGCTTGACGAAGCTACAACAGATTGCAAAAGTTACAAAGCATTTACGAGATAAATAGGCTTGTAAAACATAAAAAGCGGATGATTCATAGATTTTTGGGGAAATATTGTTTTAATATATTTTGTACTATTTTACATCAGATCAATCACTCGTTTAATGACGTCATCAAACAGTCAGATAATATAAGATTTTAATGATATTTTCTCACTATTTACATTTTAAATTTGAAAAACGTCATTTTATGCATTATTACACAGAATTCATTAAACGACACAAATAAATTACAAAAATATAGATAATATAACAATTCTCACATGTATAAAAGGAGATTAAAAAAAACGTTGACAAAATGATATGACGAATCAAGCACACAACAGGGATAAAAAATCACATAGGAACACAGGGTCGCAAACTACATATTGGGTCGCAAATACAGGGTGTTTCATTCCAGGCTACACGCGATTTGAAAGTAATAATTTCGAGGAAAATTAAAACATTGTAATGAATATGCAACGATATGTACTTTATTTTGTTTGAAATTTGATAACGTTACGAAAAGATCCGGAAAAATATATTGCTCAAGCAATTGATGATACCGTATAAAACTGATTGTCACAGTCCAAAATGTGAGGCGTCAAGTGCATATTTCTGGTGCGCATAATGCAAACTTCTACCACTTTTGTTTGGTGTTATCACATTTAAAAGAAAGGTGAGAATGTCTGTTAAATGTTTTATTATAATATACTTCATTTTTCTGAAACTTTTTACCGTCAACCCAAATTGAGTTAGGATTAAATACCCTGTATTTGTGACTCAATAAGTGATTTTTAGCCCTATGTTTCTATGTGATTTTTTATCCTTGTCGTATTTCTGAACTGTCATATCATTTTGTCAACGTTTTTTTAATCACCCTGTAAACCTATATATACATATACTTTCCTACATATGTATGTTATATTACTTTAATAAAAATATATCATCTAAGTTTTTTTTCTGCTTAAAGTAAGAGATTAATTAATATTTATAGCTTAAAGGTATGAAGCAGTGAAAATAGTCTTTTCTATGATTTTCCTTTGCTATGACTTTCCTTGGATAGGTCCTATCTAAGATCTTCCATCCCCATGTCGTTTTTATGTTTCAATTTCATTGCCACATTAATTTTTCATAGCAGCAACTAATTGCAAAAGTTGCCGCATGGATGCAATAAATGAGCTTGTTAAGCAAGACTTAGCGGTACATGTTTCATTGATTTTTGCAAAACGTTACGTTAATAAATTTTTATGGAGTGGCATCAGGGCAATTAATCACCCGTTCACAGACGCTGTCAAAAAGTTAAGATTGTACAAGGGTTTTCGAATTTTTTCTCATTATTTAAAATTTTAATTTTAATACCGTATCGTCATAAGCTAGTCTGCGAAAACTTTAATAAAAATGAATAAAATATTGCTTCTTTCATTGTTTATATCAGTTTGTAACACTACGTCTTTATGCCACTTTTTTTTAATTTTTTTAAAATTTACTTTTTCACTTTTTTTAAATTCACATTTTCACTATTTTTAAATTTACTTTTTCACTTTAATTTCACTTTTTTCAATTTTCTTTTTTTCAATTTTACTTTTTTCAATTTAATTTTTATACCATAACTTCATGCGCCATTGTACGATTTTTTTACTTTAATTTCTACTTTTTTCACTTACTTCACTTTTTCACTTTAATTTAAATTTTTCACATTTTTTCCTTTTTCTTCACTTTGTAACGGTTGGGTGCTCGTGCTGGGAGTTAAATGCAGACATACTCAGGAATTAAGATAAAAACACAGTTTATTAAAACTATAAGGGCTCAAGGACAGTGGAGCGGTTCTTAATTTTCACAACTGAGAATACTACTAAAAGGTTAAACTCATACTCACAGCTCCGGAACTAGCTCAATCGGGGCACCTCTGATTACTTCTCAGCTATCTTTAGGCTAAGCTGCTAGATAAAATCTAATTAGACAGCTCGTGGCTGTAGATATCCTTTATTCACTTTGAGATAATCAAATGCAATTACTATTAAATTTCTTACCACCGGCCAACTTCTCTGGTCGAATTCTCAAACTCCTCATCAATTTGCTGGAGGCTCGATGCTACTTGATACTACTCACTCTGGATCAATCAACGCAACTAGACACCAGCGGGAAATCGCCGCTAGAAACACACTTCGCTGGATAATATCGCTAGGCACACTCAGTCGGCCATAGCCGCCAGAGGCACTCTGCTGGCTATTGCCAGAGACACGCCACACACACTCAAACTCCAAGCTTTTATATGCTGCAAACTGAGATACCTCAAATTTACACATTACTACTAACCGCGAGCCTAACTGTAGAATCCGAAAGAGACACACACTCTCTAGAAAGTTAAAGTAAAAGAGAGGACAGATGTCGCTTTTACGCTTACACATGTTAAATTATTGACGTCACGATCTCAGCAATACTAGAGTGCCTTTATGCAAAGGTCACTCCCGCACAACTTTGATTTTAACACCGTAACTTCTACGTCTACGAAATTTTTAAAAAGTCAACAAAGAAATGAATAAAATATTGGCTCTGTCATTGTTTTTATGATTTTTTAACAAATTGTCTTTATGTCACGCATTTTTCCATCTTTTTCTTCTCAAAATGAAAATAATGGATTTATAGCTAAGTGATTTGAAACAGGTGGGGCTAATCTTTACTACAATTTTCCTTTCATTAATCGATTCTGTTCAAGATATTTATACGCATTATCCAGTTTCAATTTCAATAGCACATTAGCTTCTCGTAGCGGCATCTAATTGCAGATTTTTGAATCTTCAATAAAATCAGTGAGCTTCCAAAACAAGACTTACATGGTGGAGTTTTCACTGATTTTAGTAAAATATTACGCTAATACATTTTTATCAGTGGCTTTAGGGCAATTAATCATCCGTTCAATGACGCTGTCAATAACTTGGGTTGTAGAAGACTATTAAAATCTTTCCTCAGTGTATAAATTTTTAATTTCAATATCGTATCATCATGCACTGTTTTACGAAAAAATTAATAAAAGTGAATAAAGTATTAGTTCTTTCATTGTTTATATGAATTTTTAACAATATGTCTTTGTTTCACCTTTTTTTTAAAGAAAGGAATGGGGTTGTATTTAAGTAATTTGAAAAAGATGAAGATAATCTTTACCAAAAATTTCCCTTTCACTAATCGATTCTATCCTAGATATTTATGTCCATTATCCAGTTTCGATTTCAAATTCAAATTAGCTTTTCGCAGCGACATTTGTTTGCAAAATTTATAAAGTATCAATGAATTGAATGAGCTTGCAAAACAAGACTTAGAAAGTGGAGGTTTCATTGATTTTTGTAAAATGTTACGCTATTTTTTTTCAAAGAATGATTTATTGCTAAGTTATTTGAAACAGGTGGAGATCATTTTTATTACAATTTTCCTTACAGTGATCGATTCTATTCAAGATATTTATACGCATTATCCAGTTTCAATTTCAAAAGCGTATTAGCATCTTCCAGCGGCATCTGATTGCAAAATTTATAAAACATCAATCAAATGAATGAGCTCGCAAACCAAGACTTAGGAGGTTGAGGTTTCACTAATTTTTGTTAAGTGTTACGCTAATTTTTTTTTTCTTTTTATCGAGTGGCATCAATGAAATTAATCACCCGTTCACTGACGCTGTCAAAAAATTAGAATGTACAAGGGTTTTCGAATCTTTTCTCATTATTTTAAATTTTAATTTCAATACTGTAACTTCACGCGCCATTCTACGAAAAATTTTATAGTAGAACAAAGAAATGAATAAAATATTAGCTCTTTCATTGTTTATATGTTTTTTTTTTTTTTTTTTTTTTTTTTAAATATGTCTTGCTATCGCGTTTTTTTTTTTTTTTTTTTTTTTTTTTTTTTTTTTAAACCATTTTGGGTTTGAAATGTTTTTTCTTTTGAGAACAAAAATAAACTTATTTTAATGATTTTAATCGTAACTATCCAAATAAACTCACGATAATTCATCGGTGCATTAGCTTGTCGAAGCTACAATAGACTGCAAAAGTTACAAAGCATTTAAAAGATAAATGAGCTTGTAAAATTTAAAAAGCGGATAATTCACAGATTTTTGGGGAAATATTGTTTTCATATATTTTGTACTATCTTACATCAGGTCAATCAATCACTCGTTTAATGACGCTATGAAGCAATCAGATAATATAAGATTTTAATGACATTTTCTCACTATTTAAATTTATAATTTGAAAATCATCATTTTATGACTTATTCTACAAAATTCCATTGAAAGACACAAATAAATTACAAAAATATACATAATATGACAATTCTCGCATGTATATACCTATATATGTATATACTTCCTTACAGATGTTTGTACATACTTCTTTACATATGTATGTTACTTTCCTACCTTAATAAAAATATATCAGCTAAGATCTTTTTTTTTTCTATTAAAATAAGAGATTAATTTGTATTTATAGCTTAAAGGTATGGAACCGTGAAAATAGTCTTTTCTGTGATTTTCCTTTGCTTTAATATTTCTTGGATAGGTCCTATCTATAAGATCTTCCGTCCCCATATTGTTTTTATGTTTCAATTTTATTGCCGCATTAATTTTTCGTTGCAGCAACTAATTGCAAATGTTGCTGCATGGATGCAGTAAATGAGCTTGTTAAACAAGACTTAGCGGTACATGTTTTATTGATTTTTGCAAAACGTTACGCTAATATATATTTATCGAGTGGCCTCAGGGCAATTAATCACACGTTCACAAACGCTGTCAAAAAGTTAAGATTGTATAAGGGTTTTCGAATCTTTTCTCATTATTTAAAATTTTTCTTTTTAATACCGTATTGTCATGCGCTAGTCTGTGAAAAATTTAATAGAAATGAATAAAGAAATGAATAAAATATTGCTTCTTTCATTGTTTATATGAGTTTTTAACAATATGTTTTTATATCTTTTTTTTCACTTTTTTAAATTCACTTTTACAGTTTTTTAAAATTTACTTTTTCACTTTAATTTCACTTTTTAAATTTTACTTTTCTTTACTTTTTTTCATATTAATTTTTATACTATAACTTCATGCGCAAGTGCACGATTTTTTTTTCACTTTTTCACTTTAATTTCACCTATGTCTTTATATCACGAATTTTTTCGCCTTTTTCTTCTCATAAAGGAAAGAATGGATTTATAACTAAGTGAGTTGAAACAGATAAAGATAATCTTTACTAAAATTTTCTTTCACTGATCGATTCTATTCAAGATGTTTAAATCCGTTATCCAGTTTCAATTTCAAAAGCACATTAGCTTCTTGCAGCGGCTTTGGATTTCCGAAGTTATAAAGCATTAAGGAGATAAATGCGCTTCAAAACAAGACTTAGAGGGTGGGGGTTTCATTGATTTTTGCAGAATGTTACGCTAATTTATGTTTATCTGTGGCATCAGGGCAATTCCCATTCATTGATTATGTCAAAAACTTAGGTTGTACAAAAATATTAAAATCTTTCCTCAGTATTTAATTTTTTAATTTCAAAACCATATCGTCATAGACTGGTCTACGAACAATTTAATAAGACTGGACAAAGAAAGGATTAAAGCATTTCACATCATTGTTTGTATGATTTTTTGACAAGTCTTAATATCAGGTATTTTTTCACGTTTTTCTTTTCATAAAGAAAGGAATGGATTTATAACTGAGTGATTTGAGATTAGTTAAGATAATCTTTACTATAATTTTCCTTTCATTTATCGATTCTATTGAAGATGTTGATATCCATTATCCAGTTTCAATTCCAAATTCACATTAGATCATTTTCATGAAAACTTGTCATGTCTGTCACACAGCTAAAAATCGTTATGCTTGTTGGCCACCGTTATTTTTGAAAAGTTTGCTTTGCACTAACCAACTGATGAAATATCTTCGATAAAATAAGTCACATTTACCCGTTCTAAAATATTGGTAGCCAAAAATAGTTGTATGTGACAGATGTGACAATTTTTCATGGAATTAGCCATTAGCTTCTGGCAGTAGCATTTGATTGCAGACTTTATAAAGCATCAATGAAATGAATGAGCTTGCAAAACAAGTCTTACAGGGTAGAGCTTTCATTCATTTTTGCAAAATGTTACTCTAATGCATAGTTCAATTATTCAACCGTTAAATGACGCTGTCATAAACTTGGGTTGTACAAGAATATTAAAATCTTTCCCCAGTATTTAAATTTTTAATTTTAAAAGAGAATCGCCATGCACTATTCTACAAAAAAAAAATAATAAAAGTTTATAAAGAAATGAACAAAATATTAGCTCTTTCATTGATTATATGATTTTTTAACAATATGTCTTTATATCACGTATTTTTGCACTTTTTCCTTCTCGTAAAGAAAGGAATCGTTTTTTTTAGCTAAGTGATTTGAAACAGGTGAAGATAATCTTTACTACGACTTTTCATTCATTGATCGATTCTATTCAAGGATGTTTACATACCCATTATCCAGTTTCAGTTTCAAATTCACATTAAGGGCCATCCATAAATGATGTCACGCTTCGAGGGGGGGGGGGGAGGGTTCGGAAAATTGTGATAGTTGGTGACAAGGGGGGAGGGGTGAGACGAAATGTGACATCACACATTTTGGTTAAAATAAAAATATAAAAAATCAGCAGATTAAATTATTATTATTATTACAGTCATTTTGAAATTAAATATTTTGTGTTCATAAAGTAAAAATAAAGTTTAAAGACAAATATAATACATTTCAATTTAAACTTTCAAAGTACTGCTGTTTTCAATTATTTTTTTCATAATAATATTTTATTGCTACTGTATATTAATTATGATTTTTGTTGTAAACCTTAATCTTATTTCACACAAAATAGGCTCATGCTAATCATTTTTAATGTTATGCTCACAAATATCATGGAATCACATTATTAAACTTTAAAAATAAAATTTGAAAATAGTCTTTTGTTTCTAAACAGCAAGTATATGCATATGGAATATAGCGTGACGTGTGACAAGGCATTTGGCGGAGTGCCCCGCGTGGAATATCTTTCTAAGGAAACCTAAACCGCACGGGTATCCAAGATTCAATGAAAATCAGTGAAAACTTCGAACCATTAGGTGACGTGTTCGAAACCAGCCCCTCCCGTCTACTAGCTTCGAAAGCAAAACTGCTCGGCCACTGGTGAGACGTGTCTTAAACCACCATTAAACGATCATAAAATTTCATTATACGTACATATAAATGCACATGAAAAACGTAACTATAAAAGGGTATTTATTTAAGTTAGATTTACCTAAACCAGTTCAGTATTAAAAGCAGACGTACTGTAAAACATTTGTGTAACGTTACTCCATTAAATTGGTGGCAGCCTTGCCACCTCCAATTTTATGGCGTACTTTAATCGATATAGCCGGTGTCACATTATAATGTTTCACCAGTAATATATTTTTAAATTACACCTATATATAAGTGAAAAAAATTACTCCATGAAATTGGAGGCAGCAGCTGCCATCAGTTTTATGTAGTAATGTTATATAATTTTTTACAGTGCACTAAAAATTTCGTTCTGTCACCGATCAGCTTTAAATCGCCAAGAAAACGAAAATTTCATGATATTTTTACTGAGACTATACCAAAGTTCTCCGGGATTTTTTTTTTTGTGTATGTGTGTGTGTGAACTAAATATTATATTTTCATGACAAAAGTACTTTCTACCTCTTTTAACCCGCAAGGACGGGCACTGGGCCTGATACACCCAGAGTGCGTACGGTTTTTTTATAATTGTCACCACTGCTTTAAAAAATATATATCAACTTATTTTATCACAGAACTTGTAACATTTTTAAAGATATCTCAGTTTTGCTTTTCCTTGCTCGCTGAGTTTTTCACTGATGAAGAATCTCGATAGTAGATTCGAAACAGCTGTTTGCTGCCTTTTCATACATTATTTGTGCATATATAATCGTTGGTTTTCTATCTTTAAACATTTTTGCACAAAGGCTTTATTTGCTATTTTATTGTTATTTTTTGTAACAATTGTCACCGATTAAATAAGATGATTATTATTATTTATATTTATTGGTGACAATATAAAAAACATTTAAATGCAGCGCGATTTTGGGGTGTCGAAACACCCTACACCCGTCCTGGCGCGTTAAAAAAATTATGAGTATGTGTTTACAGAAACTTATCTTGCAAGTAAAAATCTTTGAAAACTAATCCGGAAAATGAAAAGTCCAACAGAAATACTTTTATTGTAACATATGAAACTTACAGGCTTTATTTTCCTTTACACATTACATAGTATATATAGATAGATATAACAGTTTGACATGCTGATAATATTAACAATCATAGTATACATTTAAAATATTTTTTTCACTAACTTTCAACCAGCAATACATTTTGTTTACGACTTTATACAAAAAAAGCTTTTCATTTTGTATTTTGTAATAGGCAGATTAGATTAATAAATCTCTAATCGACGCGTCTCTAAAATAGGATTTTTTCTTTAAAAATATTTTTAGACAATAAATGCAACACTCATAAAAACTGACTATAACTGACTCGAATCTATGTATTTATGAAGGTTATTTAAAATGCACATAGTCATTATACAGAGGCGATTCCACAAGAAAGGTAATAGAAAATTGACTGAAAAGTTTTTCCCCTGTCTGTTTTAAGCAAGAATGGTTATTGATTCCTCCTATGCTTGTTATAGAAATTACCTCTCATGAATTGCCTCACAGTCAAAATTTTTAATATCGTAAATTTCTCATACAGATGTTTAAATGACATAATTGGAAAAATGTAGCATAATAGTACTAAATTTAAATTTAAGTTTATATAATTATATACAAATCGAAATTTCCTATTGACAAAACTGTTTTAGATTGCACAAGAAGCATAAAATGGTTTGGATAACATTGCCTAAAGTTCTCTCACGTTGCACCACAGTAAAAAATGTCCGCCTCGACGGAACATTTGTAAACAAAGGCTCAATAGCAGTAGAACTATCAATTGACCAGAAGTCTTCTGAAATATTCTGCAAGTTAAAGAAGACTCTGAATCAACAATTTTCAATCACTTTCCAATGGTTCTACAAACTGCCAACATTGAGAATAACAGTTTGCACTAATTGAATATGTATTAATTTGATGTTATGTTATGTCTTTCAGCATTTTGTAAACTCTAAAATAATTATTTTAAATGAAACTTTTCTGTGTTAAATTTCTAACTTTGTTGTCGATGTAAATCTGTACGAAAAAAAGAAAATGGAACACTTTTTTTTTTTAAATGTTAGTATGTTAAAATAAAAGTAATAGTATGCTTTTTTTGCACTGTAAATATCGCAATTATAACGCCGATTGTTTTTTAATTGTTAAAATTTAAAAAAAAGGAAATCCATTGAAAAAAAGCATAAATAAATAATAATCAAAATCAACAAAATAAATAATTAAAGATGCAAATAAAAAACGTTTAAAAAAATTGAACTGAAAGTTTTCCTAAAAACTTTTTTATTTCTATTCCTCTTAATAGCATACATTTAAATATTAATAAGTGATAGCAAACTTTCTCAGAACTTATTAACATAGAATCTAGTTAAAATTAGACAATTTTATATTTTATTAAAAGTAAGAAATGTAATTTTTAGCTATATCTCTATATCTCGAGAGACGATTGTTTCTTTAATTCCTCCATAATGGACGTCATGTATCAAGATTTTAATTTTTAATATCAACAATTCCCTATATACAGCAAAGATCTCGACTAAAATATTTTAGTATTATAAAATAAACAGAAACATATGCACACTATATGGAATATGTACACGGTGTTCCAAAAATGACCGGTATATTTCAAAAATCAATAAAAATTAAACGGGCAACGTTAAAAATATACTGTTTGTTACAATATGCTTGGGACAACAGTAAATTTTCAGGTAGACAAACTTTTGAAATTAGTTACAATTTTCATCAACAGATGAACTGCAAGCGATTTGAAAGATATAGAAGAAAACCGCAGTCTGTAAGTTCGCCATTCTGTAAGTCGTCTTTCTACTGCAAGCGTGTGCAGATTGCAAGTTTGCTGTGAAAAAATGATTTAATCCTTAGAACAGAGGATTTTTGATTTGAAAGACCAGGTGTACCGCCACAATCCTCAAGCAACTGAACAACTGAAGCAGTACATCTCTTCTGCATGTGAAGCCTTTCCGCCTGACACGTTTGCAAAGGTTTCTAGTAATTTCGTTCAGAGACTACGCCATATTATTGCTGCGCATGGTGGATATGTAGAAAATATCGCACTTTAGATTTTTCCAGACTACAGCACCATCTGTTGTTGAAAATTGTAACTAATTTCAAAAGCTTGTCAGCTTGAAAATTTACTGTTGTCCCAAGCATATTACAAAAAATCGTGTATTTCTATCGCAGCCCGTTTAGTTTTTATTGATTTTTCAAATATACTGGTTATTTTTGAAACACCCTGTATGTGATTCTTGTCTTGAAGAGGTTAGGAAATATTTATAAGTTTCTGTTTAGTAACTTTTTATTGTAGAACTTTTATTTTCCGCAAGGATTATTTTACTCAAACTCATTATCGAAAGGTATATTTCCCATTAGTATTCAATACTTATTGCTCTTATCCTATATCATTTTTAAGGTAACAGGGCTGATTGAAACACGCTAAAAACTTTGAAGTGCGTTTTGTGATCATGTGTCTGCAGCTAAAAGGCACATTGCCAATAAAAATTAACTGGCAAATTTTTAAGTGCACAGTGCATTCTCCAGGAATCAAATTTAAAATTTAAGTACTGCCTTAAACAACAAGGCACTGCCTTATAAAATTAAGGTCTCATATTAATGAAGGCAGAATAGGCGTTTGACATTCATCTTCTATGCAGCCCTGATCTAGCGCCTAGTTACTTTCTTGACATAGAATTTTACAGTAGCTCCTGAAGAAGAATAAATCGAAGCTTCGTTCTTAAGGATCTCTATTTCAACACTTAATACATCATAGGAACAAATATTTTGAACATTAGAATTTCAACACATGGCTTAGAAAACATGTGTTTTAGACACTTGGTTTAGGGAAATTAACATTACTTCCTAATTATAAGGACTTTAGCGATTTTGAAAATGGCATTGGCGCAATTCGGGGTTAAAAAAAAGCGAGATTTATAGTCAATTGATACAAAAAGCTATGCAAATTATACTGGCGAATAAGTATGCTTGTGTATACATACGTACATGCACGTATATGAATAACGATTCTGATTACACATATTAAACAAATAAGTTTTTTTCTATAATAATAAATAAATTCTACTTTATGTAAATGTCTACATTAAATAAATTGTGTACATAATGAACAAATTACTAATGTGTTTGTGACATTTAACAGGGTGACAGATAATATTTTTGAAAATTTAGTTTTATCGACAAAGCCATTTTCCCAATCTCGCAAAAGCCCGTATAAAAAGAAAGTACCAAATCATCAAGTGAAGCTCACATTACCTTATTCATAGAATCGCCCCATGTGCATATCGGCCATACTAACTTTTCATTTTCCTCCCAGAAGCCGAAGAAAGCGTTTATAAAAATGGTAAAAGTGGATTGTGGAAAAATGCCATTTGAAGTACATACACTTTATGTTCTTTTTTCATTTTCTCGGTGAGGGAGGTAGGGGATTGAAGGAAAATAAAAAATAAATGTTATCGGTTTTGATAATGGCGTCGCTTTCGAGATAACATTTTGATGATGAATACCATAAATGAAACCACTAATGCGCCGTTAAAATGTATACAGTACATCAGTTCTTTATTTAGTGTTTTAATGCATCGATGCTGCATTAAAAATCGTCGAATGTACAAAACTGACAAAAGTGTGTAAAGAATTTGATTACAGTTTAGGTGCTTGTTATGTTACGAAAAATTCACGCAGCGATCATTTGCAACTGAAAAAGAACTTGGAAGATCTTCATCATTTTCATATATCAATTGTTATTACATTCGTAAAAGTTTTTAAAATACAATACCAGAAAAAAAATCTTGACCTTCAAACCACAATCTCAGTGCTCAGATGTTTTATTTTACCTTTTCCTGCTTTAGATAGAGGCGGGAAGGAATTTCCATCATCCGTTAAATAGGTGGAGTGCTGGCCCCAACAGCTAGAGATGAGTCATTATTCTCCTATTTTTAGTTTTAGTAGAAGTTTGAAAAGAGGGAATTGTTAAAAATTTTCAACGACAATCGTTTTTATTATTATTATTATTTTATTTATTTATTTATTTTGTGCTAAGCGTATAATTTTATAAAATCCTCTCTTTTATTTGCGCTAATACTGTTTAATTAAATTAAAAAATAAAACATGAAATATATGAAATCTCTACAATGTTTTTTATTGAAATATCTATACATTCTTAAATTTAAATATAATTTATCATATTTTTTATGAAGTGATTGTTCCTTATTATATATAAATAAAATCTTCAGTCTTACTTTATTACATGTCCTTGTACAAAAGAATTTACAATAAAGAAACTGCGAGTTTAAAAGAAATACCGTTAATTTCTGATACATAAGTGTATTTTTGCCATATTTTGTAAGTAAAACAATACCTCATAAAACATACACAGCTGAAACAATCCTTAAATTATATTGTACATAACAGTAGCCATAAAAAAATCTATATGAAGCATGGAGAACAAATATTTCCTCTTTATATCAGTTTAGCCCTATTACTCTAATAAAATCTTCTTAACTGCTGGATATTTAAAGTTTATGACCGCGAAAAATATCTTTAAAAAAATCTCTTTTCTTGTGCCATTATTATTTCACTGGTAATGTAACTGTAACTTTGGGTATAAAAATTGATTGGCTACGTTTAAAGCTACTTTGCAATGTAGCAATCAAATTTTACATTAATGATGCTAGTATTACATTTTACTTCATTTTGAAACGTTTAACATCTTATACTTCATTTTCATCTGTTTCTAGCCCTTAAACACAAAATTATTTAATTAGATATTCAATGCAAAATAAAGCATTAAATCGGGTTGGTTTATTGTAACATTAATATAATGTTTTGCGTAGTAGATATTAAATTGTTCCTAATTAACAGTTTTTAATTTATTTTTCGATTTTTTTTCTTTTTTTTGGGGGGGGGGGTGGAAGGGTGATTTAATTCAATTTTTAATAACAGAGGAAAAAAATATTTGAAGCAAAATCTTTTTTTCTTTCAGTTTTAATTTGATTACAAAAAATAAAATCGTTGATTTAAGGTGCTAAGGGTTTTTTTTTAATCGTACATAAACAAAAGAAATAATGATTCTCCAACGGAAAGCTAATGTGTAACAGACCACAATGAAATTAAAAACGCATATCTGTAGCTATCATTTCATTTTACTACCGCAGTTTGTATATTTTAGTAACCTTTCCAGTCATTCGAGAGCAAG
The DNA here is from genome assembly GCA_964019185.1 of Maratus speculifer. Classification (NCBI taxonomy): domain Eukaryota; kingdom Metazoa; phylum Arthropoda; class Arachnida; order Araneae; family Salticidae; genus Maratus; species Maratus speculifer. The sequence continues at coordinate 91,165,994 of OZ025302.1, forward strand.
AACTCAAAATAGACAGACTTTTAACACTAATAGCATTTTAAATAAAAGGCATAGTAAGATAATTTTGATAAATATAATAACGATATTTTAAAATTGTTTCTAAAATAACATAAGACCAGCATAAATAAATTACTTTGCAAGTAACTTTATTAAATCTAATATAACACTGATACAATATTTTAAGTTTTAAAATCCTTTCACAAGATAATATTTTGTATAACAAAGTTATGATGCCCAATAAAAAATGTTTTAAAGATAATTTTGATAAATATAATAACGATATTTTAAAATTGTTTCTAAAATAACATAAGACCAGCATAAATAAATTACTTTGCAAGTAATGTTATTAAATCTAATATAACACTGATACAATATTTTAAGTTTAAAAATCCTTTCACAAGATAATATTTTGTATAACAAAGTTATGATGCCCAATAAAAAATGTTTTAAAAGCTCATTTAAATAAAAAGGGGAGAGAGAGCTAAAATCAATTCCAAACATTAAAAAAGAGAGGAATTTTTTATTAAAATAAATGTAACGATAAAAAATATATATTACCCAAAAAATAAAAATATGTACTCGATGAATTTGTTTACAAAGTAAATATTTTTTGTAAAATTAATTTCTTTATCATCATTTATTTTAAGAATATTGCCATTTGTGTATATAAAATTAGTAAGTTAACTTATATATGTTTTTTAAACCTTTATGTTTACTACAATCATATTTAGCAAGTATATTTTTATTTTACATATTTCTATTTAACTTTATTATATAACATTTAAAAAAAGCTAATTAATACTTTTTTGTTCATATGAAATAAATAAATGTCTGAATATAGAAAGTTTAAAAAAAAATTAAGAAAAGTATAAAGGGAAATAAATCCTTGATTTTAAATTTAATTTTTTTAAATGCCTGAATAACTTTTCTTTTTAAAGAAATATAAAATTATTAACGCCAAAAAAAATGATTATATCTTTTTGCAATTAAAATATAATTGATGTATAATTTTAATAAAATTTAAAAAACTAAAAATCTTTTAGCTCTTCAATTAATTTATTAAATTGCTTCAACAAAAACTTCTTAAACTAAATAAAAAATATTATTTGTGAGACAATTTTTTTCATAGGTGACTTTTGAATCATTTTTTAAAATCTATTACTATCGTAATTTAAAAAAACAATGCTTGAAATAGAAATGAAAAAATGAATCATTTATAACTCTCTACTTAGAATTAATAGAAAAATAAAAGAAAGAGATTTTTGTATTCTTTGAGATATGAAAAGAGTTTAAAATATTATTTAAAAACACGGAAATCTAGAAATTATCATAATATTTAAAAAAAAAATTTCTTGTAAGTTTTAATGCCATAGTTTTAACTGTTTATAGCTTTCATTAAATATTTTGCTGACTTTTGACATTTCTGCTGCACTTAACATGTTCTAATTAAAAGTTAAAAGTCTGTTAAAATGTTTCTAAATCGATAAAGGCAGGAAGATGCAAGGGTTTAAGAATTTCAATTTAAGAATTTGTAAACAACTTAATTCAAATTAATTAAAATTGAATTTATAAGTAAAATTATATTTACTTCTCCTTTAATTTCAACTTACAAATAAAAAAAAAACATGTAGAGTTCTCTGAAAATTTAAAATGTTTCTTTCAAAAATTCATACAGAAAAAAATGTAAAAGGAAATAAAATTGATGTTTATTTAAATTAATTTAGTTCTATAGATTTAAAGCTGGCTTAAAACTTTAAGTTTCTCTCAAGGAAATATATTCCTATACTTTGTTAAATGTTTATATAATACAGGTATAATCATTCTTTTTTTTTACATTTTTTAAAAAAAAGATTGGAAAAAACCCCATTAATTTCAAATTTGCCCTTTTGCATTTCAGTCTGGTGGTTAATATACACCGGATATACCCATGTGTAAGTCGAGAAATTTCTGTCAATTTTCGACAAGCAAATTGCGAGTGGGGGAGGGGGAGGAGATCGATTTATACACGAGTCAATTAAAAAAGAAAAGAAAACTTCGAATACAACAAAATTCTGGCTTTTTATGTGTATGTAAAATGAAAAAATATATAAAATATACAAATAAGAATAATTTACCATTAAAATTCTTTTTCAGTGATCTGTTTTTGTTTACTTGATATTTTTTCAACATTGTCAAGTCACATCTTTCGTTTGATTTTGTGCAAAAAGGAAATAAAATTGATGTTTATTTAAATTAATTTAGTTCTATAGATCTAATGCTGGTTTAAAACTTTAAGTTACTATGAAAGATTATATTCCTATATTTTGTTAAATGTTTATATAATACAGGTATAATCATTCGTTTTTTTACATTTTGGAAAAAATACAGAAAAAAAAAAACATTAATTTCGAATTCGCCCTTGCATGGCAGTCTGGTGGTTAATATACACCAGCTATACTCATGTATAAGTTGAGAAATTTCTGACAATTTTCGGCAAGCAAATTGGGTAGTGGGGGGTGGAGGTGGAAGGAGGTCGACTTATACATCAGTCAATTAAAAAAAGAAAAAAACCCCTTCGAATACTGCAAAATTCTGGCTTTTTAGGCGTATGTATAATGAAAAAATATATAAAACTAGCAGCCCGCCCTCGCTTTGCTTCGGTCTAGAGCACGTCGCGCTCAGTCCCGTGCCACTGCTGACACCGCAAATTGTTACTACCACTTCATCGCATTAAATTCAACTACTAAACACAAAATCCTCCCTTTAGGCAGTCGGGTAAAAAGCAGCCTATATGTTAATCTAAAGTGTCAGATACCTTCATACAAAATTTCATAAATATCGATCCATCAGTTCTTGAGTTATAAATGGTGTAAAGAACCCGACTTTGTTTATGTAAATAGATTATAATGAATAGTATTGTCGGCGCACGCGATGTAAGGATTTTTAAGGTCATTTTTCTACACCTTGGGTTACATTATTGGCATTTTAGTAAGGATCAATATTTTTTTAATATAATATAGCCTATGTAAACCGGAAATCGTGTAGCTTTCCAACGGTGAAAGAATTTTTAAATCCGTGAGGTAGTTTTGAAACCTATTCAATTCAAACAAACAAACAATCAAATCTTTCCTCTTTATAATATTAGTATAGACAAACAATGGTATAGGCAGCGCACACGATGTAAAGATTTTTCAACGTCATTTTACTACACCTTGGATTACATTATTGGCATTTTTAGTAAGGATCCCTAATTTTTTAAAAAATATAATATAGCCTATGTTCACCGGAAATAGTGTAGCTTTCAAACGGTGAAAGAATTTTTAAAATCCGTCAAGTAGTTTCGGAGCGTATTCAATTCAAACAAGCAAACAATCAAATATTTCCTCTTTATAATATTAGTATACATAATCAATAGTATAGGCAGCGCACGCAATGTAAGGATTTTTCAACGTCATTTTACTATACCTTGGATTACATTATTGGCATTTTAGTAAGCATCCCTAATTTTTTTTTATTTTTTTTAAATATAATATAGCCTACGTTCACAGGAAATAGTGTAGATTTCCAACGATGAAAGAATTTTTTGAATCCGTCAAGTAGTTTCGGAGCCTATTCAATTAAACAAACAATAATGTTTCCTCTTTATAATATTAGTACAGATAATCAAGAGTATAGGCAGCGCACGCGATGTAAGGATTTTTCAACGTCATTTTACTACACCTTGGATTACATTATTGGCATTTAGTAAGCATCCCTAATTTTTTTTTTAATATAATATAACCTATGGTCACCGGAAATAGTGTAGCTTTCCAACGGTGAATGAATTTTTAAAATTCGTCAAGTAGTTTTGGAGCCTATTCAATTCAAACAAACAAACAATCAATTCTTTCTTATTTATAATATTAGTATGGATAATCAATAGTATTGGCAGTGCATGCGATGTAAGTATTTTTCAACGTCATTTTACTACACCTTGGATTACATTATTGGCATTTTAGAAAGGATCCCTATTTTTTTATACATATATAATATAGCGTATGTTCTCTGGAAATAGTGTAGCTTTCCAACGGTGAAAGAATTTTTAAAATTCGTCAAGTAGTTTTGGAGCCTATTCATTTCAAACAAACAAACAATCAAATCTTTCCTCTTTATAATATTAGTATGGATATACAAATAACAATAATTTACCATTAAAATTCCTTTTCAGTAATTTGTTTTTATTTACTTGATACTTTTTCACATTGCCAAGTGACATCAACTATGTTGGGAAGTGTTAAAATGTATAATGGTTTGAAAATTAACGACAAGGCTATCTAATTCATATTATCATATTTCTCACCTTCTTTTAAAAACATTGCCAATTACAGTGCTTAAATATCTCAAGAAAGTAAAAAATCAAACCGCAATTCAAACTTTTGGGGACATCATGTAATACATAACTGAATAGAAATGTAATGCAAAAAAATAAACAAGTGTTTTATAAATTAAATGTGATCTTTTAAAGAAAATACGAAAATACTTCCTATAAGAGCTAAAATTTTTATTTAATTTCACGTTTCTTTAAAAACATATGCAAAATGGAAAGTAATCTTTGAAAATGATTTGAATGATTTATTATGTGCAATGAAAGAAAATTCAATTAGTCTTTTTAAATAATCAAAAAGGATGATTTACTTAAAATTGATTTCAAATCTAATCATTTTTTAAAGAAAATTATAAAAACAGAACTCATTCGCGTTAGCGTTTCACTCTTTATTCTTTTATAGAAAACGACTGAAAAAGGATTGAAGAAAAAGAAATCTTTTAATTACCGTAAACTTTCAAATTTATCTTAGCATGTTTTCATGTGATACTAATAAATGTTATTAAAACATATTGCTGTTACTAATCATGTAGAAATGTCTTGAAATTTCAGCTGGATTGATAAAAAATAAAAATAACACCGAAATTTTATTGAAAGTTTATCATTAAGTTAATTTTGTTGAGTGTTATTAAAACATATTGTTTTCATTAATAATTTTGAATTATTTCGAAATTTCGACAACGGAGATAAAAAGCAAAGATGAAATAAAAAATTTCTTTAAAAAGTTAATTTTCTTAAGTGTATTAAAACATATTGCTTTCATTAATATTTTGCAGATATTTTGAAATTTCGGCTATAGAGAAAAAAAAAATTAAAAACGATCTTACCATTATATTAATATTATTAATAAAAAGCAATCTTACCACTATATTAACATTATTAAGAACTGTTAAACACGCTGCATTCACTATTACTTTAGATATATCTTGAAATTTTGAATGTATAAATCCAAAAAGTAAAAATAAAGCCAAAACTTAATTCAAAATTCATTATTAAGATAATTTTATTTTGCTATTCAAGCGTATTGCATCCTTTAACAGATTAAAAATAGTTTGAAAATTGTACTGCAGAAATAAATATGAAGAATAAATCAAAATCTCATTTATAAGTTTACAATTAGATTAGCTTTATTAAGTGTTATTAAAACATATTGCATTCATGTATTATTAGAAATAGTTTCATATCTCGAATATACGTGTGCCTCATCATATATATATACGTATCGGGTATCCCAAAAAAGACTGATGGATTTTAAAATTCAATAACTTGCAAACGGTGACAGCTATATAAAAAATTTTTGCAAGAGGGTTTTGTATAATGTCAGGAGTTTTTTTACCGTAATTTTTGATTTTAGTTCGAATTTCAAACAATAGGTGGAGCTGACGGCGGTTGAAGGCCAGGTGATCAGTGATGAGTGAGGCGTCGACTTGGCCTTCAATCGCCGTCAGCGCCACCTATTGTTTGAAATGCGAACTAAAATCAAAAGTTACGGTAAAAAAACTCCTGACATTATACAAAACCCTCCTGCAAAAAATTTTTAAATAGCTGTCATCGTTTGCAAGTTATTGAATTTTAAAATCCATCAGTCATTTTTGGGGCATCCGGTATATATATATATATATATATAAGTGTGCGTGTGTTGGGCATATAGTGGTTTGAATAAGTGTATAATTAAACAACCTCAATGCACCAGGCGCAAAGCAGCTCATATATGCATAAAATCCATATAATTGTGTCTGAATATATGATAATTATGAAAATTATGTAAATAGGGTGCGATAACAAAAAAAAACTCAACAAGACCTACCAGAACAAAAAAACCCACCAAAAAACTCCCTTCTCCTTGGAAGGTGGAGAGAAAGAAATATATAACTTTTTATGCTAAAACTCAATATCAAATGAAATTTATCTCCGAATTTGAAAAACTATTTTTTTTCTTTAAGTATTCTTGTCTAAAAAAATCGATCAAGCCATTAAAGAAATGTTTACTTTCATCATTCTTACGGAATACTTAAAAATATTAATATAAAATAGTTGCAGAGTGTTAAGGAGGCAGAGAAAGACAGGGATGATTACCTCGGAAGCAGAGTGTTAAGTGCAGTTCAAAGATACTGTGTCTCCTTAATTATCTTGATGTATGGACAAAAATTTTAAAGGTTTGATCATTGATAAGGTTTTGATATTTCCTGCGCAGGAAAACTTTGAAGAAAAATCACCAAATATGTTTTATGTCTTGAACATTCTCCTGAGATGAATTCATTAAAAATAATAATTCCATTTGAAGATAACAAGAAAGGTAAATAAAACAGGCAAAAAATATCTCGAAAGACGACGCCATCATAAATTTATTAATGCAAAAAAAAAAAAAAAAAAAAAAAAAAAAAAAAAAAAAAAAAGGAGGGAAAGAGGGATTAACAATAATAGTCAATCAGTCATGCAATATTCTCACTGTATTCTTTTCGAAAAAAGAATACAGAGAAGGTCAGGAACGGCTTCCATTTTTATGTCTGACAACAAACGCATCCTTGCGTAATTCGAATAAAAATCGTAACCGCGTTGTTATACGACGTAATATTCGTAAATATTTCCCCATGCAGGTGACGACCTGACTGACCAAGTAACTGCCCCTTCGTGTCTCTGCCCAAATATGTCCCGTTGTCCATTCACATGAGGGCGCAGTTCCTGGCCGCCCTGTTTAGCTCCTTGCTATTGTTCTTGGCAGCAGTGGCGTTTCTAAGCAGGGTGTGGTTTTTATTCAGCCGTCCCTGAGCCGCCAAGGCAGCCACTTCAAAGGCATCGCGGACGGTCCGCGGACAGCAGCGGGCCGAGGTTTCAACGTACGTCGTAGCATGGATTTGTCGTGACACGGCCAATGCCTGCAAAAGAAAAAAATAGCAATGGAATTAAAAAACAAACATGCTTTTATTAAAATTTAAAAAAATGTGGAAAAAAATTTATATTTTTTTAATGCGCGTAAAAGTAAGAAAATCTTGGGAAAAAAGAAAAAAAAAAACTTAAATGAGCGGAGCTTACATTAAGTTGTGGTAAACTCAAATGTTGAAGATTAATGGAGATTTAAATGGAAATTTCGCCAAATTAATTTGCTATCACCCAGTTGACTTCATATATGGGAAGTTACCCCCTCCCCCAATTTGGTGATATTTCGACAAGTTTTCAAAATGTGGCCCTATTGTGACAACCTTGTCATTAGTACATTTGAACAAATACTCTTTGTTGAAGCTGATATTCATTTCTTCATAGGAAATTAAAAAAATAATTAAATAAACAATTAACTAAATATGCTCCTTGTTGTATTCCTTAGGAGTCGAGTTTTAAAAAATAAACTTTCAATTCATGTACTGCCCTCAGGGGTACATACATTTCTGTCAATGAGTAACAAATGTCAATGAGTAACAATGACTCTCCTTCAGTGAGTAACAAAATTTGACTGCCGTATACAAACACAATTGTAAGTCAAAAGAAAACATGTAAAGAGAAAAAAAAGCAAAATGGTTAATGCGGCATAACATATTTTCGCATCTGCACAGAGCTGTTTTAAGAAAAAATAAAAACTTTAACTGAATCAAACAACAAATTTTCCTTTGACTTTCAATTATTTTTAAAAGAAGGGGCGCCATTTAGTATTAATTTTTGAATGCATGATATAATTACAGGAAAATTCCTCATAATTTATTATTTTTAAAGCCTCTCTTAATAGAGCATAATGGAAATTTACAAAATTACCTAAATTTTTCACATTATTAAAATCAATATTTATGATAGTTCCTTAACAAATTCTTACTATTATTGCACTAGAGATACTGAATTTTAAACTATTTTCATTGTGTGTAATCCTTTCAGATTTTTTTTAATTGCAAATAACAAGTAACAATTCATTTTTGGATTGTACTTAACTCAATGGGTGTATACGGTCAAGGAATTATTTGACTAGAAATTATGAAATTGCTAGGCATATGTGGTTCGTCATGACACATTATAAGAGTTTGTAAGTTCATGTAAAAAACTTATATTGCTATGTTATATACAATATTATATCAGCATTTCTATATTATAGCAACTTATATTGCTATTAACTTGTTATATCAAGAAATTTTTTTGAACAATTTATTAGTAAAAAGTCAATTTAGCATTAAATTAAAAATATTTTTGTAGAAATCAGATTCTTTAGTATTGCAATTACGTCAAATTATTTATTTTTTCTAAATTGTTCAATTAAACTTCATTTATCGCAAAGAGCGAGAAATGCTAGAAACATTTTGAGAGATAACTTACAGATCTCTAGAGCAACATAATCGTCGCTGAGTAAGGAAAAATGGAAAGTTAGAGATTTACTGATAAAAGCTTCTGCTCCCAAGCCATCAATTACTTGGGATTGTAGTGTGACGTAAATGAAACATATCTCTATATTGATTTTTAAACATATAAAAATGATTTTTTTTTCTATCTTTCGAGAATAAATTTGAAACTATATATTAAAATCATAATAGAGCATCCGCTGTTTCATTGTAGCTTATTTCGAAATTTATGAGAAATAATACGTAGTTGCTTAAATTGTTTTTTAAGTTAAAATGTATTTTATTTAATTAACCTTCCTACCCTGAATGGGTCTAATCGATCCAGTCCGATAATGCGTTTCATTCGATTCAAACCAGAAATTTTTTCATAAAGTAAATTAAATAAATAGCACAAAGATTTAAGTTTAAAAAAGTATGTTAAATAGATTTAAATAAAAATTCTGGTGTGAAATATTTTAATCAAGTTTGAGCAAAATTTCAACAGGGTAGGAAGGTTAATACATACATCGTGGAAAAAAAGCAAACACCCATTACTGATTCCTCAGCAAGTTAATTTAAAATAAAGTGACTGGTACCAAACGATTGGAAATAAAGTCTACTTTTAAATGGTGTATGTAAAATTTTCTTAGGGGATCATCAATATAATAAAGCGAATCCAAACTCCATTTTTTAAAAATAACAGTACCCAATCTTAACAAGATATTTTTAATCTTCAATTTAAACTATGCCTAGACAACAACTTTCAAGTCATTTCAATGATAAGTGTTTTAATTATAAACATTCAAAATTTATTGCTCCTAATGTTAAATTATGCTATCATATTTTTATTAATATCTCTTGAAATTATACTCTTAATGAGCTATTTTTTTTCTAGCAATAATAACAAAATACCCAAACATAAATACATCAAATTTGCATTTTTTATAATTTTATGATATAAATTCTAAATTATGAAATTAATTGAAATAAATATGAAAATTTTTAAAAAGAATTCTCTATATAAACGGTCGAAATTGCTGGAAAGTTTGCTGCAGATTTTTTGCAGTTTATAATACTGGCACCCCAGATTATACTGCAACAGGGCCAAAACTACGGGAATACAGAGGGGACATGTGCCCCGGGCGTCAGAACGAAAGCCGAAGGAGCGCAAAAGGTAGATTTTGTTGTTTCATACAAAATTGTATGTATATATGAAATACAAGTGAGCTCACAAGCTAATGTTAAATCTATGGGAGCATCCCCACTAAAAAAAATCTGTAGAAAATCTATAGCTTTTTGGCCCAAAATCTGTGGGAAATCCGAAGGTATTTGGCCCATTTTGCAGATATTTTAAAGAATATCTTTAAAAATTCCTCAGATATTATAAAGATAAAGCTAAGTCTGCAAATTTTCTTCAAATTTCTGTAGAAATTCTGTAGAATATGGCAATTTCTTCAGATAATCTTAAGATTATTTTTAGTGGGGATTCTTTTCAAATTTGTGAAAGTGAAAGAAGCTTTTAAAAAAAAATCTGCGACTGAATACCGAAAAAACAAAAACTAAACCAGTTAGAATTCAAACTCATCTAAGGAAAAAAAATCATTTAAAACTATTAACATGCAAGTGAGCAGTTTAAAAAAAGAACGTGCCTATAAGTTTAACTTTAGTGATTCACTGTCTTCATTTAACCAATGAAGGCTCTTAACGCCCAAGCTCATGTTAATCCTAGGGGAATGTTGTTTACATATTTCCTTGATAGCATTTTAATTGCTTTTTAAATATTTTTAGCTTTTTATGTTTTTTTTCTGTGGGTACCTACGGTCAATAACATTTGTTGTATTTGAAGAAGGGAGAAGGTGGTCTGTGGGGCACCAAAATTTACGTTTGCCTTCCGCGCAAAAAAGGCTAATTTCCGCCCTGTACTGTAAAATCAATAGTTATTTTAATAATCAATAGTTAGATTAATAATAATAAATAGCTACTCTAACGTATGTTAGAGTATCATTCATTATCTAAAATCAGTTTAACATACGATATCTTCTATGAAAAATAGAAATAATATAAACATTCCCTAACATGGATTTAACCTTTTAAAATTTACCCTATCTGTAAAATGTCTGTAGCCATCTAAATTTTATTTAAATCAAGCTTTTAAAAGATATTGCTGCATCTAGAATTTAATTAAAAAGCAGCTTTGCTTTGAATTAAAATTTTCTTTGTAGAAATCAGGGCTTTCTGCTTCACACAGCGTCAAAATATTTTTCTTTATTCCCCCAATAGCTTATCGCAAAGAGCGATGAATGGTGGAAATATTTTTAGAGATAACGTTATACTATTACAAAATCGGAACGGTAAAGGAAAATTCAGAGAGTTACAGATTTAGTGATAAAGGCTTTGGCTGTCAAGCCATCAATAATTTGGGACTGGAGTGGAATATAATTGAAAGATATCTCTGCAATGAAACATTAAGAAACCGAAGTTGCATTTTTTAAATTTCATTTTACTGTTTGTGAATAAATTGGAAATTTTATCTTTGATATCATAAAAGTCGACAATAAAACGACAGTCGAGAAGAAAGTCACATTGGAACGTGTCTGTCAGTGTAGTTATTTTTGTTAGTTAGTGCTAAGAAGTTGGAATTTTTAAATTTTATTAGAAACTATCTGCCCAACAATCTGATGTGTTGTAACCGTTTTGTACGACATATTTATTTATTTATTTATTTATTTATTTTGAGGAAAATAAATTTAATTTTCTTCGACATCACAAACAATTTACAATATAAGTTTTAGTACATTTCCTATTATAAGTACGAAACTGTATTTAATATTCAGCTTAATTGAAAATTATGAAATTTTATTTTGTAAGTTGCGTTATTTTGATGTAATTATATTAGAGTGCATTTGTAAAAAAATGGCGGTATACGGGTAAATCAAAAAGAAAAATTTGATTCATAAAAAGGATTTTAGATAAATAAAACCTGGAAATTACCATTATAGCTTCCAATCTGAATATGAACAATGTGCAATATACAAAGTGAGTCATAATTATCGAAACAATAGGCTATCTCCTTAAATATTACTCTTAGATCCATATTTCCAATTACAAAAATTCATAAGTAAAGGTAAATAATATGATGGTATAAGTTGGGGGTGTATATGAAAGAATACGAAATTTAAATTTTTATACAGCCCCGTAGGGAAAAAATTCCATTTACGGAAACAATCCTCATCCATTCCTGAATCAAACACAAAAAAATGAAATGGCATTTGAAGTGGCAATATAACACTGTAAAATAACAATTATTCCGTTAAATACCAAAAATAAACTGTAAAAAAGTAAAAGCAGTATTATACCGCTAAGTAGTAATAAGGTAGATGTGCCAGTAATGGACCACCTTCCAGTAATGGGCCACCTCGCACTTTTTGGTTTATAAAATAATAATAAATAATAGTTAAGCTTTTATTATTTTTTTTCTGAACTCTACCTTGCATGCCTTATAAGCTAGATTAATTTTTTACACTTTTTGTCAAAACAATTAGGAAGCAGAAAATGAAGTTTCACAGTTTTTCTGTTTTTCACTGAAAATCTTAATGAACATGCTAAGAGCAGACTTTACTTACTTAGTTTATATCTTTTTTATTTTTTCGTAAAAATTGAACGTTTTTGTTTGGTTAGCAATATAAAACATTGAATTTAATATACCAATGGCCATTTACAAAATTTTATTTATTTTTAAGATTTTAGGAGGGGTGTCCCATTACTGGATTGCTTATTTCGTGATTTTCCAGTAATGGACCACCCAAGTGACCAATACAAAAAGTGTTATTTCAGTAGAGATAAAATATTTTGATTTAAAACTGAAAAGCTAAATAATCAAATTTAATACTGAAATTTTACCTATTAGAATTTAATAAAGGCAATTTCTTTATAAATAGTTGTTTTAAAAAAGTCATCCAAAATTGGTACAAAACACAAGCAGAACATTTGACAAAATCTAGATGTGCCGTTACAAAAGAAGTTGTTTTAAGTTGGTTCAGAAATGTAAAATCATATTTGGAAGAAGATATTATTAATATTTTCTTCCGAATTCTAAAGCATACAGAGAGAATTTTAAATAAGGTTAAAACAAGGTTTCTTTTGTGCTCTTAAAACAATAAAAATTTTGGGATCAAAATCAGTTAAAGATGTGTATTATGTAGTACCAAATAACGAAAAAGAACAAATCACTGTTACGGGATGTTTTTCAACAAATAATGAGATTGCTCCATTTGCGATAATATATCCATATAAGCATCTCTGAAGGAAAATTGTGGAATCAATCTGTGCCAAATCGATGGGCTATATGATTATCTGACAATGGTTGCATAGTGCAAGAACATGTATCATTTTAAATGCATTCTAAAATTCCATATTGAATAGTTTGGACTATCGGAAAGGGATGATAAAATTGAAGATCTGTTATTTATATTTCACAGTTGCACAGCACATCATTTAGATAATGATATGAATGAAGATTGGAGACTTTTTTAATGCCTTATTTTACCTAAACTTGATTTCAGTAAAACATTGTCTTTATCTTATAAATCCTTTAAATTTAAATACCGTAATTTCGGGTGTATAAGCCGCAGATCAAACAATTCTTTTTGGACCCAGAAATCTTATTTAGTGATTGAAGACAAATATTTACGGCGATCTGACTAGTTATATTTGTTTTTAAAAAAATTCTGGGTCAAAAAAGAATTGTTTGAGCTGCGGCTTATACACCCGAAATTACGGTATTTTGTTTTATATCTTTACAATGTAAATCTTTTAATGTTAGTTTATAATAAACAGTTAATAGTATCATTAATATTTTGTTTTATATCCACATTATAAATCCTTGATTATAATAAATTCATAACTAAAATTTAAATATTTTGTTTTATGTTTTATCATTATAAATCTTTTAATGTAATGAATTTCTAACTTAAGTTTTAGTATTTTGTTTTATTAGTATGCTTTCATTAAGTTCTGGAGCAAAATACAATTGAAACGAGTTGGAAATTGCACGTGAAGCATAGCAAATGAGGTGCGTTCGTACGATAACGAAGTTTTAAAAATATACAGATTTTCCTGATATAGTAGACAATACTTCGGATACAGTACAGTGGTTGAACTCTTTGTGTTCCTATAAACATACAGGAAGTAATTTTCATTACACCTCAGCAACGTATATCATATTCATAAAATGTGGCACATTTTATTATAATTAAAACTTGTCCCAAACAATGTTTTCCCGTATAGCATTATGTAATGGAATTCTTTTGTGTGGCCCTGCAATTTAATAATAAATATTCTTTGCATCTCAGATTGTACAGAATTTTTATTTTATTATATGTATACGTCATAGGTTCATGTCAATTTTATTATGTTCGAATGAGTGTAACACCATTAAAATGCATTTGCAACTTTTTTTTCCCATTGACTGTAACGGAATACTTTTGATAGTCCCTGTAATTGATCTATGCATCTGGTTATCATGAGATCTCAAATGACTCGACAAAATTATGGTATAATTATGTGTTTTAAATTTCAAACGATGAAAATGCATTTTAAACTTTTTTCCCCATTGACCGTAATGTAACGGAATCTTTTGATTTTCCCTGTAATTAATCTATTCATCCGATTTTAATAAAATTTGAAATGACTCGACAAAATTATGTAATAATTATGTATTTTAAATTTCAAACGATTCGGTTGGATAGTTTTTGCGTTGTTATATGCGGACAGTCAGACAGACGAACAGACAAACAGACAGACAGACGGACAGACAGACGGACAACCGGACAGACTGAACGACAACTATAGGTGCTACGTATTTACATAATTACGAACGCACCTAAAAACAATTATCTGTTATTTTTTGTAGGGTGGCCCATTACTGGAACATAGGCGGTCCATTACTGGAACATAGGTGTTCCATTACTGGGCTTTTGGGTGTTTAGACATATTTCTATTATTTAAAATTAAATTTTTATTTCTGTTGGGAATTCTAACTGTGGGATTAGTTAAATATGGTTGAAAGATTAATCTAATATGAAAAAAATTGGAATACAATAATTATAACTATTAATAAAAAATTATTTTTTAGAGAAATTCCTTAAGGTGGCCCATTACTCGCACATCTACCCTATATTGTATACTTCTGCATTTTCATTTGCAAAACACTAATACTACAGCTTGATTACGGCTTATTACTGTTAATTTTACAGTTCATTCTCAGAAATCTGCAGCAAACTGTCCAGCAATTCGACCATTTTTAAAGATATCGGTTACTTGGCCATATAATTAAGCTCAGCTGGCCATATTATTGACGGTATTATGATCTGAATAAAGTTAAATTACGGCATTTTCTTTAAAAACGGTCGAAATTTCTTTACAGTTTGCTGCAGATTTTTATCAACTTACAAAACTGGCTTTCCCAACTGCTAGTATTATACTGTAGAAACAACAGTTATTTTTGACAAGGTAAAATAATAACTCTAACTGATATTAAAGTAATATTCATTATCTACTATCAGTTTAACAAGCGATGCCTTCTAGTGGAAAATAGAAAAAATATAATCATTACTTAACATGGATTTAACTGGCAGCTCCTTTCAGAATTTACTCTATCTGTGAAATGTTTGTAACCATTTAAATTTTATTTAAAACAAACTTTTAAAAGACATTGCTGTATCCAGAATTTAATTAATTAAAAATCTGCTTTGCTTTGAATTAAAATTTTCTTTTCAGAAATCAGGTTTTTCTGCATCACACAGCGTCAAAATATTCTTCTTTATTCCCCCAATAGCTTATCGAAAAGAGAGATGAATGGTGGAAACATTTTTAGAGATAACGTTATACTATTGCAAAATCGGAACAGTGAAGGAAAATTTAGAGAGTTACAGATTTAGTGATAAAAGCTTTTCCCGTCAAACCATCAATAGTTTGAGTTTGAAGTGGGAACATAATTGAAAGATATCTCTGCAATGAAACATTAAGTAACCGAAGTTGCATTTTTTAAATTGCATTTTACTATTTGCGAATAAATTGGAAATTTTATCTTGAATATCAGAAAAGTCGACAATAAAGCGACCGTCGAGATGAAAGTCACAGTAGAACGTCACTGTAGTATAAGTTATTTTAAAATTTTATTAGAAACTATCTGCCTAACAATCAGATGTGTTGTATCCGCTTTGTACGATATATTTCGATTCTTTTTGAAGAAAATAAATCTAATTTCCTTCGATGTTACAAACATTTTACAATACAAGTTTTAGCACATTTCCTATTATAAGTAAGAAACTATATTTAATATTTGCTTTAATTGAAAATTTTAAAATTTCACTTCATAAGTAGTGTGATTTTGAGGTAATTATATTAGAGTGCCTTTGTAAAAGCATGGCGATATACAGGTAAATCAAAAAGAAAAATTTGATTCGTCAAAAAGATTTTAGATAAAAAAAAATTGAGGAATTGCCGTTCTAGCTTCTTATCTGAATGTGCAATATGTACATATATAGCACAAAATTTAGGCAATTAAGAAATGTGCAAAAGACAGTTTTTGGAAAGTTATAAAATCATCTGATTACAACAGCAACTGTTAATTTAATATGTACAGTTACATTAGGTTTTCAAGCATAGAATATACAGGCTTAAACTATCTCAATTTTATTTTCTCTTTTTCTGCCTATCATCTTAGATTGTGATCTCTTACCTTAAACAATTGTCACTTTGGATTTACTATCACCTCTTGTCGCGTCTATGGAGATCTGGTCTGCAACCATAATTTGTAATAACTTTATGTACTTTTTTTAAAAATTTTCATAAAATCGCCTATTGCTCGCGTTTTATTTTTAGGCGACTTGAGTCTGTGGGTTCATTGATGTAAACTTTCTTTAAAGCCTTAAGGCCCCTGTCCTCGCTCGAGGAAACGCTAGCGAGCTAATGCTATTCCTATGGGGAAGCATTTTTCTAATAACTCTTTCGCATTTTGACATTTTTGAATATATATATATATATATATATATATTGCATTGGATAGCTGAGGTGCATGCCGACAGCGCACCTTTCTTACTTTTTCAATTTTGGTTGCAGATATATTTTTAAAAAAAGCACTTTCAGTTTCGAAACCGGTTTTGAAAGTGAAACTAATTTTGTAAAAAGTAACTGCAACCAAAATCGAAAAAGTAAAAAAGGTGCGCTGTCGTCATGCACCTCAGCTATCCAATGCAAAAAAAATTATTCAAAAATGTCAAAATGCGAAAGAGTTATTAGAAAAATGTTTCCCCATAGGAATAGCATTAGCTCACGAGCGTTTTCTCGAGCGAGGACAGGGGCCTTAAAAAAACGTGTCCGGAGGGGGACATCTATGCTTTATAGACGTGATTCCCAAGTTTAAGAAGTTCGATTTCGGTAGTCAAGTGTAGTATATTACGCATGCGTCAATGTTGAAATCAACGTGTATTGTTAATTGTTTCTTACCTGTTCGGCAGTGACCGGCTTCTTCTCAAGCTGAGCGAGTGTCAGCATCGTCTGCGGGTCGTTCCGCAAGTCGCTCTGACAGCCGCACAGGATCACGGGAATGGTCGTGCCGCTATGTTCGCGAATTTCAGGATACCACTGCAAGAAGAAGCAAGACCGAAAAACCATGCGTGAGAGGTAGATTATGAAACACTTTCAAACATTGTCAGAAAAACTGTTTACAAATTTTGGTTTTTATTTGAAATAAATATCTGAACAAAAGTAAAACGCAATTAAAGAAATTTGTACTTTCAAAAATTGCTATTCATTACTAGTAACATATCGTAGTTCTTTCGTGCTGCCCTCTATATGATATATATATTTTTTTATGCATCTAACATAATAAAATTAAAACTAAATCAGTTGAAAAACGTGTAAAGCAACCAAAAGCACTTTTTCTAAAGCACTATTGACAATGGATCCATTCTAATTTCTTTTGTGCAACCATGTATATAAATGTATTAACACTATATTTTGCTAACATCATTTAATGTAGTACAATTTTCTTGAGCTGGAAAATGCTTAAGACAATTTAAAAGAAATCCCATATGAAGACGCTGACCCAAATTAATTTGGATAAACCTGTATCTATAGAATTTATACAAACCACATACACTGTAAAAAAATATCCGTCAATATACAGAAATTTTTTCATAAGATTTTACAGAATTGTTTCATTTTTCTAAGAAAACAGTACAATTTCCGTAACTGACATTATGCGATTATAAATCCGTATAAATCCAATAAATTTTCCTTAAATTTTACGGAATATTTTTGTTATTACTTACAAAACAGCAGTTATTCTGTAAATGATATTCTAAAATAATTGATATGTTTGAAAAGCAAAGTAATTAATTGTTACATACAGTGACATTATTTTTAACGAAAACTCAGTTTGTCTAACTAGGGCTCTATATTGAAAGTATATCCAATTATTTCCATAATGGTATGATAGATTTGGTCTAATATGGGTTTTTAAGTATTGTTAAATAATACGATAAATGTTAAAGCGCCATGCATGAATTTACATTTAAACAATTTACTAAAATATTTTTTTCTTTCTTTTCTTTTTCTTTTTTTCTTTCTTTTATTCAAATAAAAAGCTGTAAAAAGTTTTTAATTTCTATGATTTTTAAAAACCTAAATCTTATTAATTCTTTTTGTGGGTTTGAAACAGTTGAAAAGAAAGTGTTACATTTTACTTTTCATTATGATTTTAAAATAAAATTATATTTGTTTTTACTATTATTATAATTTTTAAAAATCTCTAAAATATACATTAAAATGAAAAAAAATCTATATTTAATTAAAAAATTTTTTTAATCCATTGACTTTTGCAGATTTGTACATAACACTTGAAACAAAACCGAAATATATTAATGAAATTATTATAAAAGCGAAGTTTATCAAACTTATAATCTTATAATAAGGAATAAAGGAAATTTATTTTAATACCATGTAGTAATCCTTTATTTGAGTTTAATGTCGATAATTACACAAATAATTTGAAATTATATGTGGGAAGAAACATATTGGTATTCTGGGGAAAATATATAAATATTTAATAAAAAATAAATTTAATAAATATAAAAAATTTAAAAAAAAAATAAAAAATTTAAAAAAAAAAAAAATAAATAAATAAATAAATATAAATAAATATATTTAATAAAAAATAAAAATGATATTACATTGGAATTATAAAAATCTTACTGAAAAGAAACAATTATTATTGATAATATATTTTTTCATGCATGTAACATTTTAAAGACTAAAATTTTTCCTTGTATGAAGCATTAAAATAAATAGCTAAATATTCAAAAATATGGAAATTTCAGTATTGTATATTCAATCGAGAAATACTATATCCACGAAAATGTGCTAACTGTTTAGCATATTAGTCTTACTTCATAAAAAGCATCTGCAATAAGTAAATATTTGACAACGTTACCCGTGTTCCCGTGATGTAGTGGACAAGAACGCTAATCTGAAAGAGGAGAGTTCCCTGGTTCGAATACTGGCTGAGGTAAATGTTGTTTGATTACTGTTGTTTAAATTAAATAAAGATATTGAAATTCATAAAGAAAGTAATGTATAATTTCTTTTTTTTTTTCGTCATTGAAACATACATTTTTGTTATGAAAATATGAAAAAAATATGGAAAACTTTTGTGAAAAAACGGCTCGTTTTCTGGAATTTACGGGAAAAAAATTCAGTTAAAATACAGATTTACTACTGGCGTCAAGATTACCAGTACAATTTCCGTATTTTAACGGAGAATTTTTTTACAGTGTAATACAGAGTGTCTATAAAAAGTCTAACACATTTTGGTGTTTAATAATTCATAAAGATATAGATATAAATTGGTAACATTAATAGTTATATGGATTCAGAAAGATTGTATGGCTTTTTCAATGAATTAGATCACGTGCGTCCTTTGTCACACAAATAATATCAAGACATAGCCATCATATTTCATACTTGATGGCTATGGTTTAAGGTCCTAACCCTTCCCTGTTTTCAATGCATTAAATTATTAAACTTATTGAATTTCGCTTTTAAATTTGTACGGTGACGTCTTTTAAATGAAACAAAATCTGATCCGGTAAAGAGCAGAAATCCAACCCTTCCCTGTTTTAAAGTGCTAAACAATAGAGCAGCTTTGAGGGGTTACCTAGTTAATGACAACGTCACACCCAGTCTTCTTAATTGCGTAATCTTATGTTGTAAAGAGCCATTGTGAAAAGTATAAATGTAGATAATTGAAAAAAAGGAAAAAATAGGGAGAAGAATTAAAAAAATTACAATTTATAGAATAAATTAAGGTTATGATTAAGATTATAACTTAAGTATATTAAAATGGAGAAAAAATATGATGTAATGGAATCTTCTCTTGCTTTGAGAAGGTTGTATATTTTCATTCATTTTTATGGTACATTTTTATTGATTAATGAATATCTGTTATTTTGTACAGCTTACTGATGAACGTGCGGAACGAAGTGCACCGTAAGTTCTGATAATAAAGGAAAAAGTATACATTATTATGTGCATAAATACTATAGGCTTGTTCGTATCTTCATTATTTAATGTATTATTAAACTTTAAAATATATTTTAGGGGCATCATGCATATCTATATGCAATTTAATTGGAAAATGAATAAAACATCTAAAAATCCAGTTCTAGAAATTGTACGGGAGTGTATCTAATATTTTTTAAAGCAGCCTTATAGTACCTTTTTACAATTATTCCTATAATTTTCCTCTTAGTATACTACGTATAATCCAATTCCTTTTTTACAAACCAAACGTTGCCTTTTAACTTTCTTATATCTTTACATGAAGAAAATACTGGATTCGTAAAAAATTCGCGACTTCCAGTTTTCGACTGATTTAAATGCTTTAGAGGTCACAGGAACCAAAAAACATATTTTTACAAAGTATCTGTCTGTATGTGACACAAATTTTGTGGACGCTCTATCTCAAGAACTATTGCACGGAATTTCAATAGAATTCCTACGATAGGCACAGATTGCCATTTAATTTTGGTCCTATAACAGCGAATTTTGAAGTATTAACATCTATGAGATAGATTAAAGTTTTCGTATTGCCATATCCCACTAGTTTAGTTTTACTTTTCTTGAAATTTAAAGTTAATTCAAAAGTTTTAAAACGCAGAGTGATTTGCTATGGAGTGTACGTACTTTCGGCTCTAATTTAAAAATGCTGTCCTGCAATTCTTTAACATAAAATTGCATCAAAGTTTTTACTTTCTATTTTATTAATCCGATGAGATTATTGCATAAAAGTCATTTTTTAAAATTACGAGTGGCTAAGAAGGGAACATTCATGTCTTTAAATTCTCAAGATTAAACACGGAAGATATTTCAATTAAAAAGCTGGATTCATTGTGTATGTCTTTTCATATTCCCCTAGCTAAATGCTCGTACATGTGTACGAGCATTTTCTCATTCATAATAGATTGGGAGGAGGCAGCACAGACAAAAACCACATCGAGTTCCCAGATGAAAATCTATGGCTACTTAAATTTCGATTCACATATTTAAAAACATTGTGTTTTCTTGCACCCTAAAGTATGAAATCATGGCGTTCTGTCAGCAGGAAAATATAATGGTAAACCTACACTGTAAAAAAAATCTGTAACCTTAGTAATCTAAATTAACCGAAATCTCTTATGCTTACTAAAATTTTATGTGTACACTGTACAAGAAAATGATGTCAATCTACAAAACTTGTAAGCAAAACTAAAACCATCTGTAACTTTACAAAAGAATTTACTAAAATTTTGGTAACTTTACTAAAATTTTATCTATAATGCTCGTTATCGTCACTTAAAAAGTTCTTGGAATACGATTTCCCAAAAAAATTCTTAGTAACCTTAAAATTTGTTTGATTCAAAGTGCAAATCTGTATCTGTTACATGAATTTTTATTGTTGCCGTTACATGAAAAGTTCTTGGAATATAATTCTACTAGAAAAAAATTTGTAATTATCCAAATTTTTTTTTACAGTGTAGTAGTCAACCGCTGAAATCGGGTTTTTAGGTGTTTTCTACAAAGATATGATTTGGCAGAGCAGTTGGGTTTTAATATGTGAATCGAGATTTAACTAATCCTAGATTTTCATCGGTGAACTCGATGAGGAGGTTGTCTGTGCTGTCACTTCCTTGTCTATAACCTTTAACGAATGGTGCTATGTATTTTTTTTTTTCATATATGCAATACAGTGGGAAATATAATGGCACAATAGTGAATAATAGGGAATATAATGGTACAATTATACTCAAAGTTCTATACCTTGTTGAGGGCGGAACGTAATGTATCCGGACTAGCTATAGTAAAGCACAGAAGGAAGACACTCGCGTCCTTGTAGGATAAAGGCCGGACAGAGTCGTAGGCACTGCTGCCTGGAAAATAAAAGGAAAAATAAAAAATGAAAATGACAAAAGAAAACACTTATACTATAACTCTGACTATCCGATCTCGACTTATCCAGATAGCGACATTGTAAAAAAGAAAAAAAAATGGATAACTGTAGTTTTATTGAATTTATCCAACATTATTTTTCATTTTTCCATGTTATCAATGATTGCCGTTTCTTTCCTTGAATTCGAGATGACAATTTCATGTATAAATTTAAATAAACAGTTAATCACATACATGCTTTTCAAGAGTAATTTTTATTTCTCATGTACGTAATTATATGCAGAGATATCCCCCATTATGTACACACAGGGTTCTCGCTGTCGTTTGCCATTGCGACAAAATGCTTCATTTGACGAGTAAATGAGTGAATAAATTCGCCGAATTGCGAGTGGTCAATTTTTTCCCTTTTAATAAATATAATAAGTTGAAACTGATGTTAATCAATTGAAGTGGAAAAACACCTTCACTTCTTCGTGCCGCTAGATTCATAGTAGACAAACGTCTTTTCGCGCCTGACGAAGAAAGACTGAGTTCTTTCGAAAGGCCTTGCGCAATTTATTTTATGGTGTTTTAAAGATGTTTTTTCACTTCAGTTTTTCCCATTTACTTGGCTTCATTTTGAAGAACTAAGAATTTGGGCCATACCATACATTTTAATCGAAGAAATGACCTGCAGCAGTTTTATTTTATAAAGCATACAATAAGCTACATTTTGCTGCAATCTTGCCTTAACATTCAGCGGACTGGTAGAGCGTATTTAGCATAATGAACACTGAACAGAAAAAAATATTAAACTAAAAAATCAGATGTATAAAAAAAAGTCAATAATGTTTTTCTGTATGTTTTTTATGATTTTAGTTTGCTCAATATAAAACAGAACAATTTTGAAGTGTGGGCAAAAAAACCCCGAAAAATTCGTGGAAACTAATTTTTTTTAATGTATATAAATTTTATTATTTATATTTTGAATTCTTCAGAATTTATTAAATGCATTATAGTAACAATGAGTTAATTTTGGTTTGAAAATTTTATTTCAAAATATTTTAATGAGTTAAATTGAGTTTCGCATTTTTCTCGATTGTGCAAGACATTTAAAAAGTACACATTTGTAATAGTTCCCGCAGTGCATAGTTTAATTACGATAAATAAATTATCTATAATGAAAATGTCAATAATGCTTTTCTGTATGTTTTTTATGATTTTAGTTTATTCAATAAAAAACAGTACAATTTTTATTGTACTGTTACTAATTTTTATTGTATTGTATACTGTCATACCTAAGCATGTATATGTATGAAACATTAGGTAATTTTAGAAAAAATAGGGGGGGGGGAGATACATTAAGGGATTAAAGATCAATGTTTCATACTTCCATTATTTTGCTAGCATTTTTCTCATTTGGCTACTGTTTTTCATCTCCGATTAGCCAAACTGATAAAGTTGGCTAAAAGTCAGCGAGAACTCTTGTTAAACATACGAACTTTTCATATGGATTGCATAATAAATGAATAAGAGTCTAAATAGTCCGAGAGCCGACCGCACAAAACCCTCAGTCATCGAGCACAAGAAAAACTCCGTTATTTTAAGGAAGAGTAGCAATAGAGGAATCTAATGATCCATGTCTGCCGTAAGCGAAGTGGTGCATAAGCCAAAAATTAATACCACTAGTGGTTGACTCGTAGGCTTTGTATTATGTATGCCGTGCAATCAAAAGTAGAAAAACATGAAAAACAGGGTGCAGGAAAACATAATGCTAAACCTACGTGTCAACCACTAGTGGTATTAATTTTTGGCTGATGTACCACTTCGCGTCCGGCTTCCATGGATCATTAGATTCCCCTATTACTACTCTTCTATAAAATAAAGGAATTTTGCTTGTGCTCGATGATTTGGGGTTTTGGGGCTGTCGGCTCTTGGACTAAAAGTTATATGTATAGAATGATTCAGTTTACAGAACATTTTAATGATACACAATATATGAATTACAATGGACGTGAAACATAACATCCACACATAATTCCCATTGACATCTATTCACACCCAATGGTCTCTAATATTCAGTCCACAGGCAAGTAAGTGGGTGGTTTCAAGGCAAAATTTATAAACCAGGAACCAGCAGGGATGACAGAGATGACTAACCCGGGAACCCAGCTTCCGTTTTAGAGTATAAGTGCAATCCTGCGGGTGGGGGACTCAACTCCACTGCATATGGTTAGATACACAACAATGATTAGCTTTTATAATCTTATTCATCAGTTAATAACATACAGAAACAAATTCAATTTGATAATTTAGGCTCTGTGTTGTACGTAACGGTATGTTTTTATTTTCAAATTAAATCTACTACACCAATTTACCAATGATTCTTATGCATGTGACGTCAGACGTCAGAGCTGGCGCTATGTAATTCTGTAATTTTTGCTACTGAAGCTTCAGAATACCAGTATGCGCAGCCGTAAACACAGCTATCAGACAACTTTACCCTTGACTCAATTTAGTGTACACATTTTAATAAAAAATTTGCAAATTTCAAGAATTTTCTCACATGCAGAACTCGCATGCAGTTGGGAAGTCTCAATTCTTCTGTATATGGTTAGATAAATTATAAATGATTAGGTATTACAATATTATTCAACAGTAAATAACATAAATAAATAAACATTCGTAAGTTTTGGCTCTGAAATTCATAAGAAATGTCATCAGTATATACATTGACAGGAACTGAACTATGTTGTATAGATCGGGAAGCAGCAACATCGACAATTATCTCATCGAGTTCACGGATGAAAATCTATCTCGATCCGGTGATTAAAACGCAATCGGTTTGTCAAGCAGTATCTTGCTGGAAAATACCCTAAAATCCGATTTTAGCGGTTGATTCATAGGTTTACCATTTTTCAATCCTCCACGATTTCATACTTTTGGGAAAAGAAAAGCACAAAGGTAAGCGTACGAGTGAACCGCTAAAATCGGGGTTTTTTTTGGTGTTTTACACCAAGATGTGACTTGCCAGACCGATTGAGTTTTGATATGCGAAATGAAATTTAACTAATCCTAGATTTTTATCCGTGAACTCGATGAGATGATTGTCGGTGTTGCCACCTCCCAGTCTATCGTGGTTGATTATGGAACCATTTTTCAATGGTTCCCTTGCACGCCCTTGTCACAGATAAACACATTTTCTTTTCTTTGATATATGTACATTAGATATTTGAGGACTTATTCTCGGGATATCGAGGGTCTTCTTGGCCACGTGTGACGTATTTTTACTTTGGGTGATCACCATTGTGTTCGAGAACTTCTCTCTGTGTTTGGTTTTAATACCTTCTTCCAGAAGACTTCAGCAAGATTTTCTGTATCTACAAGAAAAGGGATAACAGCTCATTGCTTTGACTTGAAGGATTTTAACATGTATTGGCCCAATACAAATTTCCACTACTAAAAAAACAGAAGATGCAGCCGTTTCCTACGACAGCATTCTGGGAATTACACCACGCAATCTATCTATAAACTTTTTTATCCACTACGGTTAGACACAATGCTGCTACTGTAAAAGTATTCGAGCAGACAGACCACATAGAAATTGAACTAAAATACAGTATATTTACACAGACTTACATATATGTGAAATAGACATTGTAGATGTAGTAAGGAGCAAAAGGATTAATAAAACTTATCTTCATTCAAAAATTATAATTTTAAATCAAATAACGCAGTTGCCGTTTTTCTTGTAATAACAAGACTGTAATGTCGGATTGGCCGATGGCTTAACTAATCAGGCTTGATATTCTATTTACTGAATTTAATGTGCACAAACTATTTACAATATATACACATGGGATGGCTATGTACATGAATAATATTCTTTAAGTAACCATTAACAAACTACCCAAAACTTCCAGAAAGAATAACTTTACCTCGAGTGTATTCCACGTACACTACAAACATGCGAAAACCTTCGTCACTTAATTCGTCACGCTCCTCTCTTCGCTTCTCTTCATTTGTCGTTGGGGAGCTAGTCTTCACTTCGTTTTATTTATTTTTTAAAAAAAGTTGGAGAGATGATGTTGCATGACAAAAACATTGTACACATGCAATCTTCGACAGTTTAGGCGCACCTCCTGGTCATACTCAAGAATGTAAGTGAATAGCTAAACCACAATCTCAAAATCTCTCCTAACCGAAAAAAACCCCACATTTATGTGAAAAAAACAATCCAATAAGCTTGAAGCTGGGAAAAATTATACGATTCCACTGATGCTCTCTATTGAGATATGATGAAAAAATAAATATTACCACAGAGCTCATTGATATCTATCCATAAACGTAAAGATGAACTGCACAAGTCAAAGTTATATGTTTATCAAGATATTAAACCAAACTTTCCGAATACTGTACTACGCATTATCATTCAAGATTTCGTCTTTTCTCATAAAAATGTCACTAGATTCTGTAATAAAATTCTTATGTTAAATTACCAGATAAAATAACTCTAGAATTACGGTAAAATATCGACTGAGCAGAAGATGTTTTATAATGTTTGATACCATTATTATAGCCGTTTTGCTTTTCCACAAATTTCTTTTTTGGTTATACCAATTATAGTATTTTCTACTATTGTCCTCGAAAATAATGGGGATATGTTCATATATATCGGCACAATATCTCAATGAAATATGGCCAAAATAATTCACAGGTATATCCTTAAACTAATAAAGAAAATAACAATAATAGTGTTGTTAAATATGAATAAAAATCTCATCAGACTTTCGAAAATATTAGATACTTATTGAAACTTATTTAGAACTCCCATTTAAAATCTACATGTCTACGCCGAGCAATAGGTGTATTAAATTTCATAATGGTTCTATTAGTCTAATAAAGGGAAAAACATTGATGAATTGCAATTTCTCTAATCTAATAAAATCAAGCTCGACCCAGCTTCATAAAAAACTTGATTTATGTATGTAATGTAAATCGAGTAATATAAATCAATTCAATTTCGTAAGTTCGTCTCCTTTAAATGAGCGATAAATTACATGCACACTTGATTCTACAATAAGTATTTTGTAATACAGCTCAATTACATGTATCATTTTCAATATAATCTGGCTATATTTAGTCAGTTAGAATACGGACAGACAGGTACGGACAGGTAAACTGAATTCATAAACACGTTTCAGTTTTGTTGGAAAGCGTTAAAAAAAAGAAACCATCCACTAGTTTTGCCTTTGTAAACTAACCATTCATTATTAATGATAGAACTGTACATACATTAAGTTTCTCTCTATATACATGATATCTCAAACTTAATGGTGCTAATTAGTCAACAGCCAAATTCCCCTCAGTAATGTTAAGTTTATGATTTGATGCATTCTGGTATTCAAAATACCTATTTAAGGAAATGTTATTTTTAAATTCTTTTTTTCAGTGTTCTTTTCTTAATAGCTGTCAAAATATTTCTAAAATTTATACTTAATTTAATATTTTATGTTCTAAAAGCTAACGAACTGGAAGTACAATTTAAAAATTTAATTTAAAATTATGCATAGATTTTAGAAATATTTTGAAAACTAAGAAAATAAGAGATATCCTTTAAAAAGATAACACTGAAAAATGAACTTAAAAATATTAATTCCTTTAGGAAATATTTTGAATATAAGAATCAAACGCCCATAGAATTGACATTACGGAGGGGGAATTCGGCCGCTGTTTGACTAACACAACTTAACGTTCTGCTCTGTCTGACCATAGTGACCAAATTTAGATAGACAGTCATGTACGGCAACGCAAATGGCTATCGTCCAAGTTCGATGTTTGTAGGCTTATTGGAGAATAAGAAGTATTATGTTTTAAACCGACATACGAGGATCTTGCAAGAGATAGATGCATTAGCTCTCTAACACACTCTCTTAAAATGCCAGCCCAAAAGTAACTCAAGTTGAGCCGAAATTTGCTCATCCCAAGTTTTGAAAGGCAACTTCTCATAAAGAGTTGGAATAACTCAAGTGCGTGAGTTGTTTTTAAACAATCTAAATCAATATGAGTTATTTAAATAAGCAATCTAAATCAAGATGAGTAAAGCATTTAAAAAACAACTCATTCACGATTCAATAAATTACAGCTCTTTCCTGAGAAGCCAAATCCACTCTTTTGTTTTAAGGGAGCAAACTTGGCGGATATGCAATACGTTTATGGTGTGGTTATAATGTAAATGTTTAGATTTTGTCATATTCTCATTAAAATACTAATTTCTATGAAAGAAACTGCAAAATAAATCACAAAATAAACAATATGAAATTTATTAAAGATCATCGTTTTGCTCAAAAGGCAAAATATACATTTTATTTAAATTTCTAGTATTTTCGGCATACAATCCCACGTTCATTATCAGGAAATGTGTTTATTATTATTGATTTTATTACCATAAATTTTATTTTTATTTTATGACTGAATCAAGGCAGAATATTGCATTTTGTCTTACGAATTTATTTAGTAAAATAATTTTATTTAGTTCATTCTTTTACCTGAAGTGTTCTACAAGGTGTATTATTATTATTATTTTATTACCATTAATTTTATTATTAATTTATGATTGAATCAAGGTAGAATATTTCATATCGAATATAATTTATTTAGTAAAATACTTTTATTCAGTTCATTCATTACCTGAATTGTCCCAGAAGGCATATTATTATTATTGATTTTATTACCAATAATTTCATTAATAATTTATGATTGAATCAAGATAGAATATTGCCTTTTGTCTTATGAATTTATTTAATAAAATATTTTATTTTGTTAATACACTTACCTGAAGTATCTCTAAAGGAATTATATTATTATTGATATTATTACCATTAGTTTTATTATTAATTTATCATTGAATCATGGTAGAATATTTCAGTTTGAATACATTTTACTTAGTAAAATAGTTAGATTTAGTTCATTCACTTACCTGAAGTGTTTCACAAAGTATATTATTATTATTGATTTTATATCCATTGATTTTATTATTAATTTATGTTGAGGCCTGTAT